>OX243814.1:30549672-30577172 GCA_945859605.1 Lumbricus rubellus
TTAACGTTCTGCGACCAATGGAAGCGTACACTTCCTTCTGCTTTTTCTCTGTCTCTGTCTGTCTTTGCTTGTCTGTCTGTCTGTATGTATATTATATATATATATATATCAGACATTCTTACTTTCGATAATGTATTGGCCTAGACTTAGTTTTCTTACGACGAAAGATACATTTGCAACCTTCGTTTAAATGCACCTTTTAAGATAGTCTAGCTGTAGTAACTTTTGTCTTATTATGGAACAACCGAAATCAGTGTATGTAAACATAGCACAGTTGCAGTATTCTTATCAACATACTGTCCTCTTAATTGGACATCTTTATTGCGTTCATTATTAAGTAGAGAAGGAAGTCAGTAAGTTACATCAGATAATCAAACATAAACACAGATGGCGCCAGTGATTACTTCTCAACGTTCTTCATCTGATGATGAGCTTAGTCAACTTCAACAATCAACATGTTTGGGAGAGTCTGTTACTGTGAATGAATGATGAACGAATGAATGAGTATATATGGACGAATGATGGAATGAATAAATGAATGAATGAGCAAATGAATGAATGAATGAATTTATGAATGAATGAACGATCGAACGGACGAATGAATGAACGAACGAATGAGCGAACGAATGAATGAATGAATGAATGAGTGATTGAACGAATGAATGAATGAATGAATGAATGAACGAACTAACGAACGAATGATGCAACTGACAATTCAATGCAGTCTGCAAGACATTAAGTTTCCTGGAATCCGAAATGTGTTTACGATTATCTTCATTGATCTGAATTGGTTTCTGCATTGTCGATTATTTTCTTGTTATGTATTCATTGAAATCATTCAAACAAGAAAATAAACGTTCGATCAGCATCGTTATATGAAAACCTTTAGGTCTAGTGGCTTGATGACAGCTTCGGCTTCCTTGTTTTGTTTGTTCTGCACGATATCATTTTTCATTCCTTTCAAACAATGCAATGTTTGGACTGCTAAATTGCTAAAATATGACACAAGCAAAAGGGTGAAGACCATAGGTTGCCGATAATCAATGCATTTTGTGGCATAGGGAATTGAAATGCGGAGGATCAGAAACGTAGCCTAGGCTATTGTATAAGTTAGGAGCTGAAGAGTCATATATACATGTAGGCCTATACATTATGCATGTATATATATATGTATATTATGTATAGGGTCTAGGCCCTACATCTGTTAAAATTCATACATTATTTATCCATTGCGCTCGTAGACTGCATGAGACGGGGTAAGAGTTCTTGAAGAAGTGATTTCAATTTCTAATAGGAAGCCTGAGATGCGACGGATAGAGAAGTCTCAGGAAGGTGATCAGATTATACAGGAAGTACATGTTGGATTTCGCGGAATCAACTGTTATAACAAGATGCGTGGCTGCTTGAAATAGCATCAAATAGAAAATTGGTTTTGGCTGATCTGGCGAGTGTCGTTTTCGTCGTCTTGTCTTCATGCAGTGACGTCAACGATTGCGCAGACGACAATCAAGCAGACGACAATCAAGCAGACGACAATCAAGCAGACGACAATCAAGCAGACGACAATCAAGCAGACGACAATCACGCAGACGACAATCAAGCAGACGACATTCAAGCAGACGACAATCAAGCAGACGACAATCAAGCAGACGACAATCAAGCAGACGACAATCACGCAGACGACAATCAAGCAGACGACAATCAAGCAGACGACAATCAAGCAGACGACAATCAAGCAGACGACAATCAAGCAGACGACAATCAAGCAGACGACAATCAAGCAGACGACAATCAAGCAGACGACAATCAAGCAGACGACAATCATGCAGACGACAATCAAGCAGACGACAATCAAGCAGACGACAATCAAGCAGACGACAATCAAGCAGACGACAATCAAGCAGACGACAATCAAGCAGACGACAATCAAGCAGACGACAATCAAGCAGACGACAAGCAAGCAGACGACAATCACGCAGACGACAATCATGCAGACGACAATCAAGCAGACGACAATCATGCAGACGACAATCATGCAGACGACAATCAAGCAGACGACAATCAAGCAGACGACAATCAAGCAGACGACAATCAAGCAGACGACAATCATGCAGACGACAATCATGCAGACGACAATCAAGCAGACGACAATCATGCAGACGACAATCATGCAGCGACAATCAAGCAGACGACAATCAAGCAGACGACAATCAAGCAGACGACAATCAAGCAGACGACAATCAAGCAGACGACAATCATGCAGACGACAATCAAGCAGACGACAATCAAGCAGACGACAATCAAGCAGACGACAATCAAGCAGACGACAATCAAGCAGACGACAATCATGCAGACGACAATCATGCAGACGACAATCAAGCAGACGACAATCATGCAGACGACAATCATGCAGACGACAATCAAGCAGACGACAATCAAGCAGACGACAATCAAGCAGACGACGTTGCGTAGAAATAATATCTGGGGAAGTTGGCGCATGCGCAGGAAGTGGCTCAGATTCATTTTTTGCAATCTTTGATACCTTTATTATAACGATGAGGGGAGGGAGTTAAAGAAGGGAAGGAGGGAAAAGATATATATAACGGACAGCAATGTTTACGGTCTCATCAGTTGGGATGAAAACGGATATGGCAAAAAAATTCGCAAGATGTGCAGAGGAGGGAATTTAAGTCATGGACAGAGTGACATCTCTTGAAAGTAGGCCTTGCATGGACGAACAAAACACGAACCAGATAATGACTTCACATAATATATATATATATTCATATATAGTTATATACACTTATTCAGTCTGAAAATATATAAATTATATATTTATAAATTGCATAGGCCTATATATATATATATTGCATACATATGCCATCTTCATTTACTGTGGCTGATATCAGATCAATCACTGAATATTTTGACATATAAATGCATATAAAGTAGTGCTTCTGCGTGCATTTTATGTAACGCCGTAAGCAACGATGATGGAACTGCACTCTACTTCTAAAAAACATGCTTAGTGCTTACATCATCGTTAGAGTAAACTACAGCACATGATCAATTCGATCTTACTCATATTATTCAACATAATATGTTCTGACAACATCAGTTTCGATTGCTGTTCCTCTGAAGTTGATGTAGGCCACACACATAATATGCAGGCGACTTTTAGCATGCATACATTGCATAGGGACCCATTGGACTATAATAGTTGGAATATATGTTGTGTGCAGGCACGGTGGTGTAGTGGGTATATTCGTTGCCTTGCAGCCGGAAGGTTACAGTTTTGAATCCACGTCAAGCCGCCGTGTTGAGATCTTGGGCAGTGTGGAAGGAGTGGGAGAATGGAACGAGAGATTATAAATAGGAGAAGAAAAGCTGCGAAATAATTACGACTTATCGCCAGATGAAGGTCGACCTTAGATAAGCAAAGCCACAGAAGCCGAAGGACGCCAACAACACGAATCTTATACATAAATACATACATACATACATACATACATACATACATACATACATACATACATACATACATACATACATACATACATACATACATACATACATACATACATACATACATACATACATACATACATACATACATACATACATACATACATACATACATACATACATACATACATACATACATACATACATACATACATACATACATACATACATACATGCATACATACGTACATAGTAATACATATGCAATATGAAATACTACTGATTTCAATGCTATGTTATTTAAGCGAACGATGGACGGTTTTCCAGTGATTTTGGAAGCTTGAAGTGACTTTTATAGCGCCGCCACAAAATCGTCAGTACCTGGGCTGAATGCTCAAGAGCACACTGTTTCTGAGGAACAGCTGAGAAATTTTTGGCCACGCAAGGTCGGCCTAAAAGGCCATCGAGAATGGCCCATTTCTGTCTGTTTTCAATGCTATGTTCGAACGATGGACGGCTTTTGAGTGATTTTGGGAGCTCTGGGTAACTTTCAGAGCGCCGTCAGAAAATCGTGAGTACTGGGGCTGGATACCCAAGAGAACACTGTTTTTGAGGAGCAGCTCAGAAATTTTGTGGCGGCGCAAAGTCTACTTAAGATGCCATCAAGAATTCTGCAATCCTGCCTGATTGTTGGGAGCATGGCGTAACTTTCAGAGCGCAGTCAGAAAATTGTGAGTAGACCTACATGTAGGCCTATACTATGGTTTCATCGTCTATATTTCAGGGGGTCAGAAATTTTCCGGTCACTCTATACGTTTGCTGTTGTGGTATAGGCCATAGAAAGGTGTGCCGCAGCAATAGATAGCCTATAGTCGTGGCTAAAAAACCGTATGGGCCATCTGAATCCGTAACAGGTCACTATGTCTCATGAAGAAACAATCGGGAACGCAGTATACAGGCTATGGTGTAGTGGGTATGTTCGTTGCCTTACAGCCGAAAGGTTGCAGGTTCGAATCAACCTCAAGCCGCCACAGAGGTAGACCTACCTTGCGCAAGTCCACTCGCAATTGATCAGCGCTTCGGCGTGACACTCCGATTCAGGGTCCGCGCTGCAGTCGGGAGCGCCTCAGAGCAGTGAGCTTGAAGTGGCGCTCTAACAAGTGCACATACAACCAGATTGTAGGCCTATTCCATGAAACTCGTAACTAAGAATCTAAATAACTATAGGCTACGTGCATGCATATGAAGACTTTGGGAATTTTTAGAGCTGTGCAACCCCGTGTCTCCTTTCCCATATCGCCTACTCCTGGTAATTTTTTTCCAATCGACAGATAAAGAGCAATTTTTGCTCTTTTTATCTGCAGCACACAGATGCTTTTACAGCTGCACAAATTCATTTATGAATGCACTTTGCGTAGAGCTCCATGCTAAAAGCCTTGCATTTAAACGCCGTCGTGAGGTTATTTTAAGGCGCTATATAAATGTTCATACCGTATACATACTATAAGCTTCGGTCCTATTGGCCTACAGACGCGCGTTTAGAACGTCTCAAAATTCCGATATTATGTAGGCCTACAAAACCCTGCATATATATGTATTGTATATAATATATATACATACATTATAGACTATTATATACATGTATACGTGCGCTTGTGTGTGTGCGTATGTGTGTGTGCGTGTGGGTGGGTGTGTGTGTGTGTGTGTGTGTGTGTGTGTGTGTGTGCGTGCGCGTGTGTCTGTGCGTGTGTGTGTGCGTGTGTGTGTGTGTGTGTACGCGCTTGTGTGCGTGTGCGTGCGTACGTACGTGTGTGTGTGTGTTGTAACTTGTAACGATTCTTGTCAGAGGTGTTCTAAAAATGAATTCGACAAAACTGGACCTCAATCTGGTTTTCATTTCCTTCAACGTTGTTTTCCATTCACTTCGATGATGATATCCAGCTGCGTCCGAATAATTGGATCGATGGCCACATTGTAAGAACATTGCAAGACTCTCATGCCATTCCATACAATAGCGAATCGAACATTATCACTATGTAATTACGCGTGACTTCGTATTTATTATTTAACGTCGCCATTTAGGCCTACGCATGTTGATAATATTTTATTATTATCCTGCATAGATCTATAAGCGTTGGACTATCCCGTACATAAAAATTATGTAGGCTATATTATGTATACAGTTCACTTAAGTAGACCTATAGTAACGCAATTTGACTTTTACGGATCAAATAAAGGTGCACTGGCAATTGAAGTCTATTTTTTATTTCATAAGGCACACATGTTTTCCATTCTCATCATGGCCATAGATTTTACCCGGACTATACGGCCTCCTTCGGACTGTACTCTTTTGGACAACCCCTCTGACTAGACACAGCGCTCGTGAATAAGCTGGTGCCATGCGTTTGGCTTTCGAGTGGCGCTTTAGAACTTTGGAGATTACGATTATCTGCTAATGATGTCATTATAATATAGGATCCTATATGCAGGAACTATAGACTGCAGTGTCTCAATTAATTATTAATGCCCGAGGAAGGACACAGATACTTTATAAAAGCAGGTGCCGCAACAACGCCACTGGCTGTACTCTGCCAGTGCCAGTCCCAGACCCCCAGGGACGAATGGCGACACTAATCATCTTTGATATGGGCCATAATGATGGCAGTGTCATTAAACAGTAGCAAGCCTTTAACGATTCATTGGATTGAGCATACATGACATGTGTGTAGGCCTATACCTCCATCTCCTCCACCTGACCATTCAATCTTTATTTCTTAAGTTCCTTAGATCTTTTTTCTTTAGTCGTGGCTGGGCTGGGAGCGCCTCTGAGTAGTTTCTTGAAGGGCGCTATATAAATTCTAATAATGAATGAATGAATGAATGAATGAATGAATGAATGAATGAACGAATAATAAATAGGATATATATTATACAATGTATACGCACATAATATAAGCTGAGCTGCGATAAACGTATGCGTTGAATTAAGATCTTTTGTATTCGCAAGGCACCAGTTTATTGATGGGTGTCAGAGAGGTGGAACCAAGATGTCAAGTGAAGTTTCGGAGTCCGATTGCTACAGAGCATCTGCATGTATAGATGGTCCAGATAGATCTGATAGAGGAAGCAGAGGAACTTTGTGGGCGGATTTTGTTAAAGACGAGGAAGCCTGAAAGACGAAAGATTGGGTAGGAATGGATGAGGGTAGGAATGGATTAGGGTAGGAATGGATTAGGGCAGGAATGGATTGGGGTAGGAATGGATTAGGGTAGGAATGGATTGGGGTAGGAATGGATTAGGGTAGGAATGGATTAGGGTAGGAATGATTTAGGGTAGGAATGAATTAGGGTAGGAATGGATTAGGGTAGGAATGGATTAGGGTAGGAATGGATTAGGGTAGGAATGGATTAGGGTAGGAATGGATTAGGGTAGGAATGGATTAGGGTAGGAATGGATTAGGGTAGGAATGGATTAGGGTAGGAATGGATTAGGGTATAGGAATGGATTAGGGTAGGAATGGATTAGGGTAGGAATGGATTAGGGTAGGAATGGATTAGGGTAGAAATAGATTAGGGTAGGAATGGATTAGGGTAGGAATGGATTAGGGTAGGAATGGATTGGGGTAGGAATGGATTAGGGTAGGAATAGATTAGGGTAGGAATGGATTAGGGCAGGAATGCTTGAAGAGCCAGGACTTCAATTTGGAAGGGGAAGGTCTGAAAGGTGGTAAAAATAGAGGTGCCTGGTTGAACGGTGGAGTTGATGAAGAAACCGACACTTTGCGGAAATATATCCTATGTTCATGGGCGAAGACTTATTGGGGACGGGGGGACGGTTCCCCCAAAGTTTGTGGTTGGTGACCGTTCACCCACCACAAACTCATAGGCTCATATACCTCTGACATTTAAGAAATATTCATTAGCAGCATCGTAAATTTCTACAGTGCTAAGACACATTGGTAAATTCTGGTAAAATAGAAGGAAGTAAAAAGGTCATCAACTATATTTTGGCAGGGAACTTATTATGTTCGTGAAATTTCGACCAAATGACTAGAAAAAGGTCGTCAGAAAATTTGGTCGATGAAAATGTCGTCGGCCACTCATCAGTTCGCCCAAAATGTCGCGACTCGGCGATTTCCCAGCTCGTTCGTCTTCCCCCCACCCCACCCTCCAATTACTGGACCAAGTCTCCGTCTATGCCCCCGTTCTAGAAATCTAAAAATTAAAATATCTGGTCATTGATGTGTATGTAAAACTTTCTAATTAAAACTTGGAGAAAATTAACGTCATCATGATTTGAAAGTTGTAAACACAGGATTGTTATTATTTATAGAATAGGCTACACGTCACGTAAAATTTATACAGCATGACATTGCTTGCTAGCCTTTGCTAGGCGCTCTTAGCCCCACTGGTTAATGAGCTTTTGTTAATGAACAGTTGACCTGTGCTCGCAACCTTGAACCATTGCGGCCTTAATTGTTAGCCTACAAAGTACACAAAAGTCTGTATATGGTAGTCTGCACAGACTTTACACAACTTCATTACGCTATTCGTTGGATATACGAGGATAGCGAGCTGTATAATTTATAGAATATTGCAGTGTTTCACATAATTTTTTATAGGGCCTATACATGCTTACATACGCACATTCAAAATATCAGTAAATACATACCAGGATAATTATAGACAATACATCGGCCTACTCGTGCGTGTTCAATTCCTAAACTGGCATCTGTAGGATGGAACTGAAAACTGGTTTGTAGTGCATAGTATACTTGCCATACTTGCAACTGCGCAATGGAAACCACAATCAGATTAATCTCGTGTGCGTTATGATTATCGTACTGTATAGGTCTATGAGAATTTACACATTGTACACAACTCCCCTTTCAAGTTTCAATGTGTATTTAGAGTCGCTGTCGTGCAGTGCAATAGCCCCGAGGAAACAGGAAGTCTTCACGCAAAGATGGTGCCTTCATGTATATAAGCTATAGCACTAATATACGAATAATGCATTAACTACAACACGCGGCGTCGGACTATAAACATTGCTCTCAGTTGAACTATACAATTAGCGCAAACTATCGGCTGAGTAGTATTATTGGACAATTGCCGAATACGCATCAAATCGGACATCCACCATTTCCACGTTTCAGATATACTAGTAGTCAATTGCCAAATCGAGAATATCATCGGGGGAATCTTTCGGAATCTAACTGCGGACTCACTGAATTGTAATTTGTAAACGGTAGAACCTTAACCTCCCGTCGTCATTATACGGAATAGTTGACCGGAGAACAACCATAAAAGGCGACCCAGAACAGCGATAAGTCTGCCCCCAATTGTCGTTCATGGTAGGTCTGATTTAATAGCAAACGAAATGCGACGTACTATGGGGCAGTGCAGGTCCTATTGCACTCGCGATGCATTTGCACCGAAAATCGAAGACTAGTGCTGCCTCTAGCAATGACTCTCTGATTTATTTATATAGCTCCCGTCTGTTACACATGCGCTAAATAAATTCATTGTATACAGAACGTCAGCACTGTACAGCTATGTTATTTTTAGTATCTCTGAGTGTAGGCTATTGAAACACATAGGTAAAGCATATAAAGAAATAGATTGTATGCCTATACTATAGCAATAAACTGTACTAAACTCACGACTTTTATTTTTTACTAGCTGTACCCGGCCACGCGTTGCTGTGGCAGAAAATACTCTCCCCTCCTCCCCTCCTCCCCCTCCCCCTCCCCCTCCCCTCCTCCTCTCCTTACCTCTGCCCCTCCCCCTGCTCCTCCCCCTCCCCTCCCCTCCTCTTTCCCCCTCCCCACCCCCTCCCCCTCCCCCGCCGCCTCCTCCTCCCCCGCCGCCTCCCTCCCCTCTCCCTCCGTCCCGCTCCCTCCGCTCCTTTCCTCCCTGAACCAAGAAGGCCGCAACATAATTATGCGAATCGCTTATGACGTCACGGGACGCAACCTCATTCATGTTTCGTCTGCATGGTCGCAGTCACTGTCAAGGCGTTTGTGAATCTGGCAACGTGCGGTTTTGAATTTGCAAATGGCGGTCGGTCGGAATGCAAAGTTCACTTTTTGTGGAAAATATTGCGTTTATTCGGAGAGAAAAAAGTTGGAAACTCTCTTATAGGAATGGAAGGTTTTGTGAAATTTTCAAAACAATCTGTGCGGTACGTTTCGAGAACACTTTACACAAACTATTGGAAAGTTTCATTTTTATGTATATAGATAGGCCCAGTTAGTAGCGAATTCATTACATATAAACGAGACATTAAAAATATAGCCCCCCCCCATTCTATCTGAATTTGATTCTTCGGGCGATTATAGAGTCCGATAGCTCTATTATATAGAGGGTTCTTTGTATCGAAACATATCAGTGTCAAAAACAATTGACGACTCGTCTGTATGACCAGCATACCTTTATACATTGATTTATTTACTATAAATAATATATAATATATAGGCCTAGATATGATATTTATACTCACGAGCATGCGTATAAGATGATATTAACAAATAAACGAGTCATTAAAAATTAGAGCCCTCCTATATATCTGAATTTGATTATTCGGGCGATTATAGAGTATGGTAGGCCTTTTATAGAATATATAAAGGGTTCTTTGTAAATATATAAAGGGTTCTTTGTAAATATATAAAGGGTTCTTTGTATCCAAACAACGCTGTTTACACACATATATTATATAATGAATAAATATATATATATATATAATATTTATATATAGTTATATAGTCGTTCAGTGAAGACTCCGATGTTTTGGTCATAAGGAGAGGACGTCAATTGACCGAATCCCATAAAATGCGCTATATAAGGACCTATATGGACGGAAAGAGGAGCTGCAGAAATAGAGATTGCTCTGCATTGACAATAATAATATTATAAACGATGACATAAGAAGACTTCGACTAACATTGAATGCAGCTTTGTATATCCGACATAAAGACCGCGTGGGATATAATGGGGATCATCTATTCAGAATGAACACTCGTTGGCATAAGATACTGCTAATGATGAATATGTCTATTCGTATATCATCATCATCGCATATAATAATAGATTGCATGAACTCATTCATACGTGACGTATATATGTATATATATATGCTTATATTGCCTGTTGCTAAGAAGAGGAAGATGATGAAATGTAGAGCGAAAGGAAGATGGGGGAGAGATATAGAGGAGCTGTGCTGCTGTGTGTGTGCGGTGGAGAGGTGGAAGTTGAAGTGAAGAGAGAGGCGCCGACTGACGATGGCTTCCCTGAATCGCTTAAGATGGAAGTCGACGGAGAAAGCAAACGGAGACGAGGAAGAGAGAAAGAGACAGACGTAGAGACAGAGGGACAGAGAGAAGGACAGAGAGAGAAAGAGAGAGATGGAAAACGAAAGAGACAGAGACAGACAGACAGAAAGACACACATACAGACAGAGAGACAGAAAGACAGACATGCAGACAGACAGTCAGACAGGCAGAGATAAACAGAAAGACGACAGACAGAGACAGGCAGAGACAGAGGCAGACAGGCCGAAAGTAGAAGAGGGCAGGCAAAGAAGGAGAAAGAGAAGAAAAATGAGCTAAAGGAAACGGAAGAAACCAACAATGAGGGATTAAAAAGGAGGAACAGGAAGAGGAGGAAACCGGAAAGAGATGTATGAGACGAGAATGAAGAGGAGTTAGAGATGACAAATGAAAAAGAGAGGAAGGAGGACAATGTGGAGAAAGAGGAGGAGAAGGAGGAGGAGGAGGAGGAGGAGGAGGATCAGGTGGAGAAGGAGGGGAAGAAGGAGGAGAGATATAACGATAGTAAATGGGAGAAGAAAGAGGAAAGGAAGATACTCCACCACTACAGACCGTGTCCTATTACGAGACAGTACCAGTGCCACGACTATAGATAAGGGAAGAGGGCGACACTTATAAATGATCTTTGTTATCGCACAGCGTCGTAAAACTGAAAATACTATAGTAAAAACAGGAGAGGAATAAATAAACAAAGAGCCTTTGGAAGAAGTTAGAATAGAACAGTAGAATGGTAGAAGACAAATCGTTGTTTAAGATTCCGTATTGTGTGCGGAGCAAGTCTTGAAGATTAAAGAACAATGACAATGGAGAGATTGTCTGAGGAATGAATTCACTCTCAGATGCGAGACGTGAAGGCTTCAAACATTCACAGGCAACGAAAATCATGCTGACCAATACGCTTAGACTCTGCTATGCTAAGTTTTACCTGTGCATGTGTATATACTATCGTCTTGTTCTATAGCGCCTGTATACACCCAAAGAACTACTTAGAGGTGCTGAGATGACTATGATAATGATGATGATGATGATGATGATGATGATGATGATGATGATGATGATGATGATGATGATGATGATGATGATGATGATGATGATGATGATGATGATGATGATGATGATGATGATGATGATGATGATGATGATGATGATGATGATGATGATGATGATGATGATGATGATGATGATGATGATGATGATGATGATGATGATGATGATGATGATGATGATGATGATGATGATGATGATGATGATGATGATGATGATGATGATGATGATGATGATGATGATGATGATGATGATGATGATGATGATGATGATGATGATGATGATGATGATGATGATGATGATGATGATGATGATGATGATGATGATGATGATGATGATGATGATGATGATGATGATGATGATGATGATGATGATGATGATGATGATGATGATGATGATGATGATGATGATGATGATGATGATGATGATGATGATGATGATGATGATGATGATGACTATGACAACGATAGCAATGACAACGATGATGATTAGAACGATGGTGATGAAGAAATCGATGATTACGATGTCAGATATTATTGAGGACTGAGGTTGTTATTGCCAGTAGACTCTCTACTAGTCTCTAGTTATCAAGAAAATATTGAGTATTTTGCAAGTGGTGATGAATCATACGGTATTCACTGAATCCTTATAATTATATTCTTGCACTCAAATAGATACATAAACTATATTTAGGCCAGTATGAAAAATAATAATAATACCAATTGAAAAAAGCTGTAGCCTCTCATCAGCCAATTCTTGTTGCCGTTATCAGAAGTTGCTTTACATGAGTGGCTTACCTAGACAGATAAGAACTGGCGTCTCGAGGTATTGACGGTATTGATAATACAGGGATTGAACGGTCTATAAGTCGCTCTTTTCACTTTACACGCTTAGTATATAGTGACTATCGTATCTGACCATTTATAAAGCGCTTCTCGCATCAAGAGCCTTTCAGAAGCGCTCATAGCGTATACCAACGACCACATATATTATTACTATAGACAGAGCTTCCTGTGTTGGATGGTCTATTTTTTAGCTCAACCAATCACACGTCATGAAAGAACCACCAATCACAGTAGACGATTCATCGTACATGTATTTACGTTCGGACTGTAGTAAACCGGAAACACGTAGTTGCTAAGGTAACCGAATAAAAACTTGAAGTTGTCTGCTGCACTTGGAGGGAATCACTGGATTAGTTTTAGTCCACGGTGTTCCGTTTTTGAACCATCTACTGAGTTCTACTTCGTGAAGTGGATGAAATGAATGATAAAAGAACCAGAGGGAGACTTCGGTAATTGGAGTCTTAACAGAGGTTCAACGTCTCCTAACAATTATACGGATCATGCATGCAGTGGAAATTTCAAGAGTTCAAGTTGCCTATAGGGAATGCGGATGAAGTGGGAAAGACAAAGTCTCGGTGGATGCGAATGTGTGTTGATGTGTCACAGATACAGAAACACAGACAGGCAGGCAGACAGACAGACAGACACACAGACACAGTCAGACCGCCAGACAAAAACACAAACAGCCAGACAAGCAAGCAGACAGCTAGACAGGCACACTGCTTAGCGCTGCAAGTAATTTAGAGGTCGTTCGCTGTAAGAAAACAGTTGGAAACAGTGATTAAGCGCTGAGACTGTTAGCTACTGCTGCTACTGCTGTTGCTGCTGCTGTTGCTGCTGATGTTGCTGCTGCTGCTGTTGCTAAGTGTGGTCGCATTCCTAATATGTGTGTGTGTGTGTGTGTATATATATATATATATATATAATATATATATATATATAATATATATATATATGGGTGTGTATATATATAGGCATCGTTTCCAATTCAGTCTAATCGACGCAGATCTTTGCTATCAACAAACAACAAATTCTTAGACATTTTCAGCTTTAACTGCCATCAGCAGAATGTGGTCAACATCAACAATTACTACAGTGTTTAACCCGGTCATGGGAATGTCAATAATAACGAAAAAGCAGATACATTGACCTATACGCACAAAATAATGGTCGCAATTATGATTACAATAATAATTAATTATTGCAAATATGATCAACCGGGAGACAGAGGATTTACCCAAACAGTTAAACAAAGTAAGCTTAACAGTCATTCGCAAACAAAGCATGGAGCCATGACCGTAATCGTAATTGTAATTGTAATCGTACATTTATTTGGACCGTGTCCACTGTCCATCCACGTACGCTCCCTACTTCAACATAAATATTATATAGCCACAGGGATAGAAACAAGAGATTAGTTGTCTGATTGATCTTCCTGGTAGCTGTCTGAACTCCGGCGAGCATTACGATAACAATAAAAATTACGTTCAAGTCACTGACTTTGTCCTTTACTAAGTTTACTTCATTCGACACACACAGTCAAAAATTCAGTGGGCTCTGGCGGATCACTTGAAATCACCTCGCGGGCCTCAGAGTGGACAGCACTGATCAACAGAGTTGTCGGGTCGATGTTTTTGCTGCCTATATCTACAGCAGCTACAGTCATTCGATGGGCAATGTCGCACCGAACGGTGACCGGGTGTTTCTTGAGCCCGTGTCAGTGATGAGGTCTTTCGTATAAACAACGCAAACCTTCAAATGCAATGTAAGCAGTAGCGATAATATTAATTCGCTGGCAAAAGCACAGAACCGTGACGGTCATTGTACACAGAACCGCGATGGCCATTGTCTGCCATCTCTATAGTCAGTGACGGTATGATTGTCTCCCATCTCTTATAGTCCGGTTTCAGTGACCGTAAGTCTGCCTCCAGACGTTGTGTGATTGTTGACACGGAACCTGCTTCCATACCACTGCTCGCTGCTGTCCTTCCTCGCCAGGTAGCGTCGGCACAGCAGAACATCCTTGCACGTCTGTCGAAAGTGAACGTTAACGACGCAGTACAGAACGAAGTTGACGGCGAAATTGATGAGCGGAAGAAAATTAAAGATGTCCGTCCACGCCTGGTACGCCACCAAACTCGAGCTGGACACGACGTGCTGGCGGAAGAATCTGAGGATCTCCGACGGTGCGACGAGCACGATGAAGAGAACGATGAGGCTGATGAGTGTGGGAGTGATGCGGTGCCGGGACTCTTTGCGCGACTGGCGGACGGATACGGGCGCCATGGAGTTCTTGTGGAGTTGGTGCGAGCGGCGGAGGGCGAGTACGAGGCAGACGTTACATCCGGTGAGTATGAGAAGTGGCGCGAAAATGCCGACGATCGATGTCACGATACTGTAGGCGAAGACGAACGCCTTGCTGCCGTAGAGCGCCCCCGTCTCCTTGACGTGGTAGAAGCACGGACACTGGAGGAGCGGACTCAGCGGGGTTGCCGGGGTGATCTCCGATCGGGTGCACTGGTGGCGAACGGAGACGTAGTGCCAGAAACGTGGGAGGTTGATGACGAGGGAGCCGACGAAGTTGCCGATGAGGGCGGCTCGTGTGCCGCGGAGGCTGATGAAGCCCCTGGCGTGCATCGGTCTACAGACGGCCAGGTAGCGGCTTAGCGCCATCGTGACCGTCAACCAGGTGCTGGTCAGCTGGAAGATGTTCACCATCGGTTCCTGGTACGTGTAGAAGTAAAGACCGAACAGCCAATCGTTGCGGGTGTAGGCGACGCGCTCCCTCACCGATGAAGCGACGAGGTAGACCACGCAGACCATCATGTCCGACACGGCCAGGGCGACAAGTCCCATCTGCGCGGACTTCTCCATGTGATCCATGGAACGCTGGAGTCGCTTTCGCGTCAAAACGATCAGGTTGAGGATATTCCCGATGATGCCGAACACGCTGACCAACGGGACGGCGAATGTCTTTATGGCGCTCTCCAGTCTGTCCCAGCTGACCGACTCGGCAGCGTTGAGGGAGTCGATTGCCACCGTGATGTTGTAGAGGTATTCGTCGCAATCGGACTGCATCGTCGTCGTTAGGTTTACCGACTGATACGGAGGAAGAGAAGGAGGGGGAGAAGGAGGATGCGACGTCATTGTGTTCGCAAGGATTGTCTCTTCGCTAATGCCCGATCCGAAGTTCCACATCTGCAACAACGGAGTCGTCCAAATATTGCTATGTCTAGTTGCAGAATAAGAATGAACTGAGAACAACCATGAAAACTATAATTCCATTCCTATTTAAATAGTCTACATGATTTCAGCAATTAATTTAGGCAATAAATTCCAGCAGATAATTTATAGCTTGACGCAATGGAAGTAATCATTATCTTGCCTCACCAAGAAGCGTAGGCCTATATTCCCTATAGCCTACCAGGTAATATAGGCTATAGGTCTATTTATTATAGCCTAAGATCGTAGTTATAATTGCAACAACGATTAGGGCCGACAAGCATTCGTTGTCGTGTAGACTATAATACATGTAACACCAAATGAAAGATAAAATGCTGATTTATTTCGCGCAAAAACTCAGAATTTAATTAACTTCTAATATTGGCGATATTAATCTGGTTTGTCTATAACAGGTGCGGAATGCCATCAGATTGGACAGTGCATGGCTGCTGGACGAAGAAATCAACACAAACGCAAACGACATACCGCTTCGTGTATCATTCAGTACCACTTCGTGTATCATTCAGTACCGCTTCGTGTATCGTTCAGTACCGCTTCGTGTATCATTCAGTACCGTACCGCTTCGTGTATCATTAAGTACCGCTTCGTGTATCATTAAGTACCGCTTCGTGTATCATTCAGTACCGCTTCGTGTATCATTCAGTACCGCGCAACGCGGATAAACAGAGAGTTCATCGATCATTTCAATGCTATTGGCTGCCTTAATATGCAACGGAATTCCTCGTTTCTAGCACTCGTTGGTCCGTGATTTTCCCATGTTTAATCTGATCTGCAGAAATGAGCAATTACATGTACAATGGCAGCTATACTATAGTGACATAGCAGGCGCCCATGTAGCGATATGGCCGCGTTACGGCGCCATATAAATTTTCGTTATTATTGTCTTTATTATTGGTATTATGGCAACCACAGTTAGGCAACAACAATAACAATAACAACAACAATAACAACTGGGGTTGTCATTGTTAATTTGTTGCCCTGTGGTCTTGAATGGTGTGTATAAATTATAATACCTCCATACCTGCGCTTGCTTCCAAGGTTTTCCTCTTACATGTATATCACAATTTTAAAACCGTCCTCTTTAGCCGAGGTTGGGTCGGGAGCGCTCCTGAGTAGTAAAAACTAGTCAGGGCTGTTTTTATAAGGAATCTTTAGAACTGCACAACTCCTTCTTTCCTTTCCCAGCATCCATGGCAAATTATTTTCAATCGGAGGACAATAACCTTTTTGCTAGTTTCAACTTACAGAAGTGAATCTACAACTGCACAAATCTATTTACACGGTGATTCATAAAAAAACGTTACCCTACATAAGTCAGCATAACTTATGTTAATGACCATCAAATTTAATGAAATTTCAGAATAATATGGTTTGATGATCTAGCCAAGTGCTACATAAATTATTTTACATTCGGAGCTATAGTGACGTAACGCGGATGACGAAACTGATGACGTCACGATAATCTCGAGAAACAAGCAAGATTCCAACGTTCCTGTCAGTCACTGAGGTTGTATCATGCAAACCTGGTCAATAATTCATGTGTTTTAGCCTCCTGGTGAGACAGTGTTTACTGTGGCATCACCCAGTAACAATCAGAATGTTCGCAATTACGTATCTTCCGGTACACAGAAGAGGGACGTTCCAGCAAATCGTCTTTTGCGGAATCGACCAATTTTCAGCAAATCCCTTAGTTATGGCATCGGTCGGGTCTCTGAACTTGGTCGTACGAACATATCCATTTCATCGAACCAGATGTTGAGGTCAATGGACAATATTGCAGAGATGTTCCACTTTGCCAGGCATTCGTGACATTTAGGGAGTAGGCTTATTTCATCGTCCATCATAATAGCGCTCGTGCGCACAGATAAACCGTTGCGTAATGGAAACTGAAACTTCTGATTTCATCCCGCCTACTTTGTGGTCACCCAATAGTCTTGCTTTAAATCCAGTAGACTAAAAGATATGTAGTGTCATGCAAGAGAATGTCTACATAATTTGATTATGCGATGTCAACGAGTTGTGTCGTAGGATTGTCGAGGCATCGGAAACGATGGATCAGCGCATCATTGGTGAATCAGCCAAGAAATGCGTATGCGTCTTCGCGCATGCATATTTGCCAAATGAGGGTAATTTCGAAAATAAATTTTAACTTCCATAATGTTCAGAAATGAATCCTCTATCTTCACCTAAAATTTCGTCAACATAACCCGATGTTTGGCGGAGTTACAGTAAAATATGTAGGGTAACGTTTTTTTATGAATCACCGTGTAGAAGTGCGCATTTTGTGTAGGCCTACAACTGCACGTTAAAAAAGCCCTGAAACTAGTAACCCTGAATGGGGTGATATATATATATATATAATTATATATATATATAAATCCTCATTATAGAATCTATGCACAGTTGTACACGAATCTTCACAATGAATGAATAATGAATGGACTGCGGCAACAGTATAGTGACGATAGCCAGAGTCAGACACGAGAAACCGCAGATAGACATCAAATCCTCTCTATATACAATATGTACGCTCTTTAATCTACAAACGACATTCATAGTTCAGTTTTCAATTAAATCTTTCGCGCTTTCAAAAATCCATTTGCCAACGCGCCTTTATGTCGTCTACGCTTTTTCCTACCAAGTCACCAGACACCACTGTGACGACTGGACATGCATATAATACATCGCCATGGCAGGCACCTGAAGGAAACCGGCTAATACGCAATCCAATTTAATCACGAGGATTAAAAAAACCTTCCCGCTGCATGTGGGCGAACGTGAGTTTTTCCAGACACCTTCCGACGCATCTGTCACTTCTCACTTCCATGCATCGTCAGCCAAACGTCTTTGTTCACATCAGCGAACCACAAGAATTTCAGATAAGAGATTTTAAAAAGCAATTGCTGATACGAGACACAGAAAACAATTGCTGATACTAGATACAGAAAAAATTGCGGATAAGAGCCAACAACAATTACTGATAATAGAGAAAAACAATAACCGATAAGAGAAAAACAATAACTGATAAGAGAAATACAATTACTGATAAGAGAAAAAACAATTACTGATAAGAGAAATACTATTACTGATAAGAGGAAAACAACTGCAGATAAGAGAACTGATAACAACAACTGCGAATAAGAGACAATGAACCTGCAGATAAGAGGCGACAACAATTGTTGATTAGAGACAACAAAATTAATGCAGATTAGAGACAAAAGACAATTGAAGATTAGAGATAACATCAACTGCAAATAAAAGACAAAAGACTGCAGATAATAGACGACAATAATAATTATTTCAGACAAGAGACAACCGCCACTACAAAAGTAGCAACATCGGTAAGCACAACTTCCATCGAGCCAGAGCAGCATCAGCAGCATCAGCAACCTCATCTCTATTATTCTCATGATTGCTTCCTTGACGACATAATAAACAACAGCCATGATACTCAATTGAGCCCTGCATCATTTTCCCCCCATCACTCAAATTCCTGTCCTCATCATTCTTCCGAGAAAATAGTCCTTGCAGGTCAAAGTTCATCACGTTGTCCAACTATTAAAAGCATCTGATCCTATTCGACCATCGATCACCAACAGACGTATCACTTCAGGGTGTTGGGTGGGAGGATGGAAGGTTGGAAGCAAGGTCATGACCCCGGTTGACCCCGGGTACCCTGGGGTCGATTGGAACGATTCGCAGACGATTCAACTTCGCTGCATGTCCGAAAGAGTGTCTGTTTCTAGGGAGAGACATCTGGACGAAATCAATCACCAGGTGGCGTAGAATTGGATTTCTTCTGATTCGACAGCATACCAGACATCGCCTGGCCACCACCACCACCTCCGCCGACACCACCAGCACCAGCACCACCACAACCGCCACCAACCTCACCATCATCATCATCACCACCACCACTACCACATTACCATCACCACCAGCCAACACCTACACCACCAATATCAGAACCACCACCACAGCATCATGATTATCACCACCAGGATAATTATCACCATCACCAACGCTACCACCTCCAAAAATCACAATCACCAGAATCATCATCATCATCACCATCATTGACATCGCTTTCGCCACCATCAGCATCATCATCATTATCATCACGCTTGCCATCGTCATCATCATATATAATCAGCAGCAGCAGCAGCAGCAGTAGTTATATCATCGACATAACCACCACCACCACTACCACCACCACCACCACTGCCAACATCACCATAAACACCTCCAGCATAAACATCTCCAGCATCATCGCAATTCCCACCACCATCACACCACCATCACACCACCATCACAACACAATCACACCACCGTCACACCACCGTCACACCACCATCACACGACCATCACATCACCATCACACCACCATCACACCACATCACACCACATCACACCACCGTCACACCACCATCACACCACCGTCACACCACCGTCACACCACCATAAGACCACCATCACACCACCATCACACCACCATCACACCACCGTCACACCACCATCACACCGCCATCACACCACCATCACACCACCGTCACACCACCGTCACACCACCATCACACCACCATCACCTATAGGTCAGGCACCGTTAGTTGTCTTTCACCCCGTCAAATGCACGAGAGTTCATAATTATTCCGGTCAGTCATTGGTCGTTTTTCACTGTTGCTGTCTCGGAAGATAATTATACATGAATTTCTTCCAGGGTGAGAATTGCCGGGGGCTTAGGGGTTTCAACCTCCGTAGTCTTTCTTAGAGCCCCGTGTTAAAGTCTGTTTTTCACACCCCGATTCCAAGTGGATGATGGTCCAACCCCCACTGATTTCTTCGCTATCGTGCATTAGCTGAGGAATAAGTCTATAGACATCGCGCAAAATATATACTATTGCGTATGGATGCTTTTGCAGCTTTTCCATATGTTAACAGTCGCACCATATATACTTCTCTTATAATTTCGTCGAAGTATATAGCATTCTTCAGCGTGATTACAAGCACCTGTTTAAATTCCACAGACATGATCTAAGCTGTATACAGATCTTTCAAGAGAGTGTCTTAATGGTCTTAATATCATCCACTCTTGTTAATGTCTCGCCAGCTAAATACCCTGCAATGTCGTCGCTGAAAATCTTTAAGAAAGAATGTGCATCATGTTTATTGAACTTTAAGTCGTCTGCTTAGAAAATTCCTCGTCAGTTTAACCGCGAGAATGTTTCGTTGTGTATGATATCAATAACATAAGAAATCATCAGCGCATGGCAGCTATACCAAGTGGTTGGTTACAACTATAATAGGCCTAGATGCGAACAGTACGGAATTTCCACGTGCTTCTCCTGTAGACGCCTTTACAAGTGGATGATAAAGAGTACAGTAAAACAACATCATTCTGTTGCCAAGGATACGGCAGAACTTATCGACACTATAATAGACTTAAAAACATAGACTCTGTATCACCAGGCACCAGCTGTATCACCAATGAATTCGCCGTCCTTTGAAGACGGTATACCATCGTAAAGCAAGCGTCTCGAGCGCTCTTATAGTGACTGAAAATGGCCGTTTTATTGAATTTCCTAGCCAACAAAAGTAACATTTGCATGAACTAACCGTCCATTGTGTGAATGTGAGCGTTTCACATGCATTATTTAAAGATAGGTAGGTTATACTTGATCAATCAATTATTTGCTCTATGAAAGTAAAAATATGTTCATAGGTCTACAATCCTACATGTCATGTGTATACATACAATGTCATACATGCATGCATGCATATACCACCACAACCGCCAGCAATACATAGTAAGTCTTATACAATGTCGTCAGGTCGAGTCAGGGTAAACGGAATAATTAAGCAGGTCGAAGAAATTAAAAATAAAGAAGATATTAAAAATTCCAAGGAATTTTAGGCAGGTAATTAATTAGGCAGGTAGTAATAGGCAGGTCAATAAAACACGTTACATGTTATGTCATGTTATGCTATGCTAACATGTTAAATGACCTGTCGCGAGCCTATGGTGGCGCCGCCACCGACCACCAACGACACCACACCACCAGTAGGCCTACTATGTATGCTGCATACCATTATAATCATTGTCGTCTTCATCATAGATCATCATCGTTATCAATCGTCGTCATCCGCACTTTCACCGTCAAAAATGTCGCCATCATCATCGACATCATCATCATCATCATCATCATCATCATCATCATCATCATCATCATCATCATCATCGACATAATCAATTGCTGGAATTTGTCATCATTGCAATTTGCAACTACATTATCATAATTGCTATCATACGTGTAGCTCTTGTCGTTGTTCGCCTTTTAAAGATCAGATAATTTCATTACCTTCTTCAGCGAAAACCTTTCTTCTCTTACAATCTTGTGTCCCTCGCAACGGTATAGATTGCCCAAAACAGTCAGCAGTTGCTAACAATTAAAGCTAACAGATTTTCTGCAATTGACGCTCTTCCCTACTCACTGATTTCGATCCATCGAAAACTGAAACTACACGACAGTCAGAATAATAATATTACAGTTCTGCAGCAGTTCAATTGAATTCATTTAAATCGTCATTTAACTCTTCTCCTTAATTAATTCCTCCCTCTCCTCCTGCGTATTTAGATAGCTTTCCTTGGATATTTTAAAGATGGTCCTTTTTCGACAATTTCCTAAACTGCGTAACACCATCAACTCTACGAACAGACAGATGACCGAACCGAAGCAGACGATAATTATATATTTTACTCCGACGATGAAATCTCTTTGGCTTCTGCGTCGAAAATCAACGTCAGAATCGACGTCAGTTGCAAACGCTCGCCTCCTGGCGACTGGTTTCATTTGCTCGCGTCCATGCATCTTATTGTTGCGCCCTTCCAACTTCTGCGGCGTTCATTCGCGGCCACGCTGGTTCTCTGCGCTGCAGCTCGTCTCAGCTGGTTCCCTGTTGTGGTGGTTTGTATGCGCGCGTGATGACCGTCTTAGATAAGGCCAATATGCGTGAAAGCGGCGATTGAATTCTGCAGCCACCGGACCGTTTAACATGAGGGCTGTATGCATGTGCAGTTGTTATGGCGCCCCTTCAAGATTTCTATAGGCTACTCAAAAGCAGGGCTGAAAGTGGTTTGAAAAAATTGCCGCGTCTCTTTGTGCCAGAGTGTGCTGCTAGATGTCAGTGTTATATTCAAGTGCCAAAAAATGAATGCCGGTCTGAGACCCGGACAGACCCAGCTCACTTTCAGCGCTGCTCAGTAGCGCTCCCGACAACAGCGCGGACACTGAATCGGAGCTTCAAGCCGAAGCGCTGAGCAATTGCCAGTGAATGATTTTCCCAAGGTCCCTACGGTTTGAGATGGATTCGAACCTGGAACTGTCCGACTGCAAGGCAACGAACATACCCACTACACCACCGCACCCAGTGTGTGTGAGTGAGTGAGTGAGTGAGCGTGTGAGAGAATTGCGTGTAATTGACGTCATTATAGTTTGACTACAGTTGTAAGGAAACAACTCAGAACTTAGAATCTTAATTCGTTTCTAATCTGAAAACTGAATCCACTTAATCGCTTGCTTTTGTCCGTCGTGTCTGTTTACTTATAAATGCCGGATGTATTTAATATGGTCTAGACCAAATGGATATCCGCCCTAGCTCCGTTTGTATGTTTGAGTGTCGTGGAGTGTGAGTGCGTGCGTTTCGGCGTGTGTTTGTGTGTGTGTGTGTGTGTGTAGGTGAGAGAGAGAGAGAGAGTGACAGAGACAGAAAGACAGAAAGACAGAGAGACAGGGACAGGGACAGGGACAGAGACAGGGACAGAGACAGAGACAGCGACATGCAGAGACAGACAGAGACAGGCAGAGACAGACAGACAGACAGACAGAAAGAGAGAAAGAGGGAAATAGTGTGCATGTGTGAGAGTGTAGTCGTGTGTGAGTGTGTATGTGTGTATATGTCTGTATGTTTGTCTGACTGTCTGCCTGTTTGTCTGTCTGTCTGTCTGTCTGCCTGTCTGTCTGTCCATGTGCATGTTTCTGTTTTTCAGCCTCATTCCACCAGGCAAAAAACGGGACCTTTTGAATAGATTAAGTAGCACAATCAGACAGGAATTTGCTGTTATGTACTAGCCCTATAACACGTTTATCTACATGTATATAGGTAGGCCTAGACTTTGTATGTAACCGATATAGGACCTGATTGTGCATTTGCCGTAAACCCACATTTACCGTAGTAATATCTTTGTGTGCGCGAGATACGTCCTGGGAAAGCAGAATAGATCGGAGCTATTCAAACTATTCCAATACTCCACATTCTGCACACATTAACATTTATTGCTGTATGAAAAAATGTATATACAAATATCTAAATATACAATGTTATGCAATGTGTATATATTATATTATAATATATGTATATTGTATATAGGTCTATATATAGGTATATAGGTCTATATATATTATATATATACATATATAAGATCTCATGTTTCGTTAACTGCCTTCCGTGCACTGTATATAGACTTGATTTAATTAAAACACTATTTCTATTTCGGGATAGAAGATTTTATTTACCCAGCCGTGCAATAAGTACGCCTTGAGGATGATGACAGAAGTAGAAAGGACATTAAGATGAATTAGGCGCCATATAAAAGAAGGATTGACGTCGCGGGCGATAAAAGGGGAGCGCGAGAAAGCGACCGGCGGTCGAAGAGCGAAACCATAGAATGTTGCACGTGCTGTGGCTAAGATCTATGGAGGCGTGGCCTCGGTATTCTTAGAAGATTTCTAGTTGGCATGCATAGGCCAATGCCCTCATGTGACTGCTGTCCTTGCCTAGATTCGTCTTAGAACAGTGTTGACTGTTGAATCTACATGTAGACGTCTCTGGAGAGAGTTCCCTCTGGATCGAAACTTCCTAAAATTGAAGAGATGTTTTTGCGTTCGTTCATTCATTCAGAGCATTTATATAGCGCCCCTTCAAGAAACTACTCAGAGGTGCTCCCAGCCCAACCACGAACAAAGAAAAAACATTTGAGAGACTTGTAGAACCCAGCCGGATGGACCACAAGTAGTGAGCGAAGCGTAACCGGGGGTTGTTCCAGCGTGTAAAGAGTTTTCGACTGGTTGAATTAGGCAATTGAGGATTAAAAATTAGATCACATACTAAGAAAATTCATCGATCAGGTCTATACCTGAAATTATTGTGAGTTTTTTCATTGCATTTTGTACAACAAACCAACATGACGATGTTAACGGGTACCGGTAAGGTCTGGAGAACGCGGAAGAATTTGTGTATCTGGGACAATGACGGTGGAGGAGATGGGAAGAAGCAGGGCCGGATCAAGAAATGTGGGCCCTGTTCGGAAATTTTTGGGGGGATTTTCGATCGAAAATTCTGATGACGTTTTAGTCGTTTGATTGAAATTTCTTTACAATATACCGATTTTCCCCGTCCGAAACAGCTGACAACCTTTTTTAGTCGTTTGGTCGAAATTTCGTCAAAATATACAAAAATGTATCCAAAAAACTTTTTCTCTCGTGTGTGGGGGCCTCCTAAAGTGTGGGGCCCCTGTTCTGCCGAACATGTTTAACATGCCTTAATCCGGCCCTGGGAAGAAGCAGGCTATAGCGAAGACAACGGGAGCATTGGCGTCTACTTGGGAACCTGTGGAGAAGTCACGAGATCGCGTAAAAACAAAAAAGAAATGATAAAAACGTGCATATTTAGCATAGGCCTACTCAGGGCCGGATTAAGCAATGTGGGGGCCCTGTTCGGGAAATTTGTGGGGGCCCTGTTCGGGAAATTTTTGCGGATATTCTTCTTTCTTTTTTAGTCATCTGGCGAAATTTTTCTCATACCATTTCATCCGCCCAAAAAGTTGATGACATTTTTTTAGTCATCTGGCGAAATTTTCGGGAAAAACATACCATTTCATCTGGCCCAAAACTTGATGACTTTTTTTAGTCATTTGTGACATTTTCGGGAAAATAGTCGTTCGTTTGGTCGAAATTTGCTTTAAAAAAATGTTTTCACACATTTGTGGGGCCCCCTAAAGTGTGGGGGCCCCTGTTCGGTCGAACATGTTAAACATGCCTAAATCCGGCCCTGGGCCTACTACTATACATGTAGATCCTATAAGCATGCTAGATATGGACTCTAGTCTCTACGTAAAGCAAACAAACTAATGGCATTTGAGATACATGTAAGAGGCTACTGGAGGATATTGCACATCAGTTGGGAGCAGAAAATAACAAATATGGAGGTGCCCGCAAGAGTAGAAAACAAGAAA
The DNA here is from genome assembly GCA_945859605.1 of Lumbricus rubellus. Lineage (NCBI taxonomy): Eukaryota > Metazoa > Annelida > Clitellata > Crassiclitellata > Lumbricidae > Lumbricus > Lumbricus rubellus. The sequence goes on from OX243814.1 coordinate 30,575,885, forward strand.
AACATCAAACAGACAATAATGGAAAGAAAACTGAACTTGTTTGGACATGTGGGCGGAACTGGAAAGGACAGACCCATCAAGCAAACCATTTTGGGGATGATGGACGGAGCGGGGATTAGGGGAAGGTCGTGTAGGGAATGGTTGGACGACATCACAGATTGGTGCGAAATGGAGATCCACTATAATTGAGGAGAATGGCTAAGGAGAGAGATAAGTGGAGATGGATGGTGAACTATGCGAATGACAGACACCAACGGGCACTGAGTCCATGGACCGCAATGACGATGATGATGACGTATTTATGTATGTATGACATTGTATGTATGTATCTATGCAATGCATCTACAATGTATGCATTTATGCACGATGCACAATGTACATGTATGTGTTGGCGCTCTCCACGTGACTACTTGAAGCGTGGTCTTTCAGTTTCTGCTGAATGTCGGTAACCGTTCTCTCTGTCTTTCTGCCTCTTTTTATGTTCCTCTGTCTCTCTCCCTGTGTCTCTGGCTCTATCTTTCTGTCTCTTTCTCTGTCTCTCTGTCTCTTTGTCTGTCTGTGTCTCTCTGTCTCTCTGTCTTTCTATCTCTGTCTTTTTCTCTGTCCTTCTGTCTCTCTGTCTATTGCTCTGCCTTTCTGTCTCTTTCTCTGTCTGTCTGTCAGTCAGTCTGTGTGTCTGTGTGTTTGTCTATCTGTCTGTCTGCCTGTCTTTGTCTCTCTGTCTTTCTGTCTCGCTGTCTCTCTGTGTCTATCTCTGTCCCTGTCTCTGTATCTGTCTCTCTGTCTCTATCTCTGTCACTGTCTCTGTCTATGTCCCTCTGTCTCTGTCTCTGTCTGTTTGTCTGTCTGCCTGTCTCTCTCATTTTTTCTTTTTCTCTTTCTCTTTCTCTTTCCCTCTCTGTCTCTGTCTGTCTGTCTGTCTGCCTGTCTGTCTGTCTGTCTGTCTGTCTGTCTCTCTCTCTCTCTCTCTCTCTCTCTATCTCTCATCACAGACGAATTCTGTGCTAAGTCCTCTGGTAGATTCGACCAGAGCACCGTGGTCAGCAGCGAGCGTGAGGAGGAGACAATCAGCGAGTGATGAATTGACGGCTGAGAAGAAGAATATAACAAAATAATTGCTCCATGCATCAAAGCCGCATTTATCAGTCAACAGTCACGCGAGGAGTATACATTCGTGCATGAGCTGCTCGATCTATGGCGTCATCGTCGCTTCCGATACAGCCACAACCTTTCCGCTGTACTACCTGTCTCCCATCATGTGTTGTCCACCCACAGCACATGCTTAATT
>OX243814.1:30582172-30892172 GCA_945859605.1 Lumbricus rubellus
ATATGATGGGTTGTGCCGTACGACAACTTCAAACAATCTGCTACATTTCTAATATTAACCCACCGATCTTTCTGTATCAGATCCTGGACGAATTGGACGTTTTCGTTGGTACAGGTCTCAATAGGGCGGCCAGAACGGTGCTTGTCTTCAGTTGATTGCCTACCTCGATTAAATTCAGCTACCCACCTATAGACTGTATACCCTGTGAAGGGGCATTGTCCCTTAAACCTTCTTCATGTCCGTTGCAATCTTATTTTGAGTCAATCCTTTTAAATGCAAATATTTAATAACCGCACTTTTCTCGTTTTTATCCATTATTTACAACAGCCGCTGGGTAGACGGCTTCCGGCGGTTGCCTAGCAGCCACAGTAATGGCCCACGTGACCATTTAAAAATAAAAACTCTGCTAAATCAGTAAGCTAGTAAAATAAAATAAAAATTCTGCAAAAAACAGCTGTCTAATATATTTTTCTCATTACTTATTGATCAACCCTCGTATATAGGCTTAATATAATATATATATATATAATATTCCTAAATAAAGGTGGCAATTGATCAGAGCGGAAACGGAAGTAGAAAAGGAAAGAGAAAGAAGAGAGGAAATAAATAATAATGACGTAGTGAAAACAGAAGGAGACAAAAAGTATAGGCCTACATAGGAAATGGAAGGAGATAGAAGGAAGCGACTAAGACTGAGTTATTGACCGAGATTTATATGAAATTATATATATATATATATAAATCTGATATATATTATATACATATATATTATATTATTTATATAATGTATCAGAACAGAACCGGAGGCATAAAAGGGAAGAGAATGATGAAGGGAGAGAAAAATAATTTCTCCCTTTTGTTTTCACTGCCACTAGTTTTCATTTAATGAAAAATTGAGGAAGTGAAAACAAAGAGAGAGAGGGAAAGAGTAGGAAAGAGAAGGAATAAGAAGAAAGCCAGAGAGAGAAGAGAGAAGAGAGACATACAGACAAAGAAACAGAGAGGCAGAGAGACTGAAAGACAGAGAGGCAGAGACAGAGAGAGACAGATGCTGAGCATTGGCCCACAGACATCAATTCCGTTGCTCTGTATATTAGGTCTACGTCGCTGTGACTCCTTTCTGGATGTCAGTATCTTTCATCCGTTGCCGACACCTGGCGTCCGAAAGCGTCGCAACATCCGGTCACCCGTGATGCCTGCTGCTGCTGCTGCTCCTTTGACATCGTCCAGGACAGATGCTTCGACAGCCAATGAAATCGCACCACGTGGATTCTCTCTTTTCTTTCGCTAAATCGCCAGTTCTATTATATAGCTTAGTCGCCCATTCAACGTTTAATTCAGCCCTGGAAATTCTTCACGCTTACTTTATTGCCTGCTTCATTTCAATCTGTCGCTGGTAATTATATTATAATTAAGGCGAAGCTAAAATCGAGTAGACATAGGCCTACATGTAATTACAGGGCTGTTTTTAGGGAATTTGTAGAACTGCACAACTCCTTTTCCTTCCCATGGATCCTTCATGGTAAATTACCTCCAATCAGAGGACAATGACCCTTTTTGCTAGTTTTAATTGTACAGAAGTGTGTTTCTACAACTGCACAAGTCCATTTAGAACTGCACATTTTGTGTACAACTGCACGTTAAAAAAAGCCCTGCATAGTTATAATACTGATTGATATTAACTTATTGTTAAACGCCTTTATTCAATTTTTTAAGTTTAAGCTATTGCTTTTACATATTCTTTTAAACTAGGACTACGTGTTATTCTATAGTTTCATCAACTACATGTAGGTCTAAAACGGATATAGACTACAATAGGCCTAAGAAACGTTTTCGTAAGTACCAATAATATTGGCAGGCTACGATTGTCAACAACGGCATTGGAATCTCTACCGCGGAAAGTTTTTATTGCTCACAGCGTTCAATCTGCGGTCAACACATCGCCGACGCCGGAGTACGTACATTGTAAGCCAGATGGTGACTTAGACTGCTCCACAAAGAGCTTGACGTCCAACTGGATTGAACTGTAATGCGGCAATTCAATTTCTGTCGATGGATTTTGTTGCCACACACACCCCCCCCCCCACACACACACACACACACACACACACACACACACACACACACACACCCACACACACACACACATATATATATATATATGAATAAAATAATAAAATAAAATTTAATAAAATTCAATAAAATTTATGGTTATATATAATATTATATGTATATATGTATAATTGTATGTATATATATTGTATAGGCTGTCGTTGAACTGCGGATCCAACCTCCCTCCAGCTCAGACACCAAGATGATGAAGTCACCCCCCCCCCCCCCCCCCCCCCCGACTCAATGTCCTTCGACTAGAAACGTAAACAACAACAACAACGTCAGACGAATAATACATAAACTGCGGATGAACGATTATCTTTACGATGTAACGGTGGGACGTGACGGTGTGGCGACATAATATGTTCTGTATCTACATGTATAGGCTGCTTTGAAATCGCAAAGTCGCAGACTCAAATCTGCCTCAATCCACCGCCTATATCGACCTTGAACATTAACCTGTGATGATGAGTGTCTGTGAGGAAGGCAGTGGAAAATCACCCTGCAAATTAAATCGATAAATCTTAGCAAAAGTCCTCTGAAATCAGTAGGGCCTATAGGCCCTAGGCCTATTATATAGCTAGCGCTACCCCAATCCAGTCTCCGAGTTCCATGCAGCTTCGTCAGCTAATAATAATTATTATAGAGACTACCTTCTTACACTCGACCTGAGTGAGACTGAGTCGTGAATGTCTTTGAGTTAGGGATCCTATAAAAAATTATTATTACTCCGGTATAATACGATCGACGTGTTAGTTCTAAATGCATTAATATTGTAAAGGAAAACAGTTCGTGTGCACTGCTTCGCTTTGATACAGGCCTAGGCCCAAGAGAATAATTAAAAGAAAAGATTTGTCTGTGAAACCGGATTTAAGTATTTGCCAAATCCGAATTAACACGGCCGTATAACCAAGATTTTATTTGGGGGAGGGAGTTAGGCCTACTCGATCGTGGGCAAGCCGACAAGCAACCGAATCAACTGAGTGACTAATGGGCCTGGAGAAGTGTCTTGAACTCTCAAAGGGGGTTCTGGATAGACTGGACACAGTGGACAGCCAATGCATTACAAGTAACTGTATAGTTCTTACATCAAGTGCTGTTAAATGCATTTTTAAACACAATTTCATTTATGGTGGTGGTGGTGGTGGTGATCAGACCCAAAACACTCTATATGAAAATTAGTCAAAGTCTTTCTACAGAGATGACCAATTGTATTATGATCGTCCCGCTTCCATTGCGTCTTCGAAACAATAAAATTGCTAAAGTGTCTGCAGCTGATTATAATTGCATTTCCTCATTAATCCGATCGCGAACTCACCCTGCCACCTCTCTAGAACTCACCCTGTCACCTCTCTAGAACTCACCCTGTCACCTCTCTAGAACTCACCCTGTCACCTCTCTAGAACGCACCCTGCCACCTCTCTAGAACTCACCCTGTCACCTCTCTAGAACTCACCCTGTCACCTCTCTAGAACTCACCCTGTCACCTCTCTAGAACGCACCCTGCCACCTCTCTAGAACTCACCCTGTCACCTCTCTACTTCGAGTTCATTCATTTCGTAATAGCTCTTCACAAGCTTCCTGTCCCATCCTCAAAATGATTGGCTTTTCTTCTCCTTTTTTGCATGCAGCCACTTATCGTTCAATCCTTTCATTGTCCAGTGGATTTTTTACACTGAATGGAGTGGGTCTAACTCCAGTCAGTGTTAAAAAAATCCACTGGACACCGAAAGGACTTAACGAGGAGTGGCTGCTTCCTCCTTAGTCCCGGCTCCGTTGTCTCAAGTCCATCTGATACAGCAAGTCTTACAAGGTTGTCTGGTGTTGCTGTATAAGTATATTTAGTCATAATATGATGATGATTATGATGATGATGATGATGGTTCTCTGCCCGAAGGCAGGTTCATTTGCTTTACGCCCCTGGGGATGAGATGAGTGAGGTGGTTTCCCGTTGCCTTCCCCACAGACAATGATGGGTAAGCAACTTGTCCAAGGTCGCTCCGCAGGAGCTTGCGCCCCTTCGTCCCACACGTGCTAGCCCGAGATATCTAAGTCTGAATGTCAACTCCCAGCCCGGGGCTTGAACCGCGGTCCGTTGCAACCAACAGACGTATGCCGCTCTCACTTACCGGTGTAGCTAACGAGGCCAGTCAGTCATAATATAGGCACATAATAATTATTATTGTGATGTAGTGGGTATGTTCGCTGCCTTGCAACCGGAGGGTTGCAGGTTCAAATCCGCCTCAAGTTGCCGCATAGGGACTTTGCGCAAGTCCTTTACTCGCAATTGCTTGAGCGCTTCGGCGTGAAACTCCGATGTAGTGTCTGCGCTGCAGTCGGGAGCGCTTCTGAGTAGAAATCTTTAAGGGCCGCTATAACAAGTGCACATACATGCACATGGTCCTGTTCGGTTAGTCTATATTATCTCTAGAATGAGTAATGACAGCCTTTGAAAGACTATATAGGCAAAGAAAGGTAATAAAATCACCGTGCATGCAAGTCATTATGCTCCCAATTGTTAGACAATACACGGTAACGTGAGCTGTTGTAGTATTGTAGGGCAATGCAAATTATGGTAAGAATGTAGGATCGAATAAGGCTAGATCAGTGATCATGAGACCAAACGGCCTCGCGGTTGTGTGATTGCTGCAGACCTCCGTGAACTTTCTGTTGAAGCAGAAGCATTAGAAACAGGACAGCGTGTATAGCATTCTGCTGATGGATCGCACGTCAACTGACCAGAGATTGAATCCAATGCATTGCACGGTAATCTATTCTAGACTAATCTAATCTAGACTAATCTAATCTAGACTAATCTAATCTTATGTGAACATTTGTAAAGCGTTTCTCGCAGCAGAGAGTTATTCAGAAACGCTCTCGGCATGACAGACCCATGCATGAAAAGCGAAAGGTCTTCGAGAAGAGATTTATAAATCAGGTGAATTCATTCTCCATCAAAATCCTGCTACGAATTATTGCACGAGGGAAGGTCATTCCACATTGAGGGGGACCCACAATAAATTATAGCGAAAGACCGATGCTGGCTTAATGAGATTCGTGACCGAGGCAAAAAATAGTTGACGTGATGTGACATGTCTTCCATCAACATTTAACATGTATTAACTAAGTTTATAGTTTATACATTATTGTTAGCAACTCACCACATCTTCTCTAATTCTAATAACTTGCGGGAATCCCAAAGAGAGGAGAGAGAGAGAGACAGACAGACAGACAGAGATAGAGATAGAGAGAGAGAGAGAGACAGACGGACAGACAGACAGATAGACAGAGAGAGGGAGAGGGAGAGGGAGAGGGAGAGAGAGGGGGGGAGCGGGAGAGAGAGGGAGAGAGAGAGGGAGAGGGGAGGGTGGGAGGGAGACAGAGACAGAGACAGACAGAGACAGAGTCAGAGACAGAGACAGAGACAAAGAGAGACAGAGACAGAGAGACAGAGACACAGACAGAGACACAGACAGAGACAGAGGCAGACAGAGACATAGACAGAGACAGACAGAGACAGAGAGACAGAGACAGACAGAGAGAGAGAGCGCAAGTGCAGGATGTTTGGCATTGATGGAAACAGATCTCATCAAAAGAGCGACGATGTTGTCGTTGCTTCCTCCTCTTCATCATATTCTAAAGATAGCCTTACATTATATCACTGATCGTCTCCCGAGAAAAGAAAACCGTTTAATAAACAGACGACACGATCTGCATCGAAATAATTCACTTGAGACAATTAGTATAGCTGCCTATCATCCTATCCACGAATAATTGCTGGATATATAGTCTATATACATACATACATACATACATACATACATACATACATACATACATACATACATACATACATACATACATACATACATACATACATACATACATACATACATACATACATACATACATACATACATACATACATACATACATACATACATACATACATACATACATACATACATACATACATACATACATACATACATACATACATACATACATACATACATACATACATACATACATACATACATACATACATACATACATACATACATACATACATACATACATACATACATACATACATACATACATACATACATACATACATACATACATACATACATACATACATACATACATACATACATACATACATACATACATACATACATACATACATACATACATACATACATACATACATACGTACATAATACATACATACATACATACATACATACATACATACATACATACATACATACATACATACATACATACATACATACATACATACATACATACATACATACATACATACATGCATACATACATACATACATACATACATACATACATACATACATACATACATACATACATACATACATACATACATACATACATACATACATACATACATACATACATACATACATACATACATACATATGATATATATACATATACAATATATATAAATACATATGATAGGATACATCCGGATTCATGGACCACGTTGTTGTCACCAAAGAGACAAGGAAGGAATCAAAGAATCGTATATTATTATGCCTCTGAGATATATTGCAGACTCCAAGAGAATTGGAATAAATTGAGTTACGTGGCTATTATCGAGATTGCGCTGAGACCACAGCACTACATTATCCTATTAAAAAAGGCATGTATAGTGTAGTGTAGCCTCTAGCCAGGAGTGCAATGTGCATGCTATTATTTAGTAATGGACGGTGAAAAGTTTCGGGCAACGTAACTGATGTAGTCTAATAGTCTATATACGCATTGCTGCCTTTCTTTAGGGTTCTGATAATTATTCGGATACCGTAAGATTTCTTCATCTATAGGCTATTATATATAGTCCTGAGTAGATCTAACAGAAGGCGTCACTGTTAAAAAAACAAGTCACAAACTGTTCTTTCTGTAAAAAATAGCCTTCTGCCTGCGATAAATGAAACCTGGTAATAAAATAACTCAGTGGTCAGGCTTTGATTTATGTGGAGTTGGGGCATGCAATGAAGACTCTCCTTTGGGGTCATAAGAACTATTAGGGTGCTGAACCCATGGCACAACCCCGACGGTAAATAATATCAGTCTCATGCAATGCAAAGGCACTGGATTCTCAGATTCTTGTTGAGAATGTTTTCGATATAATAATATTGTTCACTGCGATCACTGTTGATCCATGAAAGTTGTTCCCTTATATGGTTGCGCATTTAAACAGACGCCACTGTGTTCTGTGTTATGCGGCTATTTCTGGCAACTCTAGCATCGATGACGTTGGTAGTTTCGGGAAAAGCAGCAAAGATCGATGGCTTTGAATGCCAATCAAGTTAAATGGATCGATGGGATGCTGCTGGTGTCGTTGCGTTTGAAAGTGCAGCTGATCCACTAAGCTGATTACATCTGATCCTATCCAAAATGACACCGCAGTTATTTCCTTCCATCTATTTATGTTTGCTAGATATAGTTCATAGAGTGGGTATTTTAAAATATATACATACATAGATCTATTAATATATATAGCGTGGGACGCGGTGGTGTAGTGGGTATGTTCGCTGCCTTGCAACCGCGGAGGGTTGCAGGTTCGAATCCACCTCAAGCCGCTTTGTATGCGGGTCTTGGGTAATTCCTTCTGCACTCGCAATTGCTCAGCGCTTCGGCGTTAAACTCCGATTCAGTGTCCGCACTGTAGTCGGGAGAGCTTCTGATTAGGAGCTTGATGGAGCGCTATAGCAAATGCGAGAAATAAGAAATGAATAAGTCCTAAGTAGCAACGGTGACTCATTGAGTCATTGCTAGACTTGAAAGCAGTAGAAAGTAGGCTGAACATCTGAACTATTGCCACAAGTCATCGTATATAGTTGCCTTTGTGTCTATATATCTTTTATAATAGAGGTAGAGGGTAGGCTTTTTATAGAAGGAAAGTTGCTTATAGCATAGAGAGAGACAGACAGACAGACAGAGACACAGACAGACAGACAGACAGACAGACAGAGACCGTTAAACTGGAACAGCGGTACAGGCAGGGGGGCAGAGACAGAGAGAGATTAGCTTTGAAGGGAGATCATTTCACATAAACAACACTACGACAGAGAAAGCTCGGCGTTGCCTAGCAGTTAAGCGAATCCGGGGAACTATAATAGCCTACCTATAGGAGTTGCCTGTTCATAGCATGCAGAGCGAAGGGCAAGACGCCCTTTAACGTCAGAGACTGGACGACAGAGATATACAATGTATATGGCAGTCGTAGATATACTAGCCTAGAATTGCCAGTTACCATTGAACTGATTTTGTATCATGCAGTTCTGGCCCGTTTCTAGCGACGATCGAGGCCTCCACCATTGTCGTCAGCAACGCGAAGATTATTCACCAGCACCCTCGATTTAGTTTGATACCGTATCTTCCTTGGTGGTAGCCTATAATACATAAGACCGAGTGGCAATACTGCTTCCAATTCTATGTAAAATATATAGGCCTAGGGCCCTGGGCTATAAATATAGAGATAAAATACATCGTTGTCGTATAGGCCTACTTCCGTTTTGTGCAGAAGTAGCCCTAAGCTATTATCATTCTATCCACTTTTAGAAAAATCGACGATTTACGAAATATTTCTTGTGCACGCAGAAGCGGCCAAAGAATCAGATAAAAAAATACAGAAGTTCAACAAAAGAGAATTCTGCGAAAGAGGAGGTTGTTGTAGAAAAGAAAAATTCTTCTGCGACCAGAACAAAGTTCTAACATCCGGAAACGAAGACAATCAAGTAGGACAGATGACACAGCGATTATTATTCTGAATAAGAAAACAACAAAAGCTCTGATAGTCTGATAGGATGCACAACAGTTGGTGTCACAACGATTAATGTCTGATAAATCCACACAAAATTTTCCATGCACATCAGTCAACACCAAAATTGGCAATTACATTAGGCCTACAGCTTGCTACATTTAATCTAATTTATTTACTAGTTCAGAATAATGAGGTCCAGTCTTTTGGTATTGTTCTGGTCTAATTATTTTGTTCTCCTATATATTGCTCGTACCCTGTGAATGCTGTGATATTTACTGTTTGTGTGCAATCGCTAAACGCTCAGTTGAATAGCGTAAACAGGAAAAAATTATGTCCATGGTAATGACTATAGAATAGACAATAAATACGTATTTTCATGTCCATGATAATGGCTATAGAATAGATAATTATGTCAGTGATAATGGCTATAGAAAAGATAATTATTTCAATGGTAATGGCTATAGAATAGACAATTATGTAATATAGGCCTATGTCCATGCTAATGGCTATATAGAATAGACAATTATGTCCATGGTAATGGCTATATAGAATAGACATTAGACAATAATTATGTCCATTGTAACGGCAATAGAATCGACAATAATTATTGTCACGTCTGAGATTTTAAAAAATGCCTCTGTTCTCTACAGTTGTTGACAATCTCTCTAGAGCTTCCAATTTAAACTTGCTACAAGCGTGCATAGACCCATCTGCGCTTGTTTTCTCCAGTCTCTGACTTCTGCCACGTTGGCTCAACGACCGTTAACTACTGGGCGTTAACATAATTTCACGTTATCATTCCTGAGCTGCAGGCATGTCCTTAAACAGTTTCATGCCACTTCTGCGCAACTCAGACCTCCCTATTCGGTTTTATACAGACTCGAAGACAGCAAGATTATTGCCCGTAGATTTCGTGCGATTGCGCGTATCGACATTTATTGTTGTCAAAAAGCAAAAAAAACGTAGCCTGATCGTAATAACACAGGCACCCACAAACACACACACAGACACACACAAACACTCACGCGCACATGCACACACTCACGTACACACGCGCACCGCAATCGCAATTGACAAAATGTGTTTATACGTCTGAGTCATGGCCGGAGTTTATCCGGGCTAAGGGGGGCTAAGCCTCCCCAAAAGGCCCAGATTCATCTTTTTTAGGGCTGTTGTTCGATTAAAAATTTTAATCGAAATTAATCGCGCGATTAATTTTTTTAATCGCAATTAACTGCAAATTAATCGCAATACATTTTCTTCAGATATATTAATCTTACTATTTTCTAAGGACCCCTGAAGCATACAATTTTAATGACTGAATGCATGCTTTCTATTGCAAACGTATTTAATAACCTTCGGCTTAGGTCTATTGAATTTTTGCATTTAGTTTATTGAACAGATTTGCATGACAGACAGAATTGAAACACTGTTCAAATCAGTCATCCGTTAATTTTTTCATTTGAGGCTCCTTTAATTAAAATGATATACCATAAATGTGAAAATTAGACAACTTTTTCTGACTAAAAAAATTAATTATTTTTTCAGCCAATTGTGTAGGCAGACCAATTTATTTACATTTGTCGGTTCAAAGGATATGCTTTCATGTAATTAACAATAGTAGGTCTACAGTAACTACTATAGAACCTCATTGTCTAGTCACAATTTTTCACAAGAGGTTGCAGTTCTTGCCAAACCTCGTCTCAGTTGTCCTTCTGTAAATATTTGTCATTTGAAACCTGGATCCATTGGTCTTGCCATCTCCTGGAGTTCAACCAACGTATACGTAGTCTGACAGAGTGAGGAAACGACCTTAGTGGACGATGCGAATCATGCGATGCAGGTGATGATTGAGCAAAGATTTGCTACGATGATACTCAGCTTCTTTTTTGGAATATTTGCCAAAGATATAATTATCACTAGTTTTAAGTATGAGCCTTCCGTTTAAAACGAGTTTTTCTGCCTCGTATTCCATTTTAATTAGATTTAATTAACGCGTACGATTAATGCGTTAAAATTTTTAATCGCAAAATTTTTTAACGCGTTAATCGCACGCGTTTACGCGATTAAATCAACAGCCCTACTTTTTTTACAATGAAAATTGTATATTTTTCTGGGTAAGCCCCCCCTCAAGACGGCCCTTTCACGAAGGAAACTTCAAGCGAATGACTAAAAAAGGTCAACTCTTTTCTCCGGAAAAATAGTAGGGACTATGGTTTTTATTTCAGCCCGATGACTAAAAAAAGGCCATCAACTTTTTTGGGCGAGAAACCAAAAACTTTGTCGGCGCCGCTCGATCTGGGCTAAGTCTCCACCCCAGCCAAAACCCAAGTTTTGTTAGCACCCGCCCCCCCCCCCCCCCCCACCTAAGAACGGAAACCAAACTCCACCCATGGTCTGAGTATAATTATTTATGTAGGCCCTGCATCTGTGTATTCGTGTGTTTGTGACATGTGACATGTGATACTTTGGGACAGTTACGCGGAAGAATCGTTTTTTCACTTCCGTGAAGAATGTGCGAACTATTTTATTGCGCGCTTGTTTTTCCCGTCAACACAGCAGCAGCAACAGCAATGACGATCCTCTGATGAGGCGTTAACGGTGATACGGTGGCTGCAGCGGAAGATGTGGTGATGGGATGGGATGGCGGTCACAAGTCATCAATCCCATCATTACTCTGCAGCAGCAGCAGCAGCAGCAGCAGCAGCAGTGCAACGCTTAAGCCAAGTCTTTGGGAGAATACACGGTGCAGCAAATCAAACAGTTGTTATTGTACGACTGACATCAACAACAAAGCTAGTATACATCTCACCGAATTAGCATTAGTCAATCCACATCGTGGTGGTGTAGTGGTGGAGTCGTTGCCTTGGAGCCGGAAGGTTCGAGGTTCGAATCCACCTCGCCGTGTAATTACCTTGGGCAAGTCCTTCACTCACAATATGCTCAGCGCTTCGGCGTGAAACTCCGATGCAGTGTCCGCTCTGCATTTGGGAGCGCCTCTGAATAGAGAGAGAGAGAGATTGAATGGGCGCTATAACAAGTGCACATACAAACAGATATATGCTCGTAATTATTCAACGCACGTTGTTTTAGTGGGTGTGTGTACTGTCTTGCAGCCGGAGGGTTGCAGGTCCGAATCTATCTCAAGCCGCCGTGTAGGGACCTTTGGCAAGTCCTTCACTCGCAATTGCTCTGCGCTTCGGCGTGAAACTCCGATCCAGTGTCCGCGCTCAGAGTTCGAGTGGTGGCGGAGCTATTGGGAAAGATCGGTGCTCCATACATTGACAGCTACTCCCATCCAATAAAACAATGTGGCTACTGAATCGAAAGAAATCGGAGATAACGAGTGAAGTGAAGCGAAGCAGATACGGTCGACTGGATCCCTTAGCCAAGCGAACCATAAAGTGTCAAGTCATGTTACTCTCGTCTGTAGTCAGAGCGAAGAATATATTCCGATCGGCGGATGGACATAAAATGCATCATGCATGATGTTGCATCAGAGTCGATGTATTTATTATAGTCACGGTGTACTCGAGCAGTAAAGGCTGACAACATGAAACACGATTTATTCGATCAAAACACACTGGCATCTCGTAAACTATCGAATATTAAAAAATGAATTGAATACAGTAACTGTGAAACCAGATCCCCAGAGATTATCCTTAACGATCGGCATACAAGTCATGTACTCTTGGTCGGTATCAGGGACGCCCGGTCGCCTCAGCTCTTACGCAAGCATGTAGGCCTACAGGCCCTATAACATGCTGAAAAGCTATGAAATAGGCAATAAATAGCCTAAATTAGGCTACCCTGGCACAAATGAAAAAGTGAAATATTATTAATATAATATTATTATTATTATTATATAAAAATTACAATTAATAATTTAGGTAGGCCTAACAGTTTTAACACGAGGTAAGCGGGAGGTCTAACATCATGCAATGATGCAGTCTAGTGGTAGACTGCGAAATGAAGAAATTTACTTGGCATGGCATCTTTTTTCATTCACGTGCAGACACCTGATGGTTTCGTCAACGACGTGTAGGCCTATAGGAAAGACTGCAAGATCGACTTCAGCCGAGCTACAGTTAAATGGAGGTGAGGCCTAAGACGACATGCGACGCTGTAGTAATGATTGGGTGTCGCGTGTATCTTAGAAGGACAGAGAATACGACCAATAGCTTACCGGCGTCTAATCATAGAGTAAAAGAAGAAACACACAAAATAAGTAGATTTTCAGCAAATGGCTGCTACATAATGACACATTTATAGAAGCACGAACGAGAATAGAGATCTCGTGAAAGAAAGTAAACATAGCGGTCTGTTTGCTGCTGAATGTTCTGATGGATCATTGAGGTTTTTGCGTCAGTTTGTATGACACGTCTGAAATGCTACGGAAGCAACTGATTAACCAGGACGATGGAGATCACCTGACTAAAGGTCATGCAATGGTTCATTTTATGTATCAGGGTTTTTAACGTGCAGTTGTACACAAAATGTGCAGTTCTAAATGGATTTGTGCAGTTGTAGAAGCACTTCTGTACAGTTAAAACCAACACAGAATTCATTGTCATCAGATTGGAAGTAATTTGCCATGGAGGATTGGAAAAGGAAAGGATTGTGCAGTTCTAAAAATTCCTTTAGAACAGTCCTGCTATGTATGTAGAAAAAAACTCATAATCATCATCGTCTGTAAACCGTCAAACCACTCTCTACTGCTAATGGACCGAATGAGCTTTTTTTTTTTCCTTCCTTGGAGCATCAAACACAACCTTTACACAGTGCAACTTAACTAGACAACATGTTCATACTGACTGACAAACATATTAATATAACACATTTGAAATGAAAATTATCAGAAGCACATTTCAATGTAACAACCAGGAAAGGGAAAGACCCAGAAGGGGCAGTAGCCCCGCTGAGGAGGGCCCACCCTATAGCTCAGCTTAATGTTGGTTGTATAGAAACAGAACATAGTAGCTATGCTGATAAGTCTGAAGATGATGATAACTCGACATTTAATAGAACAACATGCAAGCCTATGAAAGACCGACAAATAGAAGGAAAAAAGACAAGCTAGATGCATTCAATCACTTTCCCTTAGATTAAGATGGTCTCTCCAGCGCTTCTTAAATTGCGAGTATGTAGGTAAAGCCTGGATACTTATGACTCGCCGTGGAATAACAATTCATGATTCTAGGACGTTTCATCCCAGGACGATTCATCCCCGGACGATTCATCCCGGACGATTCATCCAGTGGACGTTTCATCCCCGGACGGTTCATCCCCGGACGGTTCATCCAGTGGACGGTTCATTCAGTGGACGGTTCATCCCAGGACGGTTCATCCAGTGGACGGTTCATCCCCGGACGGTTCATCTCCGGACGGTTCATCCCGGAAAATAAATAGAGATAATAATGTGATACATTAGTCGAACCTGAAGTAGGTCCCGAAAATTTTTTACCGTGAAAATGGTATTTTATCCCGGGCTTATCCCCCCTAGAAAGCCCCTCTAGCCCCCCCCCCCCCAACAACGGAAACCAAACTCCACCCATGTTGGCATGGTAATACAACGTCCCGGTGAAGAGTCACCTATTCTATTGTTCTACAATCACCTAATCAAGTCCCGACGGCTTAGTGTTGTACGCTCAATTGGACATTGTTTAAAATTCTGTACACCACAGTACGAATGCCAATGAAGCGGTAATGTAGCTACAGCACGGAAAGCCATCGGTGAAATGAAGAAGAAAATGACAGAAACTGTGGCGATAAAAGAGCTTATGTGCTCTTATATGAAAGCTATTTTATTGCAAGTATTTTTCACTTTTTATATCTATTATATTGGAAATTTTATAGGATTAAATTGCTTAAATTTCCATCCATTGGGATGAAACGTCCTGGGATGAAACGTCCTGGGATGAAACGTCCATTGGGATGAAACGTCCTGGGATGAAACGGCCTGGGATGAAACGTCCCCTGGATGAAACGTCCTGGGATGAAACGTCCACTGGATGAATCGTCCACTGGATGAACCGTCCGGGGATGAACCGTCCGGGGATGAAACGTCCACTGGATGAATCGTCCGGGATGAACCGTCCGGGGATGAATCGTCCGAGGATGAAACGTCCGGATACCCAATTCATTTGTGACTGCCAAAAATAGGCTGATTGTCTCCGTTAGAGTTGCAAGCTATTGTCCTTTCTAGCGTCGCAGGCTAGTGTATCCTTTGGAGTCGCAGACAATAAATAATTATTGTCTCCTTTGTAGTCGTAGGCTATAATTGTCTCCGTAAGAGTCGTCATGGGAGGGAAGGGATAGTTCAGACATAGCCATGGGTTTCGTGCAAATCTAGTGAGGTTTCGGTGTTGACCTGCACCCCCGTTATGTTCGACATTTTCTTCCGTTAGTATTGATTCTTGTTAACTCATGAAGATCATAGAATAGCTTAAAAGCGCGTCAGAGAGCACGAAACAGTTGGTGGCCACTGTTTTGATTTCTTAGCTGTCACTTGTCTATCCAGCCGTTGCATTATTATTGGCTATTTGTTAGCCCAGCGGTTATTGCATGTCTGTAAGATAAAAGATAAAGCTAATTTGTCCATCTGTGAACACTGAACAACAAATCTGCGTATGCTTTGTTGCTGAATGAAAGACGCAGCAAGCATGAATCGTAGGCCTATAGGCTACTCGTAATCGCAATCTCCTAATTTTCTAAAGTGCCAGTCGAATGCCAAACTCAAGGCACCATGCAGGACATTGCAGGTTATAGTAATACATGAGCGCTGTGTCTAGTCAGAATTGTTATCTAAAAGACAGCAGTCCGAAGAAGGTCGTAGTCCGGTTACCAAGGAATCAGAGGTGCCATGCGCTTGGCTTTCGAGCTAGAAATTGGTCCGGGAATTGAAATTGCTTAAACAGATTCTAATCAAAGTGAACACTGAGTGCCCAAAACACCATTTCCTTGATGAAATGGAACTGAAACTGAAATGTAATGAGAGAAACAGCAACAACAACGAAGGAAACAGCAATACATTAGTCAGTGTTCATCTACTTATCCCTGCGGATGTTACGCTCAAAGGCTAATGAGATCTGAAGCCATGATTTCTACACATCAGTCTAAGCAGTGCAGCTGATGGATTAGACTCATTAGAGGGCGCTTCTGCAGCAAAAAAACATATTCAAGTTAATCATATCAATTCACGTGTTGATTCACGTGTTGATTCACGTGTTGATTCAAGTGTTGATTCACGTGTTGATTCACGTGTTGATTCACGTGTTGATTCACATGTTGATTCACGTGTTGATTCACATGTTGATTCACATGTTGATTCACGTGTTGATTCACGTGTTGATTCACGTGTTGATTCACATGTTGATTCATGTGTTGATTCACGTGTTGATTCCCATGCTGAAGGCGCTTCCATTGTTACGAAGTCGATTTCCGCATATCAGAGTGGAGTCAGGTTTGATCAAAAGTAGCCTCAAGTAGGCCCAATAGGCTAATAATTAACCAATTTTACATGCTTAAAATATGAGAACGATAAAAAATAATATTTAGAATTGCGCAGGGCATGTCAACATCAAATGTGAGCTGGCTGATGGTCATTTCACCAAAGATTATTGATTTTAATTATTATTTTGAACACTATGGTCTCTTAGCTTTCAAATGATATTTTTATAGCCTATTAACAAAATTCCCAAATTTTTTCTGGTTTTTATAGCCTATCTCCTTTCCCGTGGAATTTCCCTATATAGGCTAATTAATTAATTGAGCGGGCTGCACTGTTATGGTGTCGTAAAAGCCGGAAATGTGGTATGGGGTCCGTCTCGCCAATTCGATAAAATGTTTGTGCAGCGGCGATGTCAGCAAAACAATTTTGTCAGGTCGCGTCAGGATCATGGAAGCAATTCAGCAGGTCGAAGAAACAACTTGTAAACAAGATATTCCAAAGAATAATTCGTGGCAGCTATAATAGTTAGATCTATAAAGCAGGTCAAGAGTTAAATTAATAAGGAATACATTACAAAGAATGTTCGGCAGGTCACAACGCAGGTCAAGAGTTAAATAGGCAGATCACGTGACCTACCGGGGACCAATGGCAGAGTCGCCAATGTGTTTGTGTGACCTCTGGTATCGAATGCATTTTCTAGATGCCGTCTGGACATAAAAAATCCATAATTTTATTATATGTCTGGAAAGATCTTAGTCGTCATTAACTGATCACAAACAGCCATTTATACTTTTTTGTCCATTTCTGTCGTCTCAAATGTAATGCAATGTAGATGCAATGTAAAGCCGTGGAGCGAAAGAAGATCACCCAACGCTAGATGTCGCTGCGATGCCGTTTTCAAAGCGTGGGTGTGGTGTCAAAAAGGATCGCCGGATATATAATAAATATGGCTGTTATGTCACCGTTTGATCGCGGCGGAATCAATTTCGATGTTGCAGCTGTGGTGGTGGTGGTGTTGTAGGTGGTGGTGGTGGTGGTTGTGGTGGTGGTGGTGGTGGTGGTGGTGGTGGTGGTGGTGGTGGTGGTGGTGGTGGTGGTGGTGGTGGTGGTGGTGGTGGTGGTGGTGGTGGTGGTGGTGGTGGTGGTGGTGGTGGTGGTGGTGGTGGTGGTGGTGGTGGTGGTGGTGGTGTTCAGTGAGCTTGAAGAATGAAGAACGCTTTCCAACGGAAGTGCAAGATTTCCATTTCCGGGCAAGAAACATTTTAGAGTGATAGACGCTCACGCTTGGATCGTCTGCTTTGCAAGTCGATAGATAGATGGCGAAAGATGCGAAGACGAACGATCATAATATTTTGTAAGATCCGACAAAACACAGCCATCTAAACGGCAGCTGGCTCATTGATTTGGAAAAAAACAGGAAAGCTCGCTATTACATATATATATATATTATATATTTAAGTATACTCTATGTTAAAATCATGTATATATATATTTATGTATATGTATGTATATATATATATATAAAATTATTGCCACTCTTCCACAAACCATTGGTGGACACGTTGTTATATAGATCTATATATCTCTCGTTTATACATGTAGAAGAACTTAAGTTTAAGTTGACATGCCACAACTTTTTGCAAGAGGTGTGGATGTCTCGTAACTTTAACTATCTGTTTTTGCCAAAATTAATTCCGAGGCGAGAAAGACAAATTTTACTGCTTTCAGGAGCTAACACTGTGTGCTGTCTGAAAAAGTAGGCTACTCTAAAAATGAAGTTCTGGTAATCGTTTCTGAACAATTCAAAGACATGATATAGCCTATATATATAGCCTAACTGTATCTATCTATAGCCTATCTGATGAGAGAAGATCTTCGACACCAATCACTGTAAAGAAAGGGTATAGCATTCTAGCAGCTAGCAGGAAGTAATCGTATTTGTAATCTCCAAATTTCTACAGCGCCAATCGAAAGCCAAGCGCAGGGCACCAGCTTACTCACGAGCGCTGTCAACTATAGTCGGACGCTGCATCGTGTTGTGACATCGGCTGGCAACTAGAGCAAGAAAATAGGGCAGAGTAGAACTGAGAGATAATTTACTGTTGAACATGACGCTGAATTCATTGCCACGTTCCTGTATGGGAATTGATCCTGCGAGGGCCTATAAATATATCCTACGTATTTGGCCGAACCGTGAATATTTGACCTAGCTTTCAATGGGACCACTCATCATTATAATGCTCAACGCGAACTATAATCTGCAAGGCAGAATAGATTTCGCCGTACATCAGCGACACGACTGTTTCAACTAATGTAGGCCTATACTTGTTTGACTGAAAGTTAGAACAGTGGCCATGGTTAGAGTTACATGTACATAGGATCAGTAAGTGTTCAACATGATGATGATGATCATGTCGCTGTAGAAGCATTTACCATCACAACAGCAGCAGCATAAAAACAAAGCTTTCACCCTCTGGTGACAGATAGGAAACTATAAATAGACCCAGACGAAATCAAGATGAGGTGACGTCATCGGATGTGGTAGATATATATATATATATAATATATTATATATATATATTATATATATATATAATATATAATATATAATATAGCCTATATTGTATAATATATACTATATATATTATATATTCTGCTTTGGTCCTAGAACGGGAATGGCTGCGATTTGTCACAAGATGACTGCGCAGTTGGCAGACAGGGAGGAGGGAGGGAGGGAGGGTGGTGACGGGGGAGGGCCGAAATGAGGTGTCAGGAAAGCCACGCTGATGGAATGAGGCAAAGTGTGCAAGCAATTATAGATAAAAGAGTTGCTGTGGAACATATTGCGTCTGATTTAGTGTTAATCGTGTTACTACGGTGGTGTTTGAAGTGTAATGAGGCTAACGATAAGAAATGAGTCTAAGGTGCGGGTGAAAACGGTGTTGTAGCCATAGCAACGAGATTGGGAGGGAAAGGCATTGCAAAGGATCTGATAGACTTAGGCTACACCGAAATAAATGGGCAGTACATCTTTGCTGAGAGTCTGGTACGTAGTCCCCATAAGCTGCGTTTTTTTCCATTCGTGACTCTTAGGTTTTGGTGTGGAAGTTTCAAGCAAAGTGCTGAATTTTCCATGCGGTTTCACTTGGCCTATACTTGGATGTTTCCAAACCAGTTTGAAGTCTTTGCTGTAGTTTCAAATTAGAAACAAACACGCACTTGTGTATAAATAAGTATTATGTAGACCTATTCCAATCTTATCTTCTTACATTCAGTCACTTGAAAACTATCGAATTTTAAGGTTTGGTTCACATTTTGGTAAAAAAAACTGCTTTGGTAGCAATTGCTCTAAAGTCTGAACTTACTTTATCTATAACTCTTAATCACTTTTATTTAAAGTTTTAAACAACGTAGCATGGGACGGATTTTTAAATATGTCTCTGATTGTCTTTCCAATTTGGAACTTTCCATTTCCATTATTTTGTTTCAGCAATCGACTTGCAATGCGGCAACTGCAGGTTTTAGGTCTAACCTTCTCCGAGAGGAAAACAAGGAAAACATTCTGCTATCTGCTGTATAATTATTATAATTAGGCTAATTTTATGTCTAATTATGCTACAGCGCAATAACAAAAAAACCGTTTGTATTTGTCGAGATAGAGACACAGAGAGTTTTAGTCTATAGGCCCTACGTCTATTTATTTAACTTCCCATGTTTCTTTGCACGGATCATGTTTTGAAAAGGTTTGTGATAATTATCTGCTAAATTATGATGGAAGTCATGATCAATTCAAATCGCGTGCTGTAGTAGGCTTAGTTGTTTCTCTATAGGTAGAAAGCTTAGGTCTAGCCGTATCTGTTACCCGACCTGTGCCTCATCAGTCTGGCAACAGTACTGTGACATGCGGTCGTCGACATGCGCACAAATCACCTGTCTGCATGCAGCACATTATAATCTACCTGTATGATTATTATACACCTAACGGTCTTAATAACCTCCTTCATTAATAGGGCTCGTCTGTCTATTTGCTGTGGGCTCTTCTTCTCTTTTTTCTCTGTCTGTCTGTCTGTCTGTCTGTATGTATATCTATCTCTCTTTCTCTCTGTGTCTCTCTGTCTTTGTCTCTGTATGTCTATTTGCTGAGAGTTTTCTATTTCTCTGTCTGTCTCTGTCTCTGTCTCTGTCTGTCTGTCTGTCTGTCTGTCTGTCTGTCTGTCTGTCTGTCTATCTCTCTTGCTCTCTGTGTCTCTCTGTCTTTGCCTGTCTATTTGCTGAGAGTATATATCTCTATCTATTTTTCGCTGTCTGTCTCTGTCTGTATATATCTGTCTGTCTGTCTATCTATCTGTCTATAGATCTGTCTCTCTCTCACTCTCTCTCTCTCTCTCTCTCTCTCTCTCTCTCTCTCTCTCTCTCTCTCTCTCTCTCTCTCTCAGTCTCTCCTTATAATTATCTGTATCTGTCTCTATCTGTGCTGCTCCGTGGTCTATGTATGTTCTTCACTGTCGGCTCTAAGCTTATCTCATCTCAGCTCAGACATGGAATTATTTACCTCTGTTATCAATTTTCTGCTCTGTCTATAGACTGTATGTCCTCGTCTAGCTTCCCTTACTCCTGCATGTCTGGCAGTCTGGCTCTATCCAAATAGGTCTATACACATAAGCGTGTAAGTATAAATGTCTACTATATGATTCCTACCACCAAAAAATCTAATTGCCACTAGCAAGAATAGAAAGCGTATCGTCTGCCATTCAGGATTTTAACGACAATCCGTATTGGTCTCCAAGTTGCTTTTAGAACGCCCACCTAATCTAAAAGCATTTCGTTGTATATACGTCTGTCCTTATCGCAGTTTCCCATTTATATAGCCAGTCTGAAACTGTGCTTTTAAAATTGCGGTTAAAGGTTAGGCATGGATGGGTGTGCATGCCTTAGGACTAAGAACAGCAAAGCTTTAGAAAGACAATTTGTTTAATGACATTCTCTCTCGGGTGTTTACGACAAACCTAGATGCGATGTACTTTCGCCGCACACATCAAGCACAAGTAAAAGTGAGAAAGAGCTGGAAACCATTTTCCATTCGTACGACAGACTCCATTATTTTTACATCAGAATTGTTAGCCAGCCTTCTTATCGAATTCGACAACATATTATTAGGCAAGTGCTGCGGAAGAGTGGAAATTGCCTGGAAGAGAAGATTAGCCTACTCAAGTCACAGTTCCAGGGGCTGAAGGAAGACCTAAGTGACATAGACTAATTACATGGTTTGAGGTAGGCATGCCTATATATATTCTAACTTGCGACCCTTCGGTTACGAGGCACAGAACATTGACCTTTGGTGCAGATTGAAAGAGACAGATGATGATGACGATGAGTGCTGTGCCATACATGTATAAAGCATGTCCGTTGACCTTTTCATTCAGCTCTATAGATTGCAACAACACACGTAGTTATATACTTCTTCACAAACATTGCTACTTGTATGTACTTTTCTCAGAGTTATATAAATGCCGGTATGTGTGGGTGTGTGGGTGTTCGTTTGTGTTGCTAATGTATACGTGCAATGCGAATGGCATGTTTATATACAATTGCATATGGAAAAATAACCAGGTCGCATAGTCTATAAGTAGGCTAGACATCGTGTTATGCATGGATCAAACTAATAAAATATCCCTTGTTGATTTATGCAAATATTTCTTTCCCATTTTTTCACGTCTGTCCCATTTTGATCGAGATCGTCTCAGAGTCATGCGATGAAGAGGGTCTGACATGCATGCAGATGCTGTGAGTTTTCCACAACTTCGCATATCCGAAATGAGGTCTTTCTTAAGTGCTTAGGCAATTCATGTAGGCTAAGTTTAATATGATTGCCTATAAAACAAGTGTCAAGCATGCATGATCTAATTGACTCTTAGAAAAGCAGCCTAACCATCTGGTTGCATGATTTAAGCGGTTGCTATAAAATTCAGAACGCTCAACTGAGATACATGTATAGCCTACGATCTCAGTAACCTATAGGGTCTGCCTTTAAGTACGTTTACTGCTTATGACAAATTTGCGAATGTAATTTCGAATGTTTGCGACAAGTAGGCTACTGGCATAGGAATTTGATGATATACACTGAAATTCAGACTGTCTATATTGCGAACTTGATTTGATATAGCGCTGGTAAATAAGTTGAAGTGGCGTTTGGGTGGCGCTGAGATACTGCTGCAATTTACATGACATTTCCATTACGTAACAGACGTATACGTATAGGCGATATAGAACCAAAAAGAGTTTAATATCCTCACCGGTGTAAACACACACGGAGTTTTGATGTATACATCAAAACTCCGTGTGTGTTTACACCGGTGAGGATATTAAACTCTTTTTGGTTCTATTTCTTTTGTTATTTCGAAGACTCTTTCCAAGGCTGTTGCCAAGATTTTGCTTCGGAGGTGGGGGTGTGTTTACTCGGCTGAAATAATTATTTAAAACTTCAGGATCTTACACGTCATCATCATGATTGGATCATCGTAGTGATCTAATCTATTGTAAAGTTTCACAAAGAAATAAGAACTTAAAAATTAGATTTCCTCTTAATTTTCACATCGTGTGTTAGTAAATGCATTATTTGATTTTTGCATTATTTCATCTCGTGGGGTGTTCAGACACCCAAAACACTTCCCTATAGCTACGGCCTTGACTATTCCATTTGCTATATCTCTTTCTCTGTCTCTGTCTGTCTCTGTCTGTCTCTGTCTGTCTCTGTCTGTCTCTGTCTGTCTCTGTCTGTCTCTGTCTGTCTCTGTCTCTACCCATCTTTTTTTCTCTCTCTCTCCCTGAGGCACTTTCATTTAAGCTGTCTAATTCTCAGAATTTGCTCTTTTTCTGTTCTCCCATATTTGCTCTTGCTGACCCACTTAAATTTGCTCTTTCTGATAATTATCTTTATAAATTTGCGCTTCCAGTGGCTCTAACTGTAAGAGCAACAGGACATGTATGAGTCTTACATGTCCTGTTGCTGCCACTGATTCTGCTAATGATGACAATGCAGCGTCTCCTATGTATACGCGGTAGAAAAAGCGCTGTTGCTAAATCGACGATGATCGATGAATGCGGAAGTTGTTGGTCGTTTAATCGGTTGAGGTGACGTTGATTGAAGACTCATGAAAGTCAGGACTCGAACCCAAGTCGATGTCAAGTATAAATCACAAGGCTTCTTCTACATCTGCCTCATACCCCTTCCGTTTCTTCTCCTCCCCCTCACCTCCTCCCCTTGCTTTTCTTCTTCTTCATCTTCCTCATTCTCCTCTTCCTCTTCTTCTTCATCTACTTCTTCTTCTTTTTCTTCTTCTTCCTCTTCCTCCTCCTCCTCCTCCTCTTCTTCTTTTTCTTTTTTTTTCTTCTTCTTCTTCCTCCTCCTCCTCCTCCTCTTCTTCTTCTTCTTCTTTTTCTTCTTCTTCTTCTTCTTCTTCTTCTCTTTCTTCACATTCTCTTCCTCCTCCTTCTCCTTGCTCTTATTCTTCTCCACCTCCTCATTCTTATCCTACTCCTTCTTGTACTCCTCATTCGCCTTCTCCTCATACTCCTCCTTCTCCATATTCTCCTCCTGCTCCTCCTTCTTCTCCTTCGACCACTCATCATAACCTTCCTCCTTATTCTTCTTCTCCAACTACGCCTCCTCCCTCCTCGTCTTCTTCTTCTACTCCTCCATCCTCTTCTTCTCTTTCTACCTCCTCTTCTTCTTCTTCTTCTTCTCCTTCTTCTTCTCTTCTTCTTCTCCTCCTCCTCCTCCTTCCTCTACTCTTCCTCCTACTTCTCTTCCTACAGGTCATGCTGCTCTGTTTCGCGACGATCCATTCGTGGCGTCGACCCAGAATAGCTGATCCACCTCAATCGTGGGTCGCAGTCGCTTCAATAACTCACTATCCATCGCCCCTCCCCCATTGCCCCCCACAACCCCCACCCCATCGCCCCACCCCCAATTCGACACCGACTCCTCTCTGCCACATGACAGCCACCGGAAATCCGGAAGACGTTTGGAGGTGGAGGACGACGAAAAGAGCGAGCGGACAGAGAGAGGTTGGCGAGAATGGCAGACAATCCATCATTCAACGCTTCTAATAACCCCCGACCAGATGGAGCAGATCGTCCTCCGAGCAGAGAGCAGAGCAGAGGAGAAGAAGCCAAAGTTCGCACGAAATACTGCGACGCCGTCATTGACCTTTAAAAGGAGACCGTTGAACACTTCTTCTCTGTTCGACTATTTTTACAGGGTGTTTCAAAAAACGAGGGTGGTGTCACTAAAAGTGTTATAACTTTTGTTGCGTGCGAAATATTTTGATGAAATCTGGCCATCATGTGTATATATGAATTGCATTTAAGGCTGTAAAATTTCATTTCAAAATTCTTATTTCTGGCCAAGATATTGGCAAAAACTTAAGGGGTCTTTTTTGGACCACCCTGTATATATTCTGAACGAATCGAATTCGAAACTTTTTATTAACTGCGCTGCATAAAAAAGACTGCTCGTGTGTTATTAAGAAATAGATTCAATGCGGTGAGAGAATAAATAACCTCGACCTCTCTCATCGCTAATCATGTTATTTTTGTTTAAATTAAATAAGATTACTAGGCCAATTCGCAGTGCCCTTTATGTCCTCTGTAAGAACTTCAGCAGCCTGACTCACTATGGGCTGTAGACTATACGTAGACACATATACACAACTGTAGGCGTATAATTATCTACGTATACATATTACACACATATACAATGTATACATAATTACATACAATTATACATAATACATAATATACTTATATACTTACACGTAGACGTGTATAGGGCCTACTGTACTATATATTGCTTAACCCTTTACCCGTTCATTTTTCACATTAAGCCTGTGTTTTCAGCGGATATTCTCAGGGCAAACGGGTAAAGGGTTAATGGCACTTAACGCTGACGCAATAATACCAGGTTTACGTTCCCAATATAATCAATCTATGCTTATCCTTAGACCTAGGGCCTGTAATTTTATAATCTCGTTTTGTGCAGACAGTCTAAATATAAAAGCCTGGATGCGGGGGGGGGGGGGGTCAACTGAACTTAAGTCCGGAATTAAGACTGCAGTCATTCTGGCGTCGGTCTTTAAATAACTTAACCTATAAATAGAAAAAGTGGCAATTAAATTGCAAATAATTCTTAGATGCAATTCGAGTCGACTGTTGATATCGAACGAGAGAGAAGACAACAATGTACATGTATGTATGTATGTATGTATGTATGTATGTATGTATGTATGTATGTATGTATGTATGTATGTATGTATGTATGTATGTATGTATGTATGTATGTATGTATGTATGTATGTATGTATGTATGTATGTATGTATGTATGTATGTATGTATGTATGTATGTATGTATGTATGTATGTATGTATGTATGTATGTATGTATGTATGTATGTATGTATGTATGTATGTATGTATGTATGTATGTATGTATGTATGTATGTATGTATGTATGTATGTATGTATGTATGTATGTATGTATGTATGTATGTATGTATGTATGTATGTATGTATGTATGTATGTATGTATGTATGTATGTATGTATGTATGTATGTATGTATGTATGTATGTATGTATGTATGTATGTATGTATGTATGTATGTATGTATGTATGTATGTATGTATGCATGCATGCATGCATGCATGCATGCATGCATGTATGTATGTATGTATGTATGTATGTATGTATGTATGTATGTATGTATGTATGCATGCATGTATGTATGTATGTGTGTGTGTGCGTGCGTGCGTGCGTGCGTGCGTACGTGCGTACGTAGGCCTACGTACGTACGTACGTACGCATGTATGTATGTATGTATGTATGTATGTATGTGTGTATGTATGTATGTATGTATGTATGTATGTATGTATGTATGTATGTATGACATTGTATGTATAAACATTGTACATGTATATGAACATTATATAGCGCCTTACAATACCCTTACGAAGGCGCTTATATAGTCCAAACGGCACAAATGAAGAAACCGTCCAACGCCACCATCCACCAGCCATGCCACCAACGACATAATGAGATCTATAAGAAAAGCAAGCACTGTGAACAGTGTGAAGGATGTGGAAAAAACGTGACTTAGCGATAGAGTCAATGCGTAATTGAGTGAGTGAATGTGGAAGCGACGCGTGATGGTTTCTGAGTGGCGCCTGTATCCAAGTAGTAAGTACATGTATATTGTATAATTATACTGTCTGCATAAAACGAGATCATTAGCCTATTTGTTTTTTTGGTTAAAAACTTTTTTAAAATAATTATGTAGGCAGAATTGTTTTGGGAACGTAAGCTGCATCAGCATATTTGTTTGCATGTGCACATGTTACAGCGCCCCTTCAAGCTCTCACTACTCAGAGGCGCTCCCGAATTCAGAGCGGACACTGCATCGGAGTTTCACGCCGAAGCGCTGAGCAATTGCGAGTGAAGGACTTGCCGAAGGTCCTTACGCGGTGACGTGGATTCGAACCTCGAACCTTCTTGCTCCAGGACAACGACGCCACCACTACACCACCGCGCCCCACAAATTTATTGAGAACTTACTGAATCAGCTTAATTTATGTAGGCCTATACGTGCTATCAATCAATAGCACAGGGAAAAACACAATATTTATTTATCCGTCTCACAAATTTTTAGCTAATGCATTTGAGTTCAGTCGACTTGAACTGGCGCCAAATGAACGTCGTCTGCTGACTTTTGACCTTTGACCTTTGACCTCTGTCAACTTCATCGATGTCGTCATCAATCGCACATCACGCCACGCTGTTCGGTCAACCGTGGTGTGTGAGACCCTGAGAAGAATCGTGCGGCCATTGCTCCATGCATGTATAGCAGCGTTGCCGGAAAAATTTCTGCGGTTACATTTCGGGGGGAGGGGTTTCCAAAATACATGATTGCAAAATATTATTCACAGAATATGCATAGAATTAGTTTATAAATATTTGAAATTACACATTTTGAGGGTTTGTCCTCGTGCTCCCCACCACCTCCCAAGGGCCCCATATGCGCTTTTGGTCTCCAATCTATGTTCAGGAACATAAGATGTGATCCAGATGGGCTCTATCATCATCATCAACATCATCATCATCATCATCACCATAATCATCATCATCATCAAGAACCAAGGGACCAGTGCCCGTAGGTGCCCGCTGCCATCCTCGTCATACCTCGCCAATCGCCATTTTTGTCTTTCCAAGGGCTCTACCCATAATTAAGGGAATATGGGTTTTTATAATTGGGCTTTGCGTGATCAAGCTGTCAGATGTGATTTTTGAACAAAAGGCACTGTTTGCATGACACACGAAAGCCAAACACCTATCTTGTCATGGACACTTAATCAAACAATGCTTCAAAGACTCGCTAAAGGTTAATAATGATCACAGTATTCTTATCACGTCAACGTGGCACCATAAAATAGACTTTGTTTTACACTTTTAGTTCACCGACCAATGCAAGATGTTTCTTATAATATCAAATGCAGACTCACTGAATGCACATTTATTTTTCTTTTAGGAAACTACATTTTAACTCCAGTCTTTTTGCGGGGTAGATGGAGAATTGGGTCTAAATTCTAACCATCGAGCTTGCTGGGTTTTACGGGCATTTTGTGGCTTCTAAACTCGTCGATCAATGTAGTTGTCCGGATACAGCAATCGTTTTAGCTGCAGTTCTTCTTTCTGGAAGCATTTAAGTTATTCTGGTCCAACGACACAAACCAAGGACTATCATGGTCTATGGTCTATTGTCTGTATACGGTACGATGATCGCGCTCAAATGAAATGCCAGCAGATTCAGGTACTTCTATAGGATGAGAATTGCTTGGGGTTGTGGGGGTTCAACCCCAGTCTTTCTAAGGACGTCATAGTAAAGTCCTGGTTGAACACTATAAATCCACATAAATCAACGTCTGACTATAACCCAGTTATTGTCTACAATTCTCTAAGCCTATATAACTGGGTATTTCTAATGATCTTTAATTCTAACATGAATGTGTTTACACACGACAGCTGAAATAATTGTACGTATGTGACCATCTGACACATTTTGATCAAACATATTCTGCTATGTCAATTCTTGAATGTTATACTCATGTTGTCATGGAAACGTGTTTGTGTATTTTGTAGGCTAATGCAGTTGAGTAGCTGGAAAAGTCTGGATATACGGAACGACATTAGAGAAGATGGTAAGGGGAGATTTTGCGCTCCGTTGACGGTGACCCTGGCTCACGACAGGATAGTTTATCCATGGTTTCGTTATATGTTTGTCGACCAATCCAACCTAAGCTATCCTATTTGCTTTATTGCCGCTTTACTGCCACCACTGCTAAATCGGTTGACACTGCTTATGCTGCTGCTGCTGCTGCTGCTGCCGCTGATTATGGAGATCCTTTATACTATATGTGGGGCGCGGTGGTGTAGTGGTGGCGTCGTTGCCTTGGAGCCGGAAGGTTCGAGGTTCGAATCCACCTAGCCGCGTAAGGACCTTGGGCAAGTCCTTCACTCAGAATTGCTCAGCGCTTCGGCGTGAAACTCCGATGCAGTGTCCGCGCTGTAGCCGGGAGCGCGTCTGAGTAGCGGTTGAGAGCTGGAAGAGGCGCTATAACAAGTGCGCATACAAACTATATACAGGCAAATGCTCGATGCGCCAAACAGCACACTGTCTTAAATCTGCAAAAGTTAAACAAACTGGACTATCCAATATCCGTCCTCCTCGTTTTATTTTCTCAAACTCTACTTCTTCTTCCTGATCTTGCGAACTGGGAGCGCCTCTGAAAGGTCCTTACTCTATTAAATTCGCTTTAAACGTGTTTTAATACAATGCAATACACCCCTAACAGTTATGCTCGGTAGCAGAAAACATGCAAGCTTAGTCAACATTGGTTCGTTAGAAAGCGTCTACTCGTACAGTGTCTTGCAATAAACTATACCGTTATAAAGTGGCAAACGAATGTTGTGAATTCAGCTATGGTATATATTATATAGGGCCTACTACCGGCAATATAAGCTGGTAGACCTATAACAGCAGAGTGAGTAGACTTAGACTATAAAATACACTGTGTCCCAATAAATCGGGCACCCTTTTTAAAATGTGAATAAAACTGGTATATATTCATCAATTGTCAAAATTTCTAAACTGTTTTTATACTGAGATAATTATCTACAAATTGGTAATTTATGAACGGCCCTCACTAAAAAATCACGTCATAATGACGTCGTTAATTTACATATCAAAACTAAATGTCAACAAAAATCGTTGTGTTCGGTACTTAACATTTGAATTCTCTGATGCAAATGACGTAATTGTGTTGTCAATATTCATGCCAGAAACTTCATATTTGAATCAGTGTAAGATAATTATCTCAGGATAAAAACAGTTTTGAAATTTTGAAAATCGATTAAGATTTACCAGTTTTATTCACATTATAAAAAGGGTGCCCGAATTATTGGGACACAGTGTATATACTAAGATTATATTCTCCATATTCTTCCCAAAGCGATCCTATAGGCCCCCTATATGCGACAAAAGCGTGAAACTGGGTCTGATATTTCGGTTTTAACGTCCGTTCTGACCTTACGACCTTGAAACATCTTCCGGAAATAAAAGAAGGACGCGGAAATAGAGGAGACCGCAAGCTGCAGATGGAACCATATACGCCCACAACATATGCATTATGCAAGCGCCATATAAATGTGCACAGCTGTTACAAGGCACAATTATTTAACCCACTTCTCTATACTATGTTCTGCACAGGATATATACATATATATATATATATATATATATATAGGCGTACGAGGCGGGGGTGCAGGGGGGGCAACTGCCCCCCCAAATTCGGGCAAGTTCGGGTGGTTTTTTCGAGCAAAAGGTCATCAACTTTTTTGGCGGATGAAATGGTATGATTTTCCCGAAAATTTTGGCCGATGACTAAAAAAAAAGGTCATCAACTTTTTTGGTGGATGAAATGGTAAAATTTTCCCGAAATAAAGTCATCAACTTTTTTGGTGGATGAAATGGTACGATTTTCCCGAAAATATTTGCCGATGACTAAAAAAAAGGTCATCAACTTTTTTCGGGCAAGTGTCGTTTTTCGGGCAAACACAAACCCGACCGACAAAAAAAATTTTTTCACGGATATATTTTTCGGGCAGAAGTTCAATCGTTGCCCCCCCACTGCTGAAATCTCCCGTACGCCTATGTATATATATATAGACATGTATAGAGATATATACGCATATATTTTTAATCTACCTCTATGCTGATGATACGCAACTCTTGGGCCACGTGGGATGGCTTGCTGGGCAAGGCATCCAAATGGTCCCAGTCCGACTCTGATGGCACGGATGCTATTAACAGAATTACATACTAACCGTAATCACAGTTCTAATTGAACATTTCATGGATTATCGCATCAAGAAAAACTCTACGGCAACCGATTGGATCAAATTAAATTAAAACAGTAAATTATCAGTGAGCCACACACAGTAGTGTCTAGATAACTAGAAATGCCAGCAGCAGTATAGCCTATAGACTCGTGTATACATACACTGAGAATTCCACGAATTTCTCCTCTGTGTGGACGTCCAAGGGAGAAGAAAACAACTTTGAACGGTTTAGATTTCCTTAACACGAACTATAGGAGGCTATTCAACGAAGATGAAACCCTGTCGACGACCAGTAACGTGTTTTCACAGCGTCGAGAAATAAAAGCTGTCAGCCGAAGATGTATTGAACGCAATAACCGTCAGCTGCAGTTTCTTCTTACAGCTGCAGTCTTCATAGCAATGATCAAGGACGTATACGCCCGACTCCCTGTGAGGCTGTGAGTCTGTGTTTATGAGTCTGTGATTGTAAGGGTCTGTGTCTATGAGTGTCTGTTTGTATGGGTCTGTGTTTGTGAGTCTGTATCAATGAGTCTACTTCTGTGAGTCCACGTCTATGAGTCTGTGTTTATGAGTATCTGTATATGTAAGTCTACGTTACTACGTATCTGAGTCTGTGTCTCTGAGTCTGCTTCTGTGAGTCTGTGTCTATGAGTCTGTATAATTTATTATGTGTGTCTGTGTCTTTCAGCCCGTGCACCCATGAGTCTACATAACGTCTGGTCTGGTGGGGGCTGTCAGCGTAGATTAGACGGCCACTGATTCGACATCAATTTAATATACTGGAGAAATACCTGACACTCTGGACAAGGGATCTGCGCAAGAGCAATTGCCTCGCTTCTGTGATACGTTGAATTACACATCGGTGGTGTAAACTGCCTTCACTTGCAGTTGGCCACAGGCCCCGAGTTGACTCCAAAGTTTCCAGTACAACTAACTTTATTAATGATATTCACACATTTATATACAACTATAAAAATAAGCTACGCCTATAATGTTCAGATTGTCCAATCAGGACACAGTGTGTCCTGTCATAATTCTTGAGTGACAGTTCATAGTTCAATTTAATAAATATATAATATATATGTGTCCATATATATATCTATGCCTAGCTACCTACCTATGACATTACCTCTAATCTTTCTCTTTTTTTAAGTTTGCAAATCATAACAATTTGTAAACTTAAATATAATATATAAAATTAACACAATAATAATAATTAAAATAAAAACTAATCATCTACTACATATGTTTTCCCTGGATCCATATGTACATTACATTACATTAGGCCTACTTCTCTACATACAGTCTATATACCTATCTAACATTGCCTTTATTTTGTCAGGGTTTATTTTCCCTTGACCTAAACCAATCACATTACCACTAAATTTGACTTCATGTTTATCAAATTCACTCTTATATAAATTGAGAGTCAGATAATGTTTTCTCCTCTACATTAAAACAAGACAATTAATATGCTTGAGATGGTCATCGTTCATCCCATGTCATCGAATGGGCTGCTTGCTTGCGTCACAATGCCCATAGTGATGAGTTCAGAAATCTGTCTCTCGACTTCTGATCGATACATCAGTGGTATGTGATAGGCAGAGAACTCTTTTCGTACAAACTCAGGCAGCAGATTAACTTCACGTTCTACGACAATACAAAAATCACGTTTGTCAGAAAAACAGTCAGTGTATTTATTTAAAACATTCAGCAATTGTGTTTGTTGTGTGACAGTCAAATGTTCAAGTTGTTTATGATCTATCTGCAAAATATTACAAGGGCCATGCCATCTGGACATCAATTTGTTATTTGAGGTTGGGTACAAAACAATAACACTATCTCCCAGTTCATAGGATTGGTCCTTAGCATGCTCATTGTACTGATTTACATACTGCTCTTGCTTCAACTGAGCATGAATATCAGCATTTTTCAAAACTTCTGATAAATTTTGTTTCAGTTTCTCCAAATATTCCAAGGGCTTGTTCCCTAAATCTGGTGAAAATGTATTTTCATTTGCCCACGATTCCTTCAGTAGGCCTATTGTCAAAGGTCCCCGTGGTAACCTTCCATAGACTAGTAAGTACAGAGCTACCCCAGTCGTGTCATCTGGCACTTGATCTAACACAACATTTCTGACTTTTAGTTGGCAATCAGTACTGTAACAGGATGCAGACCACTCTTTACTTTCGTTTTCAATTCCGGGCCAGATAAAAGTTAGACTTATCCTTTCTAGAGTTTTATCTTCAGGGAAATGACCGCCGTGAGCCAATTCTTTAATCTTCGGCCGCCTCTGCTGGGGCACAGCCAGTAACATGACTTGTTCTGTTTTCCGTAGCGACTCATCCGCTTGTTGTTGCTTGGCAAAGACCATAGCATCTGA
Source organism: Lumbricus rubellus (assembly GCA_945859605.1). Classification (NCBI taxonomy): domain Eukaryota; kingdom Metazoa; phylum Annelida; class Clitellata; order Crassiclitellata; family Lumbricidae; genus Lumbricus; species Lumbricus rubellus. The sequence continues at coordinate 30,615,379 of OX243814.1, forward strand.
TAAACCTACAATCTGCTGCAATTGATGATGCGCTGATACCTGTTCCGGCTTTTGTTGTGCCAATGCAGTTTTATCTGCAATACTTTCATGTCTTGCCGAGTCAAATAGACTTACGCTTGGATAGTCTGTCATTTCCGTTTTATCTAAAACTTTTGGCTCTTCAATCGAACTTACTTCCTCACTCATTTGTTGTTCAGCTTTTTCCTCTTGCGATCTCATCATATTTGACTGAATTTGAGCGTCTAGAATAGTAATTTGTGGCAATGCTTTCAAATCTGCAATTATTTCCGGATGTAACAAAAACATTTCCCTGCCTGACATATTCTCCACAACCGCGCATACACACTGCATGTATGGTACTATGTTTGCCAGTTTAGAATTGTCAACAGGACTGTCATTGGCTAGCCTCAATTCTAGCTTAACCAACTTTGCTAAAACAGGTTTTCCAGCTGCACATTGAAGGCTCACTTGACCTATTTCCTCAACAGGCATTCCTTTAATGATTTAATCACATCATTGCTCAGAACTGGAACCTCGGTCCCACTGTCCACTAGCGCCTTTGCTTTCACATGCTGACTCCCATTCACTTTCAGTTCAATGTCTAAATGCTGTAAGGTTGCCTTTTTCAGCACCACTTTAGACTGAAAACAATTCACATCATTTTCTTCTTTCATCTTACTCACTTTCTGTTCCACCTTCTCCTCTTTCTTCAGAACACATTTCATTACGACCTTCGGTTCAGTCTCTATCTCTCTCACATCTTCACTATCATCCTCACTGAATTCCTCAGGTCTATTAATCACCTGTATCATCGGCCTCACTATTTTTTCTAGCGCACATGCCCTGGATGAAACTTCTTCCTGTTTCTTTTTCCAACAATTTTTCATTATGTGCGATTTCTCACCGCAGTTCCAACATTTTCTCTCATTCTTTTCTGCGAAATCCTTCTTCACTTCAGGACTTACATACTTACTTGAAAATGCCTTTTCCTTCACAAAACCTCTGTCCTTCCATTCCCTGTTACCTTGATCCTTACTCTGGTAAAAATGATTCTCTGGTGCCCTTGATTGATTGTAGAATGGTTTTGATGGACCCACATAACCAATTTTGTTATTCACATGAAGGTCAGCCAAATCTGCAATCTCGTCAGATGATAGACAACCTGTTCCCTCCTTCATCAAAACAAACTGCAACGGACCCGGTGCCAGAACCTCTTTTAGTTTATCAGCAACCATTAAATCACACAGTTTTTCAAAGCTCTGCTTGACATTTCTGCTGCGTAAATAATAATTAAACAGGTTCTTTAACCTCATGTTAAACAAAACAAACGTTTCATCGGGAGATTTTTTAGCTTCCATAAATTTGTTTCTGTATTCCATCGGTGTCAATTTAAATTCCTTCAGGATCGAATCCTTCACTCGATCATAATCATCATGATCCTTGTAGGACAATCTATTCAGCACTGCCCGCGCTTTGTATGACATCAATGGTAGCAATAACTTCACCCAAAATTCCTTGTCAACTCTAAAACTTTGAAATGCGTTTTCAACAGTCTCGAAATAAAGAGGAATTTCTGCCAAATCCACCGGCATTCTCGGTAGTACATGTTTCATGGCATCACCTAATTTCTTAATCTTGCTTACCGGAGACTCGTCCTCCTTCTCTTTCTTCTTCTTCGCTTCAAACATTTCTGCCTCCATTCTCTCTTCCTTTTCCCGTCTCTCCAACCTCTCTGCCTCCATCTGCTTCATTTGCAGTTTGTGTAATTCTATCTCCTCTTTTCTCATCTGCATTTCCTCTCTCCTCAACGCCATCTCTCTCAGAGCCATCTCTTCTCTTCTCTCTTCTCTCCTCATAACCATCTCCTCTCTTCTCAAAGCCATCTCCTCCATTTTCGATCTCTCTTCTCTGCCGGTACTCATCCTTCCAGGCGTATATTCTTCTTCTTCTGACACTCTGCTGTCTTCTCCATAATCAGCATACGTAGGCCTACCTACTTGTATTTCTCCTTCTTCTGCAATCCATGCCTTGGCCAATTCCTCACACAGTGCTTCACGATCAAGTAAAAACAATTCATCTTGCGACTTTCCATACTTCCTCAACACATGTCTCACCTTCTCGGTAGACATACTATCCATTTCTGCCCGTCTTTCACTCGCAAGACCTTCCATTTTGTTATACAAATCAAGCACAAAATGACAACACAATGAAAATCACCACCAAAGTACAAAATCACCACACAGTGAAAATCACAACACAATCAAAGTCACAACACAATCAAAGTCACAATACAATCAAAATCACCATCAAGTGCATCAACTAAAAATCACACACACACAAGTGTTCACGAGTGCACAACCAAACTTAACTTATCTTCTTTTCTTATGTTCTTTGAAGACCAACAGGAACGGTAGACCTTGACTCTTGTCGTAGCTCCGTCCCGTCTAAGAATCGACTTGACTTGTCCTTGACCTGTCCTTCAAGTAGGATCGTCGTTGAACTGGACCTCTGCACTCCGGAATCGTCTGTCTCCTTGGTTCTGCTGGCACGGTTGACTAGGAACGATCCGTCTGCTCGGCTTCGTCTGAATCTTCTTGATCAGCTTGGCCTCCGCAATCAAACCCACGTCAACAGAAGTCTAGACGAAGTGTTAGTCAGACCTAGATATGATCAGCCCTTCTAACACCCGTCAAACAACAACTGATTGACCACCCCTGTCTGAGTTCGGCTCTGTGGATCGTCCCACCCGACCACTCAAACTAGACAACTTGTTGACTTTAAGTTGTCTCTCTTTCCGTCAGAACTCGCCGACGTCTCCTGCTGTTGCCGTCTCCCTGTTATGTAACCAACGTAGTTGACACAACACGGCTTTCTCTCATGTACACGACTCAGACAAGATAACAACTTGCTGCTAATCTGTCTCTCCAACACTCCAACAGTCTCTTCGGTTTACGTGGCCAGGGATCATTCGTATCCCACCGCTGCCACCAAATGTAAACTGCCTTCACTTGCAGTTGGCCACAGGCCCCGAGTTGACTCCAAAGTTTCCAGTACAACTAACTTTATTAATGATATTCACACATTTATATACAACTATAAAAATAAGCTACGCCTATAATGTTCAGATTGTCCAATCAGGACACAGTGTGTCCTGTCATAATTCTTGAGTGACAGTTCATAGTTCAATTTAATAAATATATAATATATATGTGTCCATATATATATCTATGCCTAGCTACCTACCTATGACAGGTGGTCTATGGTTTTGTCGTTGTCAGGTGTCGCGTTCAGATCACCGATGCTGCGTGATGGTTTGTTTGTTTGTATGTGCACTTGTTATAGCGCCACCTCAAGCTCTCGCTACTCATAGGCGCTCCCGAATGCAGAGCGGACACTGTATCGGAGTTTCACGCCAAAGCGCTGAGCAATTGTGAGTGAAGGACTTGCCCAAGGTCCTTACGCTGCGAGGTGGATTCGAACCTCGAACCTTCCGGTTCCAAGGCATCGACGTCACCACTACACCACTACACCACCGTTGCTGTAATGTATTCGATGTAGTTTTGACTTAGAACTCGCAATTAATGAAGCTACATGTATAGTACAGTCATTCCAGTGTGAGAATAATTGTTGAAAAATAACTAGATGTTGCGGTTGGACTATGATTCATGCACTTGGAAGTGCGCATGGGGTGTGAAAAGCAGACTTTACTAATGGGGCTCTAGAAAGACTGGGGAAGTTGAAAACCCCAACCCCCGGAAATTCTCACCCTGAGTTAATATGGTCAAAGTCTCAAAGACAGCATATAGGCTATTACTGATTCTGGTCCAAAATTAGGCCTATTTTGTCAGCAAGCTTAACTTAAAAGTTACTTTAATATCAATATTATTAGGCAATGGCATATAGGTTACTGTATCCTCTGTATGTTTGTATATCTCGGCATGTGATATTGCATCTGTGTATTGTGTATACCCTTCGCAATCCGATCGGCCAGCTCAGTGGACTCTTAAACCCATGCTAAAACATAGTTGTTCGCGAGGGTTTATCCGGCTTGTTGACTGCTTTGCAAGGCGCCCTCGTAACTTGTAGTTGTGTTACGGCACCATACAAATAAATAATTGGCGTAATTATCATTATTTTTTGCCTCGTGGTATTTGGAATCCCTGCATGATGGACTTCACTCTAAACTACTGCTATGAAACCAGTCCGGAATTGCCTTATTTACGTCTGTATTGTAATTGTAATTGTAGGCCTAATCGTACATTTATATAGCGCCCCTTCAAGACTGCTTAAAGACTTACGAAATTGATTCTGAAAGCTACATGTGTTTTTGTCAACGAGAGACGTTGAAATAAAAGCGTGGTTTCCCGTGGGTCCCCTCTGATGGTGCAGACCTTTTGACCATTTATAACGTGCCTTAAGACAAATTAAATCCATTTAATTGTCCATGGATCCCGTTACCAAAAGGCTTTTCCGTCTGTTCTGTAAAGGCAAAATACATCTTATAGGCCTACCTCAAACAGTTTGTCAGTCTGGTTGCCCGCTCGGCCATGCATCAGTCTGTACTTCGGGTCCATCCGTTAGTCTGTTCATCTACTATCTGTCCATCTGTCTGTCTGCTTGTCTGTCCCGTCTACTTACTATCTGTCCACCCGTCTATTGTTTGTCCATCTATCATTCTATCCGAACACCCGTGCATCGTCTTGCTTGCAGTGCTGTTGTTTGTCCAAAAAGTGGATTCATTTATCTTTTTACGAGCACACGTTAATTTCCAAGGAATTTCTGCATTCGACTGTGAATAGACAAAAATTGTGTTTACGCTGAATCAGAAATTGTTTCTTTCGACACAACTCATCTTTCTCCATCTCCTTCTCCTGCTTCTCCTCTTCCTCTTCGTCCTCCTCCTATTCCTCCTGCTCCTGCTCCTGCCCTCCTTCTACCTCCTTTCCTCCTCCTGCTCCTCTTCCTCCTCTTGGTCGTCTTCCTCCTCATCTTCCTCCTCCCCTTGTCCTCCTCGTCCTCCTTATCCTACCCCTCCTCCTCTTGGTTCTCCTCTTCCTCTTGGCCCTCCTCCTCATCCTCCTCATTCTCCTCCCATCCTCCTCTTCCCTCCCCTCCTCCTCCTCTTCCTCCTCCCACTTCTCCTCTTCCTCCTACTCCTTTCTGCTCCTCCTGCTTCTGCTCCTCCATCTCTCCACTGCCACCTCCTCCTCCTTCTCCTCCTCCTCCTCCTCCTCCTCCTCTTTCTTGTCATTACATCGAGATCGACTAAAGAACAGACCAATCATCGGCAGAAGAAACCAAATGTGCGGTAGTTAAATGTAGGCGCTGTCGAAATCTTGTCAAGATGCTCCCGAAGGACGCTAACATAATATCCCTCTGCAGTTGGAACACGAAATGCGCATGGCAATTGGTCAATTATTATCCCTTATGCCCCACCGGACTGCAATAGTTTATCGATGTATTCAGCCAGATGAGACCAGATAAACATCTCATTGTGGTTGATGTGTTGCTGTTGTAGTTGTTCTCTTCTGGATACCCACTTATATTACCAGCATCAAACTTGTCTTCTTGTGTCTGGACTCAATGCAATATCTTGAGACTCTTTGGTCTCGAGAAGGTCGAAAGCGGCCCGCGGGCCGCATGCGGCCCGTGGACCCGAATAATGCGGCCCGCAAGAGCCATCTGGTTTTTTTATTTATTTTTTACATTTAAAGAAAGAAATTGGTTAAAAACCGATTTCTGCTGCTCTTTAGAACCAATTGGGTCAGACTGTTTTTCTTCTTCAAAGTGGGCCTTCAATGTAATACCATGCTGAAGCAGAAGTAAGACTACAATGAGATATTCCGGTATTCTACGTCTTTTCTACTACAAGAAAAATTCCAAAATCTGCACCTGCAGTACTGCAACACGATAATGACGATTTTTGGCATTAACTACATAGGCCTAATAATTATTATGTGAACAGCTTTTTCATTAATTAATGAAGATTAATAAATCTCAAATGACACGCCTGACAGCTGTTACTGGTGAGTATGTGGAAGCAGTAGGCCTAGGCCTAGGCCGCCTAGATTCTTCGCATCTCAAAAGATAAATCAAAACAATGATGTTCTCGTAGTTGGGAAACGTTGTCAGATTATGTGTAGGCCTGATCACCGCTGACACGACTCACTATAATACTTTAGCCTAACATTGAAAGACGAGTTTAGTTGTAGGTAGGCCTACTAAATATGCTATTGATGCTCTTCATAGACCCTATCGTTGTGAACTTGTGACTCTGAGTTTTCATGTGTATAGTACCATTATGGTTACACTGAAAGTATAATAGGCCTATTAACTTAGGTGATTTTACAGGATTAGGCCATATCATTAGCCGGCTGCAGCATTGTAACCCTCACCCCATATAAATAGTTTAACTTGCACGACATAATTTCATGTTGCGGCCCGCGAGACACTGTAAATTTTCAAATTTGGCCCACACGATGACTTGAGTTTGAGACCCCTGCAATAGGCCAAACATCTGTATTGGTGCAGGTAGCCTAAATAGGCATAGAAACGCAATACTGCAATAATTATGCTCTTAAATAGAAGCAACGTCCACAAAACTGTCAACATAGAATCAATTCAACGCTTACAATCTAGGCGGTAGAGTAAGTAAGCTTCAGCTAGTATCTAAGGCTCTAAGCTTAGATATAATACTAACTGGAGCTTACTTACTCTACCGATGGCGATTGTCTCTTGCCACGAATCAAAGTGATCAGTGCACCGCGAGATTTATCCGCGGGGTCGCGAACGTTGCAGCCATACAGTGAGCAAATTGCGATGTTAATCTGACTGGCATCTTTAGAATGATAGATGAGTTATCAATGGAATATACGGCACCGTTTGCAATGGGGTCAAAACTACACGCTCATTTGATATGACCTGATAAATGGCACGAGGGAACTCTAACCAATGCATTTCTATGCACAGTTGTTCCTATACGGACCTCGCTCGGCGGCTATTGCAGTTAGTAGTCGTTCATTAGGCATATCGACAGACTGACACACAGGCAGACAGGCAAACAGACACACAGGCGGGCGGGCAGGCAGACAAGCAGACAGACAAACAACCAGCTCTACAATTGTGGCAGATCGTGTCGGGGTCATGAAATAATTGATTGGTATTGACTTTGAAGCAGCAACATTATAGGCAGAAAAGACAAGATCAGGATTTAATGATAAAACACACAATTAAAGAGTATAGGCATAGGCCTACATGTAAGAACGAAATTATTTTAGCATGATGTCAATAATTATTGTGTGAACAAATTCCCGATGTAAGCTATAGATGAAAACAAACGAGGCACTTCATTGCGCAGTTCATGAAAACCCAGCCGAGACAGTAATATTAAAATAAATTACATGTAGGGGAAGGTTGCCAAAGATGGACCACGTAAGCATGATCGTCCGTTTTCGCCACAAATTATGAGAAAATGATTATGCAACACGGTCGTTACATAGATTAGGTGTTGATACACCATTGGATGCAATAAAATTTTCATTTAAATAAATAGAAAGGAAAAAATTTAAAAAATAAAAAAATGCAAAAGTGGTCCATCTTAGGAGCATGGGCGCCAAAGATGGACCATGGAAAAAATGTATTGTTAAAGGCGGACAAACAGTCTTAATTCATCAACCATTTCTGCTCAAATGAACTTACATTAAACAGTACATATTATGCAATTTTTCAATAAGTAATAAAAAGGGAATTCATTTAATTGTCATTTTTTTAATGAAAAAACTCAAAAATACATTTTTTGAAAATATAAACAAAGAATTTTCCAATTTTTCTCACAGTTTAACAATGTCCACATCACTGTCGATAATAAATTACAAATGCTAGCCTAGTAGAATATATTTCAGTAAATAATAAAAAAAGAAAAAATATTAAATAGCCTTTTTTAATTAAAAAAAGTAAAAAAATAATTTAAAAAAAATTTAAACAAAGAATTTTCCAATTTTTCTCACAGTTTAACATTGTCCAAATCACTGTTGATAATAAATTACAAATGCTAGCCTAGTAAAATATATTTCAGTAAATAATAAAAAAATAAAAAATATTAAATTGTCAGTTTTTACTAAAAAAAATTTATTTAAAAAAAATATAAACAAAGAATTTTCTAATTTTTCTCACAGTTCAACTTTGACCACGTCACTGTCTATGATAAATTACAACTGCTAGCTTAGTAGAATATATAGCAGTTAATTGCATTAGTAATAATGGGCATCAATGATGATTGGACCGTGTTAATGCATAGTTGCCTAACATGGACCACACGTGTTTCATCTTAGGCAACTTGCACATTCCCACTTCCAACTCATTTAACTTTTTATGCAGTTCTGATATTGGATTTTCTTTTATGGTATCTTGTAAAGAATTGAAAAACTTAGTTCATAGACGAATTCCGAACTTTTCAGCAGGTCCGGCCTCGATTTTGTACTCATTTTACCCCCAAGCCATTATTTTATCAAACAATGTCAATTAACGTTTTTTCTGTTTTCTCGAAGGTTTTTCTGTGTAGCGGATGTCTAATCATTTCATTAAATCTATCTTGTGACCTGCTAGATACGACAGCATCACATTACAATACAGTTTCAATCCTTGTGGCCAATCACGGAGTGGTCCATCTTTGGCGCTGGTCCATCTTTGGCAACCTTCCCCTATGTAGACACGACCATTGAATAATATAGGCCCTACATATAAAAACTATTCAAAAGCACAAATAAATAATTGTCCTTTTCATCAACATTCATTTCAGTAGTTTCTTCACAGTTCTTCTTCCAAATGAAAGACAGTCAAATTGGTCTGCTTCGTAAAGAAATCCTTATCAATCATTATCGTCTCGTTCCTTTCACTGTTGTAATGGAATATACGGATATGATCTGAATCAATCAGCTGGGAGCCTGCAAAATCCATCAGATTAAATTCTGAATCAAACAGTTGCACTCCGTTTTTACCAGACACAGCCAACATGCGGCCATGACTGTCTACAATACCTGACGAATCGCCTAGGGAACACTGGCGTATCATAATGCCGTTCATGTCTATCTCCGTTAATTTTGTGTGCCAGTCTAAGCCGTCGTCGTCATCGTCGTCTTCGTAGTCGTCGAAGTCGTATGATCGGCGTGCATGTAAGCCTCTCAAGACGAGGTTTCCAGTTGGCTTTGCAATCATCTCATGGAATCCGGTTAAACCATGTGACAACCGAAATTTTCTGCTGCAAGGAACCAGTCGCATCGTAGACGCTTATGGCAGGATTTCGTATGGTTTGCTTCCTTGAAAGGACGAGACTACCGTTGGCTGCAACACAAAATCTACATTCCGGCAGGTATAGGCCTCCGATCACGTCTGATACGGTTGACCATCGGGGATCACTATCTCCTGTAATGCGCATAATTGAAACGCGATCGCGTAGCTTTTTACTTAACCCTTTAATGCCGAGATGGTAGTAAATGGTATGGGAAATCCTATACCATTCGGCATTAAAGGGTTAAAATATACACGCAGTTTGACACGGTGCATGCGACAATGCTCTCTGCATTCAATCTTGGTAGCGGGATGAAATGTTTCACCTCTGCCATATTGTTGCGGTCGTAGACATTGAAGTAATCATCTTTACGGTACCGTCGACAGAGCAAGAAGACGTCGTCTCTCAAAGCTGTTACGCATGCCACGCAGAATGGGATCATGCACTGCTGCAAAATTTCCAAACGAATCGCTCCTTGAGCTAAAAAAAAGAGATATAATCACTACAATGTTGTACAAATTTATCTGAATAATGCATTTCAACAGACGTCGATTGTTCCCTGTTTTCGTCTTTTTGAGAATAATAAGGTTCTACGTCCAACAGCAAATAAGACCGCTGCGTATATAAGTCACGAGATTTGACCGCTGCACACAAAATATGTCTGTTTCTATTCGTTTAATTGGTAGAATACTTGTCATTTAAAAGAGACCATCCATCATGAAGTGTTGAAAGCGAAGAAATCTCTAGACAACTGAATGCTAACCTAACTATAGAATTACGCACTGGAAAAGTAATTCTCAACTCAGGTTGCTCAAGGTTTGCCTACGTTTGAAATGAGGCTAGGATATACTTTGTCGATTTAAAAGGCGAACCAGTAGGCCTACCTTCCAGAGCTCTGTGAAGTCGAGTTCGAAAGACGTCGGATGAAAGGACACTGCTCCATTGCAAACAAACATCTTGAAGTCGGTTTATCACAAGTTCAGCCTTTTCTTTCCACACGCTTTTCGCCAGCTTCATGCTCTTCACTTCCATAGCTACGACTTTAATGAGGATGCACTCAATTAGCTCGAACGGCAGATCTTGCAACTATTAGGCTAATAAGCAAATAATAAAGAATATCTGACATAATATTATGATGGTTATAATTTATAGGCCTACTCTACATGTACATTATTATTAGAATCACTCTCCATGAAGTTCAATAATTTTCAGAATAATTTTGATTTTATTACTTCGAAGATCGTATCGATCAGTCAATCAATCAATCGATCACAGATTTATATAGCGCCCCTTCAAGATCTTTACTCAGAGGTTCTCGCAGCCCAGGCCTGGTCAATAAAAAAGCATTTTAAAAGACGATATAGAAAGAGCCAACAGAGTCACGGGAAATAAGCGGAGAGCCCCTTTCCGGGAGGCTATTTCAGATAGCTAGACCCACCAGGGGCGGATACAGAAATGTTCGAAGGAAGCCAAAGTTTTGGCCTTGGGTTTAGCCGATATTTGGTCCAGTTCTCGGGATAAACCCACTTTGCCCTTCAGAGAAGCTGATGGCCTTTTTTGTCACAGGCCTACCCTAGCCTACTTTTCTTTTCTCTTTCTTCTCTGTCACCTTTTCCCATACATAACATCATCGAACCTGTAGGGGAGCACGGTCATTTTGCCCGCCAGAATAGCTGGTAAAAAATTTCTAAATGGGAGCTGTGGCCGAATTTGCCTCCCCCCGGATCCACCCCTGGGACCCACCACCGAGCATAAAGTAATCGCCACAGAACTGCTAGGAAACACAACCAGCAATCGCTGGCTCATCTTCTTCTCGCTCTCTTCTTGTGAATAGATGAAATGACATCTGGATCCGACTACAGCCATTGTTGTGTGAAAATGGGTTTCAATTATAGTCTCAAGCAGCTGAAGCCAATTCTTTCTGTTTCCGATCACGAGACTGAATAGTAATGCATCATGTCTGCAACAACTTGTACATTTCACGGATTGCATCTTTAATTCTTTATACGAGAATACGACCGTAGGCCTATACAGAAATTGTGGAATTTTCTGATTGTTGTGAGCGCGAAGACATTCACGACCAAGAAGCTCCATGGACCAAATACAGCTTTCTATTCGCACAAGTTAGGCAGACAGATAAGCATGAAGACAGGGCTGCACACAAGGGTACCGTATATCCGCGGGTGGCCTATACACTATACAGCGCATACTCACCAAAAAAATATTAGGACATAGAGTACTGTACTTACAATACATGTAGTTTCGTAAACGAGGGTAAAATACTATAAATAAAATCCTGACAGAAGACAGCAGAACTTCAGAAGACCGCGATTATATAAGAAATAAAGCTAATGAAATGAAGTAATTAGCTCGTTAAAATGATTAAATGGTTCGTTTTATGCCGCGATGAACGTACGCACTATAATAGGTCTACGTCAAAAAATTAATGAGAAAATCTGATGACTACAAACGAGGTCATCAGAAAAATCCGAAGACAAAAAATACTCATAGGCAACCGTAGCGTGTACTGACCTCAAATTATACCAGTTCTGTAGCCTACAGCCCTGCAAGCAGACACACGAATACACGCAGAAACAGAGACAGAGACAGAGAGAGAGAGACACATACACACACATACCAGGGGCGGATCCAGGATTTCTGGTTAGGGGGGGCGTAAATACTACCAAGCCAATCCCGTAAATATATATATATATATGTATTGTTTGTTTGTTTGTTTGTTTGTTTGTATGTGCACTTGTTATAGCGCCCCTTCAAGCTCTCTCTACTCAGAGGCGCTCCCGATGCAGAGCGGACACTGCATCGGAGTTTCACGCCGAAGCGCTGAGCAATTGTAAGTGAAGGACTTGCCCAAGGTCCTTACGCGGGGAGGTGGATTCGAACCTCGGACCTTCCGGCTCCAAGGCAACGACGCCACCACTAGACCACCGCGCCCCACAAATGAAAATATATATATGAAATTAGATCACGCATACCTATAATGATCCTTTTTATAGAAAATGTTATGGAACTTAAAAAATTATAGTTTCTCATATAAAACCACTGGTCTCCACTGAAGGTTAACAGTGAAACGATTATAAATCAGTTATCGGTTTTGATCATGCAACCCTTGATCCAAAAAGGAAAAATTAAGTGTCACATGCCAGTGGATTAAGCAGTGTCATTCTCCTTGGATGCTTTCTGGCGTCTATAGGTATTGATAATGTCATCGATGTCTAACTTGATGTCCTTGTCACAATGTTGATGCGCCTCATCCATGGACCGCACGCCACTGAGCGTTAAGAGAATGATTATAATTATGAGTAGGCCAGTGCTTAAAGTGTAAAAAAGAAGTGCCAGGACGCTGTATTGTAATTGGTCGTCAGTGACGGCGCGGAAGGCGCGAAATTGCGAGTGCCGAAGGCACGAAGCCCGTCCCGGCTAAAGGGTCTGGGAGAGCGTCGTAAGCTCACCCAGCGGGGTCTGGGGCGGAGCCCCAGCGACCAGCGCATTTTTGGCTGTGTCGACCTCAAATGGAGCCATTTTAGGCTCTTGTTTGCCAGCAATTTGTGAATGATAAAGTCGCGAAAACTTCAAGAATAAGTCGTTTTTCAGTGTCGCATGCAGTCATGGACGACCGTGCTGGCCAAATAAGTCATAGGACGGTGTTCTGCCTCAAAAATAAGTGCCAGGACGCCGTCCATGACCGCCCTGCCACACTTTAAGCCCTGGAGTAGGCCTAGTTCTATATCTTTGATTTGCTCTTGTCCATAATATCGGCAGCTGAACGCTTTCGGCAGCTATAATTAGCACGACGAATTTCAAAATTATAATGATAATCATATGCCATCTTTTGAGATTTAGGCCTAAGATAGGCTTATGTCTTAGTCGTATACCAACGGCAGTCGGCTTATTCGCGAATGATAAAACTGTTTGTTTAAGCCGTTTTGACGGCGGACCACTCGACATATTTTTAAATTGACCAATTTCTATTTACGTAAATTTTGTCTGTACACGAACTTTGTGAATGACGTCACGGCAAAAGTCATTGGTCACGTGGGTAACGTCTGCTAGCAACTCAGGTAAGTAGGTAAGAGAGCTCCGGTACCGTAAGAGAGCTCCATTCTGCCGGTCCAGCTACTTCAAACATCCTATTCCCAAATTGCAATTATATTAGTTTTAAGTCAGTTCGGCAGGTTTAGGGGGGGCGTACGCCGGCTCCGCCCCCCTCTAAATCCGCGCCTGTATACAGTCACACACATGCAGACGCACCTTAAGGCCAGTAGAGCTGCACGTTATACGCACCATCATGCGCACACATACGATGCAAAACCAAACACATGCACCTGTAACACGGCTGCAGTGCCTATAGTAACATGTGGGCGGCGCTACAGAAATTGCTAGTAATTACATTATATTACATTACATTGCAATGATTACATTATTGAGTAATTGCACAATACATGCATCATTAACTCAATAACTGCATGTGATGTATTGGCAATCCATAAACAATAGGCCTACATGACAAGATTAATAGTTCCACCTACAATATCATTGTCTATAGAAAATCGATCCTTATATAAATATATAAATATATAATATATAATTATCATCATCGTCATCCTCATCATCATTGCGGTCCATGGGCTCAGTGCCCTGTGGTGTCAATCGCAGACCTGTATACGAGAATCGGCGTTTACGCATGAAGCATAGATCTACATTCTACAATCTACATGTATATTATATTCTATAATATAATGCTCATTTTGTAACAATATTTTAGCATACCTGATATGATAAGCTGCAGGGGCTTCGTGCCTCTGTCTCCACGGTAGACTCCACCTCGGACTTTGCACTTGACTTTACACTTTATACTTTGCACTTGACTTTGCACTTTATACTTTGCACTTGACTTTGCACTTTATACTTTGCACTTGACTTTGCACTTTATACTTTTTGCACTTGACTTTGCACTTTATACTTTGCACTTGACTTTGCACTTTATACTTTGCACTTGACTTTGCACTTTATACTTTGCACTTGACTTTGCACTTTATACTTTGCACTTGACTTTACACTTTATACTTTGCACTTGACTTTACACTTTATACTTTGCACTTGACTTTGCACCGTATAGTTTGCCCCAAACTCTGTACAGATTTGATTTCCATAGCCTACTCCTATAGAGTCGTATTATAGTGTCCGTCTCTATATCCACCTGTATGTCCGCGTTTCTATATACCGCTCTCGATATGCATCTGTGTCCGTACAAGGTTTTAATATGTGGATACCGACCGATTGCACTCACTGCCCCACCCCACCCCACCCACCCCACTCCATCCCACCACTCCCGCTCCACCCACCACACCCGCAGTGGTCGTAGAAACAATAGGTCATCCGGGATCGTTCGTGCTCTAATAAAACGCCCATAAGAGTTTCTTCGGAATTGCTTCATTGATGGCAGCATAAAAGATGTCACACGAACTTCGATTGAACTCACGACTACGCATGCATTAGGGTGTGGGCCACTGTGGGGGGGGGGAATGAATTCGCAAATGTTTTCTAATTGTTGGGGAAACGCTGCAACGTGTTTAGGTTTTGCAAACCACACAATAATTTGTTTCTGATCTAAATGCCTTCTACCGTTGTTATAATTAGGCCTATGTCAACTTTCGGTGTTATGTAAAACATGTCCTTTAACCCTATCGCCCTGAGAAACCGATATTTCGGTTTGTTAGCCATTGAGTTACGGGAACCCAGGGGCGAAAGGGTTAAATTGATCTGTGTGTTTTGTCACAGTAACGAAGCGTTAATGTAAGTACAGCTACTTGTATGAAAAGCTGGTTCAAATAGGCTACGGTACGAATCAAAAGACGTAGGCTATGTAGGCCTACGTTATAGAATATAGACTGCTACAAAATTCAGCGGAACAGAAGTCTCTAAAACACTAAGGCCGAGAGAAAAGCTGTCTCGTGACCGAGTCTGTTTCTTGACACCACACAAATCTAGATTTGAGCAAGATATTATTTTCAGCTTGCTTTGCTGTTTTTGTGAAATGCGTATTCTACATAAAAACAGCAGCAAGTTCGTGCTTGACCATTTAAAAAAAAATTTAATGTAGGTCTACCGGTATAAAGAGATATTTTATTCAGAGCACTTTTTATGACACCTTTGCACAGATGCCCAAAGACGTCTCCTTTCACAGATACGTCTAACTTCAGCTTGTTCCCTGCATTAATTTGTCTAAAAGTCCATGCTCAAAAGAACACACGTTTTAGTGGAAGTTTATTCCACGTTGACGGTTCACCCTGGGAAAAGATCTCACGTTTAATTAATGCACCTGCACATTTCATAGAGTCTAGTAAGCAGTTCAAATCGTGAATGCCATGACACTGTATCAATACTAACCAAAATAATAGTTTAACACATCCGTATCGAATAGGCCTAATATCCTATAACATATTATAACCCCGTGGTTCGTTTTCAGTCGTGAATTTCACAACTTGCAGGTCTTGTTCGTCTATATTCTGCATGCCTGTCAATCAAAGAAACCGAGACAGTAGAAAGATTAATTCTTCCACCAATGTTTATACTTTATAATTATGCGTTGTTTGCATGGTCGAAGCTCGCGCATAATCCGTCTCAGTACAAAGTTCTCTCACATAGAATTAACCGTCACCCATCTATTACATTCAGGTGTATATATATATATATGTATGTATATATGTGTATATATATGTATAATTGTATATATATGTACTATGGATATATATATATATATGGATCTATATATATTATAGCCTGACGAATCGGGTGACCGAAATCACCAAAGAGCTGAACGACTGGGTCAACAGCAGCAGCAGCAGCATCAGCAGCAACAGCATCAGCAGCAGCATCAGCAGCAACAGCAGCAACAGCATCAGCATCAGCAACAGCCACTCGCATCTGTTCAATCATCCGTAAGTGTTTTGCGCCATCCTTTCATGAGGGTTTCGATTACAATGTAAACAGCATCACTGCATTATCCTTGCTTAAATAATATAGCCCACTCGGGAGCTGTTCTGAAAGCATCACATGGTTCTTCAAAAGCATCTACGTGCCATGGACGCAATACCTTGCTAGCCAGTATACCCCCCGCCCCAACCCATATACACTCTTCTGGCTCACAATATAAAAGACACTGAGCAACAACCACTTAACCCCAGTTCAGAATAACATTCATGTATAGACTTAGACTTAGTCCTTGCTGTGCATGTCTGCACACCGGGCGACGCATCTCCTCCACTCGTTTCATGTATATATATATTTATAATTATATATCTATATAAATAAAAATCTAACCGCGTTTGGCACGGCTTCAAAGATCTCCGAACTTTCTTCATTGATTGCTTTCGAAACTTCACCAAAACGTTTAGTTCCAACACGGCCGGGTTTGCAGAATGATTTTTGGGAAAAAACGCAATCTTTTAAACAAAAAAAAACAACTTTGCAAAATCTACCGTTTTCAACACATACGCCTGTCGATAAGCCTTGCCTTCCAATTAGGGCGCGCTTCTAACGGTTGTTCAAATGTGTTCCGTTTATGTAGCGCATTTCAACACATCCCATTCCGGCCTTCTTGCTGAAGAGTTTTATGGCGCTATCCGCGTCGCTATCGGAGAGGGACAGTGTGAGGGAGGAAAGGAGGGAAGGGAGCGGGACGAACAGGGAGGGGGAGGGGAAGGGAGGAGGAGGAGGGGGAGGGAGGAGGAGGAGGGGGAGGGAGAAGGGGAAGGGAGGAAAGGGGAGGAAAGGGGAGGGGAGGGAGGAGGGGAAGGGAGGAAAAAGGAGGAAAGGGGAGAGGGGAGGGAGGGAGAGGGAAGGGAGGGGAGGGGAGGGGAGGGGAGGGGGGAGGGGGAGGGGAGGGGAGGGGAGGGGAGGAGGGGAGGGGGGAGAGGGGAGGGGAGGGGGAGGGGAGGGAGGGGAGGGGAGGGGAGGGGAGGGGAGGGGAGGGGAGGGAGGGGAGGGGAGGGGAGGGGAGGGGGAGGGGGAGGGAGGGGGGAGGGGAGGGGAGGGGAGGGGAGGGGGAGGGAGGGGAAGGGGAGGGGAGGGGGAGGGGAGGGGAGGGGAGGGGAGGGAGGGAGGGGAGGAGGGAGGGGAGGGGAGGGAGGAGGGGAGGGGAGGGGAGGGGAGGGGAGGGGAGGGGAGGGGAGGGAGGGGAGGGGGGAGAGGGGAGGGGAGGGGAGGGGGAGGGAGGGGGAGGGGGAGGGGAGGGGAGCGGGGGGGGGAGGGGAGGGGAGGGGGAGGGGGGAGGAGGGAGGGGGAGGGAGGGGAGGGGAGGGGAGGGGAGGGAGGGGAGGGGAGGGGGAGGGAGGGGAATGCTCCTTTTTCAGCCACAGCAACGCGTGCCGGGGTACGCTAGTATGTATATATAATGTATATGTACATTCAAATATATAAAATTTTATATATGTTTATATAATGTATATGTATATGTGACTTTATGTATATATATATAATTATATATATATATATACTGTTGATCGTTGCTCAGGTCGTCAATGTAAACAATACAAAATTCGCACTTAATTGTTGTTAAATTAAACAGCTATTCACAATAATTTGTCAACAAAATTCAATTGCCGACTGCTTGGTCCATAAAATCTTCAATTGGATGTGAGGCAGCAACTGCGAGTGAACGACATGCTAAAGGTCCCTACGCGGCGGCTTGAGGTGGATTCGAACCTGGAACCCCCGGTTCCAAGGCACCTAACCCACCACTACACCACCGCGCACCACTTTAAAAAACTCATAGTCCTCTCTAATGCGCATGGATACATAGGCGTATACAAAGTGACATCAGACCACAAATTGTATGTATTATATTATATTTATTATATTATATTATATTATATTATATTATATTATATTATATTATATTATATTATATTATATTATATTATATTATATTATATTATATTATATTATATTATATTATATTATACTATATTGTATTGTATTGCATTGTATTGTATTATATTACATGCATGTAGGCTATTATGCCTACATGGTAATAGCTTAAGATAGACCTGTTGTGCTCAGCTGCTCAAGGTGCGTCTATAATACTCTATAATATAGTCTGTGTAAACAATGAAAGGCTTTGAAGGTCAAAGAGGGATGAGCGATGTGTTTCACCGAGATGCGATCGAAAATGGAAAGCAGCGTGTTACGTTATGGAAATGGGATACAGTCATGTAAACGTCACGCGCTTCCTATTCCCAAAGGAAACATGATGCGTCATCAATTACTGCTTCCTTCTTTCCTCCTCTTCGTCCTCTTCTTCTTCTTCTTCTTCTTCTTCTTTCTCTTCTTTCTCTTCTTCTTCTTCTTCTTCTTTCCTCTCTTCCTCCTCTTCATTTTATGCTTCCTTCTCTTCTTCTTCTCTTTCTCCCTCTACCTCTCTTTCACCTTCTGTTTCTCCTCTTCGCCTTCCTCCTTTCCACTTATCCACCTCATGTCTTTGCTCTTTTCCTTATCCTCTTGCTTTTCCTCTTCTTTCTCCTCTTCCTCTCCTCTTAATTTCCTCCTGTTCCTCCTCCTCCACTCTCTTCTGTTACGCCCTCCTCATCTGATCCTAACTCTTCTCTTCCTACTCCTCTTTCTCATGCCCAGTCCAGAAGCTTTGCTTATGCTGGCCCATCCTACTGGAACCGTCTTCCTCACAAACTTCGTCTTGAGCTTCTTAGTCTCTCTCTCCCTTTGTTTAGGAAACGCCTGAAGACTATGCTATTCGTTAGCGGCAGTGCTAACTAGGGTCGGGAGCGCTACTGAATCTGTGAGCGGCGCTATATAAATGTTCAATTACAATTACAATTACAATTACAATTACAATGCTCCTCTTCCTCTTGCTCCTCCTCTTCTTCTTCTTCTCTTCCTGCTTCCTCTCTCCTCCCCTCCTTATTTTACTACTCTCCATCCTCTCATGTAAGCGTTGCAAGCGCACATAATGACCTTCCCATGAGAAACACCTAACCGTCCTAACGTGTCGTCATGAGCATTGATAAAATCCGTGCAAGACAACATCTCCTCCAAGACTGGCGTAACTCAATATCTTCCTTCACAACATTTTATTTTCTACGAAGAGATTGAGATCACTCATTATCCATGCAGGGCTATACGTTGAAGAATGCCCGATGAATATCTTGATGGTCTTTATCAGAGTACCTAACGAGTTTCCTACACGCCTACAATAGGCTAATATTTGCATGTAATAATTAATACACGTGTGTATGTACAATTGTACATGTGTATACTGTGCACATAAAAGGAACGTATCCAAGTGCGCATTTTTCTACGTGTTTTGTGATGTAAGCGTGTGCGGATGGATGAATGAACGGAAGAACAGAGGGATAATAATTATTAATGGCCGCGTGGATGGATGGATGAATGGATGGTTTGATTGATACATTGATCGGTGAACGGATTGACTGATTGATTGACGGGTGGATTGAGGATGGACAGGTGGAGTGATGGAGTGATGGATGGATGGATGGATGGATGGATGGATGGATGGATGGATGGATGGATGGATGGATGGATGGATGGATGGATGGATGGATGGATGGATGGATGGATGGATGGATGGATGGATGGATGGATGGATGGATGGATGGATGGATGGATGGATGAATGGATGATGATTCGATGGATGGCCTGGCAAAACTGTTCAATGTCCAATACAAACGTCATTCCAATAATAATAGTATAATCCATCAGCTGCACGGGCTTCCTGTTGAGTTCAAAATAAAAATATAAATGATCCTGTTTGACATGCAAGGCCTTCAGCACCAGTACACCCCCTTGTATACCTTCAGTGTCTGTCTGTCTGTCTGCCTCTCTGTCTCTGTCTCTCTGTCTCTCTCTGTCTCTGTCTCTCTGTCTCTCTCTGTCTGTCTGTCTGTCTGTCTGTCTGTCTGTCTCTGTCTCTGTTGATTTTCTTCTCTCTCTACACAACTTTCAAACACTTCTCCTGGTGGGTAGTGGCTGATAGTCCGCGGCGCTCCGCGCCTCAGATTCACATAGGCCTAATAATTACTGTGGCCTTGCGCGTGTTACAAATTTAATCAATTTATTAATAAATAGTCTAATAATAAAAATAATTACAATAAAGTCAACTGGTGGTCGGATGAACAACCGGATGCATAAAGAGACCGATGAACAGACAGATATAATGTATACCGGATAATTAATTAATTCAGGGGTTATTTTAACGTGCAGCTGGACACAAAGTGTGTAGTTGGAAAACGAATTTGTGCAGTTGAAAATCAGGTTTTGTGCAGTTACTTTCTTACACACAATCGCATAAACAATGTAAGCAGCTAATATATTTTAATTAAACTAATTGTAAAAAAAAAGATTATAAGACATTTTTGCCGTGAATTTAACTTCAAATTTCTACTGCCAACTCTATTGGCATAAAATACAACAAAACAAGTCTAGAGATAAAGACATGGCATACGGTATTCAAATAAGCTGTCTGATGCAAGCCAAATAACGCTTCTTCTTCTTCTTTACGTTCTCTGCCAAGCGGCAGGTCCAAACGTCCAATGTCTCCACGTTTCCCGCTGTTGTGCCATGTCCTTCAGTTCTCTGTATCCCTCTTCCATCATCTCGTCTAGCAGTTTTTGTCTAGGCCTTCCTCTGCACCTCTTTCCCTCCAATCTTCCTTCAATTATTTCTTTCTGCAGTGAGTCACCTCTTGGCAAATAACGCTTAGCGAAACGAAATAAAATGCAAGATTCCCAGTTTGTAAAAAATAATGAGTTAAAAACGAAAGTCAGGCGGAGCGCAGGGCTTCTCTGCTTTTGTGTTTACAACTTCAATCATTTTAAACAATAGACGTGAAAGCATATAAACATGAAGGATCGCAAAAAATCTTACACCGTATCAAAATTCCCCAAATTCAGCTATTCCACGCAAAACAAGCCTTGGCGGCAGAACTTTTTTAAAGGAATTTTTAGAACTGCACAACTTCCCCAGCCTCCAAGGCCGTAGCCGGGATTTGATTTGGGGGGAGGGGGGGTTAATCGGCGGAGAATGTTTGACGACTTTTTAGTCGTCAGAATTTCTGAAGACACCTTATTTTAGTCGTCAAAATATCGGAATGCGTTTTTTTAGGTGTCAAAATTTCTGAAGACATCTTTTTTTTAGTTGTCAAAATTTCTGAAGACACCTTTTTTTAGTTGTCAAAATTTTTGAAGACACTTTTGTTTATTCGTCAAAATTTCAGAAGATACCTTATTTTAATCGTCAAAATATCGGAATGCGTTTTTTTAGGTGTCAAAATTTCTGAAGACATCTTTTTTAGTTGTCAAAATTTCTGAAGACACCTTTTTCAGTCGTAAAAATTTCTGAAGACACTTTTGTTTAGTCGTCAAAATTTCTAAAGACTCCTTTTTTAGGTGTCAGAGTTTCTGAAGACACCTTTTTTAAGGTGTCAAAATTTCTGTAGACACCTTTCTTAGTCGTCAAAATTTCTGAAAATACCTTTCTTAGTTGTCAAAATTTCTGTAGACATCTTTGTTTAGTCGTCAAAATTTCTGAAGACACCTTATTTTAGTCGTCAAAATATCGGAAGACACTGTCTTTTTAGGTGTCAAAATTTCTGAAGACACCTTTGTTTAGTCGTCAAAATGTCTGAAGACACCTTTTTTAGGTGTCAAAATTTATTTCTAAAGACACCTTTTTTAGTTGTCAAAATTCTTTAGACACCTTTTTTAGTCGTCAAAATTTCAGAAGACCATCGGAAACGGCTTTCTTAGTATTTTTCGCCTAATTTCATGCTTTTTTCATTATGTGCAAGTGAATAATATTCTATTGTTTTCTACATTTTCCATTTCGGATGATGTTTTCATGGTTTTATTTCATAGTTTTTACATCATGTGCTAGTAAATGCATTATATTATTTTTTACGTTTTCCATTTGGGGGTGGGGTGTTCAAACACCCAAAACACCCCCTAGCTACGGTCTTGGCGACAATTTGCGAACGAAACTACGATGGACCCATCAAACTCCTCCACTCAGTTTTCTACTGTAAACATTGTTGCAAAATAAAGTATTGATTTTGGTTAGGCTGGTTTCAAAGTTTATAGCTGCAAACTTCAATCTCAAAAATTGCAATAGGCCGACTATAGGCTTCTCTAAATGTCTGTTTAAAATAGCATATTATTCCAAATCGGAAGACAATGAACTTTCAAAATAATTTGTAACTGCACAAAAATGCTTTTACATCTCAATCATTCAATTTTAGTTTAATCAACACTTTAGGCTGGCAGAACGCAGCATGTTACATACAACAAATTTTACAAAGTTTTAATGTATAAGTTGAGTTTATATATGCAAAATAAATAAATATTTTGCTTGAATTAATGCTAATTGATCTATGTTTGTTAGGTTAAAAAAACTGCACATTTTGTGTAGAACTGCACGTTAAAAAGCCCTGCTAGTCTCACTGTCTCAGTAATGACCAATTTACCCGATGTAGGATGCTATTCTGATAATTATGTGCAGTTGAGAAATTTTCTTAAAATAACCTCTGAATTAATTAATTATAGACCTATAATAATACGTGGAGACGAACAGAGTGAGATTAAAAACCGGAAAGACAGCGAAACTTCCGGTTGCAATGGACGCGAAACGGGCAAATGTAAATGCAATGCATGGTCACAATGATGATGAGCAGGTCTCTTTTAGATACGAATGCGTGGTCACAATGATAGGTATAAATGTAGGCCTACACACCTTTTTATAGCGACTACGTGACCTCGACTCCGTTCAGTTTTTAATGAACTGGTCTGGTTAGATCAGTGGCACAATATGTCAGCTGTACAATAGCCCCTCTTGACCCTATGTGCCATAGGCGCAACCACCCTATGGGACCCACGGGACGCATGGGACCCACGGGACGCGTCCCCCCAACTTTTGAGTGGTCCCCTAGCTTTATTATTATGGTCCCCCAACTTTTAGGACGTGATTCATTATGGTCCCCCCCAACTTTTAGGACGTGATTGCACCTATGCTATGTGCGGGTGCCCATGTGAAGACATCATGAGCACTACAGTCGCGAACGAATGCTGACTTGCATTAACTTGCAGGCTTATAAGCTGTGGCTTATTTTAATAGCTGTTCAATAGTGGAAAATGGAAATGCCTCTGCAAGCTACTATAATTGTCATACTATGGGTAATTATAGGCTAAACATCACACTTGATACGCCTAACAAAAAACAGCTTCAAGATTTGCTATAGGCTAATTGTGTTGTTACAATGTTTTGTCATACAGACTCTTGTTAGGCCTAATTTTGTCCCTGCGCCGAATTGCAGCCGAGTCGTAGGCCTAGGCCTATTATGGTCTTGTGACGAATTGTTGGTGCCGAATTGTCAAACCATCTATAGCTTTGGCCTATAATTAGGCCTGAATTATTTTCTGGCAACTAATTCTTTTGAATGCGCCCTAAATATTCTTTGATTCTAGGCGTGGTCTATAAAGAAATAATTAGGACGCATGTAGAAGAAAATGCAATTAGAATCAATTAGCTTATTCGTCTGAAAATAACACAAAGGTTTAGGTCATGCATGGACCCAGACGATTAAAAAAATCAACAAAATTAGCCTCTCCAACCTTACCATTCATCATCCACGTCACTTCCGCTTTCGAGAGGCGCCAGTACAAGGTCTCGATAAACGAGGAGGGTGACGCCAATCACCATTTATATGACTTAACGCCGTCAAAAAGAAAGTATACCCACGTCTTTCTCCTGTAGGTCGCTTATTTTCATCGATCTGTAATATCCGCCTTTATGACTCTTCCCTTTGGGATTAATCGATATTCATCCATTGTGTGCGAGCAACCCATAATGAAACTGTCGTACGCTGGTTACTGTTGGACCTTGTTGGTGGTTCGGCAGCGCCGCACATCAGCCCAGGACAATGAAAATCAGGGCACCAGAGTAATCGCCCCCATTCCATTGGCCGGTCCGGAAGTCCCATCTATATTGAAGAAAGACGTGTTTTCCTGTTTCGTCGATCGACCACCAGAATCAATCTCAATCGCGTCTCTGTAGAGTGTAGAGTCTGTAGACTATAATAGGGCTAAAATAGGCCTATCATCTCAGCCCTCGAAATGACATTTTGGGCTGATACAATATACAATAACCGAATCAGAAACTAGCGTCTCCTGATAGTAAATGCATGCCCTAATGTTCTGTAATGAATGTTCTGTAATGAATGTAATGAATGTTCTGTAATGAATGTAATGAATGTTCTGTAATGAATGTTCTGTAATGAATGTAATGAATGTTCTGTAATGAATGTAATGAATGTTCTGTAATGAATGTTCTGTAATGAATGTAATGAATGTAATGAATGTAATGAATGTTCTGTAATGAATGTAATGAATGTTCTCTAATGAATGTAATGAATGTAATGAATGTTCTGTAATGAATGTAATGAATGTTCTGTAATGAATGGAATGAATGTTCTGTAATGAATGTAATGAATGTTCTGTAATGAATGTAATGAATGTTCTGTAATGAATGCAATGAATGTTCTGTAATGAATGTAATGTTCTGTAATCAATGTTCTGTAATGAATGTAATGAATGTTCTGTGATGAATGTAATGAATGTTCTGTAATGAATGTTCTGTAATGAATGTAATGAATGTTCTGTAATGAATGTTCTGTAATGAATGTAATGAATGTTCTGTAATGAATGTAATGTTCTGTAATGAATGTTCTGTAATGAATGTAATGAATGTTCTGTAATGAATGCTCTGTAATGAATGTTCTGTAATAAATGTAATGAATGTTCTGTAATGAATGTAATGAATGTTCTGTAATGAATGTTCTGTAATGAATGTTCTGTAATGTTATGTAATGAATGTTCTGTAATGAATGTAATGAATGTAATGAATGTAATGTTCTGTAATGAATGTTCTGTAATGAATGTAATGAATGTTCTGTAATGAATGCTCTGTAATGAATGTTCTGTAATGTAATGAATGTTCGGTAACGAATGTAATGAATGTAGCCTAATGAATAGGAACAGCGAATTTCGGTAAGGATCGCTCATTGACGTGTCAAACAATCTAGCCTGTCTGCAATAAGAACACGTGCTCTGAAATGGCAACGAAAAGGAAGATTAATTTTATGGCGATTGCTTGTAGGCTCATGGGCGTGGTTTTCCATTCTCATCAGTCCAGTCAGTGCGAGAATTGGGGAAAAATAAATTGGGTGGAGGGGTGGACTATGATCCACTTTGAATTAGGGTGTGAAAACAGACTTTACTAGGCCTATGGGGCTCTAAGAAAGAATGGGGGGTTGAAACCCAACACCCTTAACTTCCCAGGTTCTACTAGCCAAATAAGTGGCAGGACGGCATTAGGTTTGAAAATAAGTGCCTGGACGCCGTCCATGACCGACGACCGTCCAGGCACACTTTACACGCTGGTTCCCTGCCGATAGACGTCACGCAGCGTCACTGCATGATTGCCGCACACAAAGATTTACTGACGGAATCGCTAGGACTGGCAGCGAGAACCATGGGCGAAGCTTATCAGGCAGAGGTTATTTTAACGTGCAGCTGGACACAAAGTGTGTAGTTGGAAAACGAATTTGTGCAGTTGAAAATCAGGTTTTGTGCAGTTACTTTCTTACACACAATCGCATAAACAATGTAAGCAGCTAATATATTTTAATTAAACTAATTGTAAAAAAACAAGATTATAAGACATTTTTGCCGTGAATTTAACTTCAAATTTCTACTGCCAACTCTATTGGCATAAAATACAACAAAACAAGTCTAGAGATAAAGACATGGCATACGGTATTCAAATAAGCTGTCTGATGCAAGCCAAATAACGCTTCTTCTTCTTCTTTACGTTCTCTGCCAAGCGGCAGGTCCAAACGTCCAATGTCTCCACGTTTCCCGCTGTTGTGCCATGTCTGTCATATGTATAGATATGCATGCACTGATAGGGGCGTGTCATTCACTATATATATATGCTTGATTAACTTATATTAGATATATATCATGTCATAGCTTATGTAATGATTGGGCCTCAGAACATTATAAGGACAATACCATTGGCCAATCAAACTGTATGTAGGAGGAGTTACTGTTATTTGTCTGTGTATAAATATGTTTGATGTACATAATAAAGTTAGATAGACTCTGATCTTCGTTGGGGTGCTAACTCGTCGTGCAGTAAGCTGTCGCAGGGGCGGCTGAGGCTTACAATGTCCTTCAGTTCTCTGTATCCCTCTTCCATCATCTCGTCTAGCAGTTTTTGTCTAGGCCTTCCTCTGCACCTCTTTCCCTCCAATCTTCCTTCAATTATTTCTTTCTGCAGTGAGTCACCTCTTGGCAAATAACGCTTAGCGAAACGAAATAAAATGCAAGATTCCCAGTTTGTAAAAAATAATGAGTTAAAAACGAAAGTCAGGCGGAGCGCAGGGCTTCTCTGCTTTTGTGTTTACAACTTCAATCATTTTAAACAATAGACGTGAAAGCATATAAACATGAAGGATCGCAAAAAATCTTACACCGTATCAAAATTCCCCAAATTCAGCTATTCCACGCAAAACAAGCCTTGGCGGCAGAACTTTTTTAAAGGAATTTTTAGAACTGCACAACTTCCCCAGCCTCCAAGGCCGTAGCCGGGATTTGATTTGGGGGGAGGGGGGTTAATCGGCGGAGAATGTTTGACGACTTTTTAGTCGTCAGAATTTCTGAAGACACCTTATTTTAGTCGTCAAAATATCGGAATGCGTTTTTTTAGGTGTCAAAATTTCTGAAGACATCTTTTTTTTAGTTGTCAAAATTTCTGAAGACACCTTTTTTAGTTGTCAAAATTTTTGAAGACACTTTTGTTTATTCGTCAAAATTTCAGAAGATACCTTATTTTAATCGTCAAAATATCGGAATGCGTTTTTTTAGGTGTCAAAATTTCTGAAGACATCTTTTTTAGTTGTCAAAATTTCTGAAGACACCTTTTTCAGTCGTAAAAATTTCTGAAGACACTTTTGTTTAGTCGTCAAAATTTCTAAAGACTCCTTTTTTAGGTGTCAGAGTTTCTGAAGACACCTTTTTTAAGGTGTCAAAATTTCTGTAGACACCTTTCTTAGTCGTCAAAATTTCTGAAAATACCTTTCTTAGTTGTCAAAATTTCTGTAGACATCTTTGTTTAGTCGTCAAAATTTCTGAAGACACCTTATTTTAGTCGTCAAAATATCGGAAGACACTGTCTTTTTAGGTGTCAAAATTTCTGAAGACACCTTTGTTTAGTCGTCAAAATGTCTGAAGACACCTAGGTGTCAAAATTTATTTCTAAAGACACCTTTTTTAGTTGTCAAAATTCTTTAGACACCTTTTTTAGTCGTCAAAATTTCAGAAGACCATCGGAAACGGCTTTCTTAGTATTTTTCGCCTAATTTCATGCTTTTTTCATTATGTGCAAGTGAATAATATTCTATTGTTTTCTACATTTTCCATTTCGGATGATGTTTTCATGGTTTTATTTCATAGTTTTTACATCATGTGCTAGTAAATGCATTATATTATTTTTTACGTTTTCCATTTGGGGGTGGGGTGTTCAAACACCCAAAACACCCCCTAGCTACGGTCTTGGCGACAATTTGCGAACGAAACTACGATGGACCCATCAAACTCCTCCACTCAGTTTTCTACTGTAAACATTGTTGCAAAATAAAGTATTGATTTTGGTTAGGCTGGTTTCAAAGTTTATAGCTGCAGACTTCAATCTCAAAAATTGCAATAGGCCGACTATAGGCTTCTCTAAATGTCTGTTTAAAATAGCATATTATTCCAAATCGGAAGACAATGAACTTTCAAAATAATTTGTAACTGCACAAAAATGCTTTTACATCTCAATCATTCAATTTTAGTTTAATCAACACTTTAGGCTGGCAGAACGCAGCATGTTACATACAACAAATTTTACAAAGTTTTAATGTATAAGTTGAGTTTATATATGCAAAATAAATAAATATTTTGCTTGAATTAATGCTAATTGATCTATGTTTGTTAGGTTAAAAAAACTGCACATTTTGTGTAGAACTGCACGTTAAAAAGCCCTGCTAGTCTCACTGTCTCAGTAATGACCAATTTACCCGATGTAGGATGCTATTCTGATAATTATGTGCAGTTGAGAAATTTTCTTAAAATAACCCCTGTTATCAGGGGCTGGGGGGGCTAAGCCCCCAAGAAGGCCCAAATTCAGCTTTTTTACCATGAATATGATATCTTTTTCTGGGTTTAGCCCCCCACCCTCAAGAAGGCATTAGCCCCCCCTCCCAAGAGCGGAAACCAAACTCCGCCCATGGCGAGAACGGAATTAGATTCCAGCGGCTGCATGGTCCGCATGAAGTAATCTCCAACAATCCATATCATTATTATTAATATTTATTATGGATTATCTAAAGAAAGGATCGCCAGCAATCAACGGACTCACTTTATCATTCGATCTCTTCTTTCGTTTCGATGAAGCTCCAATACCGAACAGCAGCTTTTAATCAAATGTGGCCGTCGAAAGAAGAAGAAATGGGTCAAATATAGGTCAGCTGAACGATGAACACACATTAGGCCTACATTTTACGGTTGATTGAGACGAGCGATGTAGGCCTATTTGGCAAAATAGGTTTTGTGCTGCCGTGGATAATTCACTTAGAGACGAGATGAGAATCTTATTGTAGACCAAACGTTCACGCCATCAATCTGTGTCAAAACTGCATGAATCGAGGTCTACGTCGATTGTAAGCTACCATGGTTTCTATGCAGGGCTGTTAACGTCGTCAGTGGTGGCGCTACCATTAGTCATGTCAGGTCATTTGACATACTGCCTATTTTTTTGTCATGACCTGCCTTAGGCCTATGACCTGCCAACAAATTTGGAATGTTTTATGTCTTCTTTCATTTATTCCTTTGACCTGCTGAATCAGTGGCGTGGCCAGGAATTTATGATGGGGTGGGGGTTTATGGTCTGGGGTTTATGGCCTGGCCGGATGCCATTCCTGACACCACCCCAATTCCAATTGGATCATTGTTCACACCACCCGTTATTTTCCCACAATTCTCACACTGCCTCCCACCCATTTTACATGTAGGCGTGTCCGCACTACAGCGCAGTAGCCTAAACCTAATGATCTAGTGGGGTTGACAGTGTAAACCAGCGGTTCCCAACCTGTGGCCCGCGGGCCAAAAGTGGCCCCCAGGGCCACAAAAACTGGCCCTCATCCCTCAGAATTTTTTTTAAATATAAGAAAAATTGACAATTTGGACAGGATAGAACATATAGGCCCTAATCACATAGGCCTAATAATTTTCTATTAGGCTAGGCCTACAAATTTTTTTATTTTGACGTCTATAGCCTAAATAACATCAAACTTTACATTTGATTCAATTAGGCCTATAGCAATTTTATATGCTTTTATTTAAATAAACTTGGCCTTGTGGCCCCTAATGTCCTTCAACCATGAAAGAGTGGCCATCGTGTCCTCCTACTTAGAAAAAAAGACCCTAAAGTCAAAAAGGTTGGGAACCACTGCAGGGTGTAGGCCTAAACAGGTGCTACTCGGACACTTCGATCGCTTCCAGCTGATCGACTAGCTATAGCCTATCTGGTGCAACTCACAAGCGATTGCCTGCTTTCTCGTTGAAGTTGTCGATTATGATGATGATGATGACGACGACGATGATGACGATGTGCATGATGACGATGACGATTACGACGATAACAATAACATTAATAGGCTATAATAGCCACTTAGTCTAGCTGCAATCTCCACGAGAGGCAACATTTAATTTATTGCTAAAAGAATCTGGGTTTGTTGTGGATTTAGCGGTCCTCGTGCGTCCACGAACAACTGCGCAAAATAATGTGCCTCGAAATGCAATGGCGTAAAGCTTGTGCATACAAACGAAGCTGTAGTAGGGCATATAGGCCTAATTAGGATATTATAAATTATTATTGTGTCAGCCATTATAATTCGGTAAACTAAGTCAATTTTCGGTTACTGCTAAGATACAAACTGGAACTGGGATAGTCAAAATTGAATTTAATTGATTTTCTTTTATTATTAATATTTTTATTATCCCCATCATCACCATCATCATCGTTTTCATCATCGTTGTCGTCGTCCTCCTTATCATCAGATAAATTGGCCTTTATAAAAGCGCTACAAAATAACCTTCGAGAGTCATTCGTTGCTATGACATTTCTATGAACTCCAGGGCGGCGGAGATTTTAAAAGTCTATCGTTATCAGTTATATTTATTAGATTTGTAGAGTTTGAATAATTTATGTAAAAATAAAGTATAATTTGCTTTGTTTAATATGGCCAAATCTAAAAAACAAAGCAAGGGAAAGAAAAAAACAGTGCCTGTAGTGAAAGCGGATTGCGACAAGACGCTGCCTATGACCAAGACTGAAAAAGTCAAAGCTAAAAATGGTAGTTCTTCTTGTCCTGAGCAAGTTTCTCCGTGTGCTGAATCAGCATCTTGTCCAGTTTGCTCAGGCAAAGATGGCTGTTTGTGTGCAGAGAGAAAGTCGGAGTCAAAGTCCGTCACAGATCAGGGCCAAGCAAAGAAACGCCGCTTGCGCGCTGACCTTTGTCTTGCCAGCAGCCTAGTTGAAGGTCAGTCTTTATCCAAGCCATGTGCATCGACGTCATCTAGAAGCAGAAGAGCAAGCATAAGGAATTTTACCAGTGAAGAAAAAGCGAAAACGTTGAAAAATGTAGTTAGTGCTTTGACACCATCAGATGCTTTTGAGGACGTGAGTGGCATCAAGGATGAAAATGCAAGTTGCACAGGAGTTAAGACTGAAGTTGGGAAGCTTCTAATTGCAGCTTGTAAGCAGAAGCTTGAAGATGAATCTGAAAGTCAAAATTTAGCCTTACGTGGTGCAGACCAATGTAAGAAAAAGTATACACCTTCAGTTAAATCTTGTAGGAACTTCATTACTGCTTCGGGTTCTCGCATTAAGCAAACAGGTGCTTCTGAGTCCCAGAAGGAAACAGGAAAAGTGGAAACTGTGCCTTCACCGAAAGTTGTTATTTGTCCTAATGATTGCCTAAACTTGGAATCCATGACAAAAAGGGGTTTTCAAGATGATTCGAAGACGAAACTTGGAAGCAAAAAATGCAATCAAATTCCTGATGCTCAGCAAGAGGCCAAGAGTGTGAAAGCAGACAGAAGCTCAGCATCCAGACAACCTATTGTAGCAAAAAATTCATCTAGTATTGCTTCTTTCCTTGTTGGTTTTACATCTCACTCAACAGTTGAGAAGGAAAAAGAGAAAGGTTCAGACCTGCCACAATCCTGTGACTCTGTGAGTATCTGTAGAGGCATCAAAGTGGACGGAAACGTAAGTGCAACCATTTCACTTTCAACTGATGTAAAAGATGACGCAAGTGATGTGAAAGAACATGACGCAAGTGATGTGAAAGAACATGACGCAAGTGTTGTGAAAGAACATGACGCAAGTGATGTGAAAGAACATGACGCAAGTGTTGTGAAAGAACATGACGCAAGTGACGTGAAAGAACAGGACGCAAGCGATGTGAAAGAACATGACGCAAGCGATGTGAAAGAACATGACGCAAGTGTTGTGAAAGAACATGACGCAAGTGTTGTGAAAGAACATGACGCAAGCGCTGTGAAAGAACATGACGCAAGTGTCGTGAAAGAACACGACGCAAGCGCTGTGAAAGAACATGACGCAAGCGCTGTGAAAGAACATAAAGTGCTGCCTTCTGCAAGCATGATTGAAAATCCTTCAATCACTGAGCCGCCGCAATCCTTGCCGGAGTCGGACATTGCGCCAGTCTCTGCTCCGGTTGCAATTACTCCCTGCAAAAGGCGTCACAGATCTGATCGCAAGTCGTCGACTAAGAAACGCTCGATGCACACTCCACTCAAACAGAACGCTGTGGATGGGTCAGCAAGTTGCAAGTCCACTGTTGTAAGAACAAAGTCAGTGAAGTCAGTGAAAAATGAGAGCAAGGATGGAAAGAATGAAGTTAAGCCTAAAGTATCAGCAGCTAAAGAGGTGGCTCCCAGTGTGGTTGCTGCTGATGCAACTGGAGCGCCAATCTTGACGAGATCAATGATCAAGACTCCAGGGTAATTATATGCAAATAATATGTTTTTATATTTAGCATTTTCGATTGATTTGTAATTTTATGACTAGTTGAAACATGAGGTAGTTTCAAATTACAGTAAATTAATTAATTGTAGCTGATAAATGTTACACTGAGCAGTATTCTACACATGTAGTTTCAAATTACAGTAATTAAATATAGCTGATAAATGTTATCATTGAGACTTGTGCTACACTTAGCAGTATTCTACACATGTCTGGCCCAACTTTTGCAATAGTCAGTTATTTATTGTTCACAAGATATCAATATGATGCTGCCATATATTACTGTTAAGTATGTATGATTAAGTTATTGACACTACATGATTGTAGTACAGTTGTGTACAGAGCTGATATATTAAAAGAGAAGGTTCCACTGTAGAAGAAATTATGTTGCATGGTCAAGTGCAAGCAAAAACAATAACCCACATTACTTTAATCGACTAATTTCACAACTTTGTACTGTACATTTTATATAGAATATAATTTATATACTATAGGCCTACTTACAACACTTTACATAGACTTGTTGCATATCAACACATGTCACAAAATAGACTTTAACTGATCTTCAGCAGAATTTAATCTGCCATAACATTTGCTATTGAAATGATTGTAACAGAATTTTACTATCATTGCTAAAAGACCATTGATGTAAACCATTTCATTATTGAAGTTCCAATTTTTTATGTGCTGGATTACAATGGAAGTTTTCAGTTACTGTATACATAATCAATTAATCATACAGACCTGGACAAAATGTATGGGAGGATTGAGGCTTGAACCTAGTTTCCTTATGTAGAGGTTTATGCCAATTAAATAAACCGTTGCCTCTTTATTTTTTATGAATCCATCTGAAGTTTCATTCTATGTTTTAAAGATTCTTTATGATTGATGATGATGATGTTTCTCTGCCCGAAGGCAGGTTCATTGGCTTTTATGCCTCTGGGGATGAGATGAGTGAGGTGGTTTCCCATTGCCTTCCTCACTGATGAGGAAGGCAACGGGAAACAGGTTAGCAAGTTGCTTACCCATCAATGATGGGTAAGCAACTTGCTAAAGTTGCTCCGCAGCAGCTTGCGCCACCGCATCCCATGCATGCTAGCTCGAAATATCTAAATCTCTGAATGTCAACTCCCAGTCCAAGGCTTGAACCGCAGTCCATCGTAACCAACAGACGTATGCCGCTCTCGCTTACCGGTGTAGCTAACTAGGCCAGTTCTTTGTGATTACTTGCATATATTTTAAAATTAATTCCTAGCACTAAAGCTCAAATGTAACTTTACACTGTAGGTCATCGACTGCTTTGGTTCTGCCTGATGATGTCAGCAATTCAAGAAAACGTCGTGTGGAACCAAAGGAACCACGCCAGAACATACGACTGGAACAACATGCCTGTCTTCTCTGGTCCAGGTACATGCCTCAAATGATATTGCAAATTCTGTCATTTCCACTATAATTATTCTTGCTGTTCCCTTGTTCTTTTTTCAGGAGCACTATTCACCAGAAATACAAGAATACTGTAGTTGCCTTGTGAACATTTTACTTGCATTATTAAAATGCTGTTTACTTCTCTGTTTACAAATTTCAAAACGGTTACAGTTGCCTTATCTGAACTCGTTGCAGTGAGCAGAGAAGGCGTTTCCAGCAGGAGCACCCAGACGCAAAGTCTGATGAGCTCGATGAAATCATGCGCAACTACTGGAGAACAATGAGCGAGCGAGATTGCCAGCGCTACATCCAACGAGCGCGGAATGCCTTGAGCGACAGAAACGGAGGTCTGAGAACGAGGTTTAGAAACCCACCGCTCTGCCACACCTCCACTGCCAGCCGCAGAGCAGGTTAATATATACTTCGTTTATAATGGGTTTATTCGAGAAATTAAGTTGACAAACCGCAACTTATTATGTGAAGAAAATATAAGAAAAGATATGGACTAAAATAACAGTGTCTGCAGAAATTCAGGTTAGAAGCATGTATTCATATTTCGTGTTTCTTAATTATATTCTTAAACAATCAGTTTCTCATACGTATTTTGTAAGGCTAGCAGTGCAGTTTATCAAACAACATTCTGTAGCAATATCTGAACTCTGCTTTAGACTGTGTCAAGGCAGATTTTGTTGACTTGCAGTCTTGTGTTTATAAATTGGACAGTGATGTGAGGCTTAAGATGATTAAACTTTAAGTGTAAAAAGCTTACCGTTGACTCCAATTTATAGCTTAGTTGGTTGAGTATTTTAACAGAACTTTACGTTATTGTGTATTTTTTATATTATATCTCGCATTTGCTATAGTGCCCCTTCAAGCTCGCTACTCAGAGGTGCTCCCAAGAGTCTCAACTACACTGCATCGGAGTTTCATACCGAAGCGCACGAGCAATTACGAGTTAAGGACTTGCTCAAGGTCCCTACACAGTGGCTTGAGGTAGATTCGAACCTGGAGCCCTCCAGCTCCAAGGCACCGAACTCACCACTACCCCCACAATGTATGTGAATTTAGAGTTTATGTGAAGCCAGCGTTTTGCTTTATTACTGGTGAATGGAACCCTGTGTTAATAAATTTTACTGTGGTGGAAAGCCAGTAGGCCTATTGTTTAATTTTTTCACCAATTGATTATCTATCTTGAAATGAATGTAAGCTCTGTGGGTTTTTTTTGTAGAATATTCAATGGCTGGCGCCCAGTTTGAGAGGAAAGGTCAGACGTGGAACAGTAATATCGATGGATCTGCATACGTCCTTGACCAGAGGTCAAAGGTCGTTCGGACGAAACTGAAGTACCTTCAGCAGAACTTAAGCCGCTTTCAGTATCAGAAGTTCATCAACGAATTTCAGGTGAGACTTGCCAAAAGTCAACAGAATACCGAAGATACTCAGAACTTTCATACGCATGATGGAGATAAAATCGTACAGCAGCAGAAGTTCTCTGAAACGGCGCTGAACATAATGCAGAAGCTGATCCAAGATCAAGAGAAGACGTTGAAATACGCCAGGTACGAACACATGGCCGCCAAGCGTCGGCGAATGCTGCAAACTTACGAATTTCTCGCCAGTGAAACGGTGCAGGGCGCCGGAAACTGTTTCTTCGGAGACGTGGAGTCCGATCTACTGACAGAAATCCTCAGCGACCTTGAGGAACTGGAGGAGGATCAGAAGATGCCATGTGCTAATGGTGATCCGCATGCTTCTGATTATGATCATCAGTCCGATGTGGAAGAAAAGTTGAAGGTCACGGCTCTGGCTAAGTCCCTGTCGTCGGGAGCATTTACGACGGGGGCCGGCGGTGCAGAGGAGGACGGTCTTCCAAACGTCGAGGATCTGTTCTACCAGAAGGTTCTGTTGTACGAGGCGTCCTGCCAGCCGAGTCTGCACCAGCTGCACGTTGACGATGTAGAAGACTGCTTCAGTGGTTCCACGTCATCCGCTTTAGACGAATCCAACGAGAAGTACTACATGTCTCTGCTTCCGTCAGACATCTTCCTCATGGACGCGCTCTCTCGGGTCTTCCGTCAGCTGGGTGGAGTTGAGCCGTGCTGTGACCTCAACTGTCCGTCGTGCATACTCACCGACCTTCTCATCGCAAGCAAGCTGCAGCAAGTCGAGAGCGGGTCGTTGCAGTTGGACGATCGCAATCAGAACGCTGATCTTCAGACGAAACTTGCCGAAGACTCCGATGCGAACGGTCGGATTGCCGCTGCTGCTTCATCACAGTTTGCCTTCAACAGAGAATTCAACGACGCCTGTATGAATTCCGACGGAGGAGTTCCGGTGTACGAGAGCGAGATGACGTCGAAAAGTCGTTCGGACCACTACATGGTGGCGGACTCCGAGCTCGACGGTATCTTTGGCGTTGATACGTGGCTCACGGCTCCCATCGTCCGCTGTCCCCTCCAGGCGGTGCCAGCCGAAGCGTGTGCAGTCTTAGAGAGCCAGGTTGCCTGCGGACAGCTCGGCTGTCCTACACTTTTGGACATTGGTGGCGCTGGTGGTATGCAGAACATTCGTGCCAACTCGTGCAGTGATCTTGGCGCGTGGGCGTTTCAAGAAGAGCAAGATGAGGCGTTCGGTTTCATGCAAGTGCTGCATGACAATGCGGAGACCATCAGTGCTGCTGTTTGTGGTTCACATGAATGACTAAAAATTATTTGCAGACCTGTACTAACAGCCTGTGCAGGCTGGAAATTATCTGGGGTTTTGCTATTTTATTTGTTATTCTATGATCCTAGCAAAATTATCATCATAATAAATAGGTTTTATTTTGTTAGACTCCTCCAGATTTAACTGAGTAGTGAGTGGTGTTTAATTTTTTGGATTCATGTTTGTTGTCTGCTTTCTTAAATCCAAATGTCCTTACTGTATTGCGTTGTAACTCCTTATTGGTATTGTCAACTTGAGGTTTTTGTTTTGTTTAACTTTAGTTTCACTGCCATTGTCACATGCTAATTCTTTTCATACAGTTAGAATAATTGTATCTACGTGTATTGTTACTTACTTGTGCTATTTGTTTTTTTCCCAAATGCAGTTGCAGTTGAAACCGTTTCTTGTAATTGTTTTATAAAAGTGAAAATTTCATCTTAAGATTTCCTACAGAAAGTTCAGTTTAGAAAGTTTAATTTATTGATTGTATTATTTTATTTACAAACGGTATGTGCTTTCATTTCAATTTATTGCCGATGTTATTATATTATTTGTATAGTGTTTATTGATATTATTTTATTTTCAAACAGTACGTGCTTTCATTTCATGTTAGTATTTGATTTTTATTGGTTTATGGAGAACTCGTGTGAAATGTTGCATTTTCAGTAAGGCCAGCTCATTCTTAAAGTTATTTACAAGTTTATGTTAAAGTGAATCTTATCGGTTGTGTAAAAATGTTTTTACTTTATTGTTTAATCTTTGTATCCGTTGTCATTTCCTGCATTTAATTTATTTCGTGTTCTTTTTGGCTAAATCAGCTGTTTTCTCTCAATGGGAGTACGGTAATATTGTTTTCAGTTAAACTTAGACATCAGAGACAGCAGTTTAAACAAGTTGGCACTACAATGTTATGTAAACAGAAGGTTAATTGTCTAATATAATTGCACATTGTTTCTTTTCGAGTTTTATTACTGACCTGAAATAAATCTGAAATAATTTGATGGGTAATTACTCAGGGTGAGAATTGCCGGGGGGTTGGGGGGGTTCAACCCCCCCAGTCTTTCTTAGAGCCCCATGTTAAAGTATGTTTTTCATACCCCAATTTTAAGTTTATCATAGGCCAACCCCAACCCCCCAGTTATTTTTCCACAATTCTCATACTGTAATTACTACTGAGATAAATCAATAGGTTTGAACACCCCGACTGAAGTCTGATAAATATGCACCCACTAAATTTCACCTACTCAATTTTTGGACTTTATGATATAGTCTGGAGACAAGTGCAGGGTGTTATGGAAACAACTGTGTTCCAGAGAGGCCACACCACAGATTATGATGATAATAATAATAACAATAATAATAACAACAATTTATATGGCTCTGTAACTCAGCAATACCACTACAAGGGCACCTCACAAACAGCTAACTTGGCCATTGAACGAAGGTGATGGCGATAATCCTTGTCCACATTTGAAAATTAATTTTATTGAATGTTGTCCCCCACAATTGAATGGCTTGCTGTCTTCTGGGCCAAATGTATGCACATACCAAACCTTCTGCTACATTGACATATAACAGAAGAGATACGAAACATTAGTACTACATAATTAATTTTATTCACAGAATCATGCAGAATCAGTCAATATTAAAGCTTAGCCTACTCCAATTGTAAGGAATGTCTTGCAAAAAACAGTTTCTCTGTTGACAAGTAGAATTTTTAGTTATTGGCCATAAAAAATTGTAGCTTTATCTAACTTTAGGTTTTGCTCATAAATAATATTATTATTCAATAAGAATGCTGTAGAAGGAACCTAGGAGCAAAAGATGAACATGTTTCTGATGCAGGCTTATAATCAAAGAGACTGCTATATAAAATAACATGACGCACATCGATTCCTTGAAGCCTTTAAATTTAAGAACTGATAAGTGTGACAGTAGTACGTATTACAAATGACAAGCACTATGAAGAGCTCCTTAGCCAGCTCGAAAGTTGGACTGTGAACAATTAACAGAGAGAGATATGACGGTTGTTGAGTGGTGGTGTAGACTAAGCCAGTGATATCACAGTAGGCTAAAAACAACATTATTTATAGGCTACTGTGGTGATATAGGCCTGCATGCCGTAAGTTGAGGTATTTTGAGCGATTAGATTTAAGGACAAAAGTGATGTGTTGGTGCCACTAGCCAACCATTAAAAGTATCGGCACCACCGGGATAAAACGATATTTCAATAAATTGTATGATTAGATCATTAGCTGGGTCTAATATAATAATTTTCGATATTAGTCCCAGATCATTAGGCCCCTAGAGCCTATAAAATTACTTATGATAAGTTATGACCAACCATAGATCAAATTGAGATATCTCATTCAAGAGTTACAAAAAAATAAAGAAAAATTGTCATCTACAGATAATTTTAAAAGTATATGTTCACTTATGTGCATGGATAACCAAAAATTTAAGCTAAACGATTTAGTTATGCAAACTGCAAATATTACAGCGCTAAATAAATGTGGCATCTAATAACGCGCACGAAAAACGCGGCTTCTTTGATACTTATTTTTGGAGGGGAAAAAGAAAAGATGAACGAAAGTTTGTTTTCACAGTTTTCATTTATTTTAATTAATTTAGGCGCTTTTTATGCGAATGAGTCGCAGCTGAATGGCATCTTTTGTTGCTTCTGTTAGTTGCATAATTGACAGAGCCGGATTTCTATAGGAGACGAAGCTGTGATACCGCACACCAAGTTGTTCATCGAGCCTTTAACCACTGCTGAATAATCATAATCGTAATGTCGAAACTAATTATATAATAAAGCACCATTCGAGTATTCTAAATTTCGAAAATTCTTCTGGTCATGCTCTTTCCTGTCTTTAGCCACTAACCATCTTTAACTTGGTGACAACGCTATTTTCTATTCTGCACATTGTACCCATGATCATATCCAGAATTTCACAGATTCTTTGGCCCTTCATTCCACGTGTTTGTCACTATTACTATTTCCCCCCCTCATGAACCACAGAAAAATTCAAAACCGAAGTCTCACGTTTTGAAAATCTTTTCAGATCATGAAATCCACTTCCACCTTCCTTGTCCTGATTTATGACAATTTAAACCTATGATAAGTGATTGACATGCTATTTCTAGACCCTCAGCCTGGGACAATGAGGCATTTGTAAATTAGCTCAGTTTTCCCCAAACTGTGGGTTGTGACCCAAAAGTGGGTCACAAAGTTCAGTTTTTCAGGAAATATTTATTTTTCGTCATTTACAATACTAAAATACAGGCAAAACAGTTATTGTTGCATTGCAATAAATTGCAAACCGTTTTTACTTAGTTTCACTTTAATGTTTCAAATATGCCAATTTTTAACCATGTCCGTAAATCAGCATAATTATTTCCATGTCGATTTGCAAAGAAATTTTTTAGTGCATGGTGTTTAATTTTATCTAGTGGTTCCCAAGACGGCCATAATATAAAAAAATGGGTCCTGACCCAGAGAAGTTTGGAAACCACTGAATTACCGGTAGCTGATGTCCAGCACATGGCGATAACTTTAAGTTGTATTTTAGAAATTTAGAGTTGCACAGTTCCAATTCTGTAGCTTTATTGAGTTGGTGGTTTCTACGATGGTAACGTATGTAAAATGTATTTGATTGACAGTTGAATACCATAAAATGTCGAAGTTTCATCTGCGTCGAGTCGGTCCTCCAGCAACACAAAGAGAAAGTTCAAATCTCATGTGGTAAGTGGTGGAGATGGTGATTGGTGGATTTTAATAAATGGTAAATTTGTTGTATTGCTTAGTTTTAAATTCAAATAGCCCAATTCAATCAAGAAGAAACTGCACAGTGCACTTGTCACTCTCTTCTCTTGCCATAACATTGCCCAAAGGTATCTTTCCAGCGGTCTCTATATTACACTCTTATTATAGATATTGGGTTAGTTAAGTGTTAGCTATGTTTCTTTTATTTATTTATTTATGTAAACTACTGTGAGTTTGCTTGTCATCTAATAGAGAATTTTCTTACTTGCTTACTTGCAATCATTTGACTGGTTTTTGTTGTAGCTTTACTCGACCAGTCACATTTATTGGACGCAATCCAAGTCAAGTTGACTACGTTATCAGTTCAAGCAACTTTGTACAGAACGCAATCATCTCACGACGACACGCAAGGGTCGTTCGATCTGTGGATTGCAACTCTTTTCGGATCCATGACGACTCTCGCAATGGAGTGTTCGTCAACAATATAAAGATTGCAGGTGAGATGACTCTTGCAAAAATGAATTTATAAAATATGTGCATTTAAAAAAGTTGTAGTAAAGATTTGTGTTGACTCATTTCAAAGCTAAGATGAAGTCTTGAAAATATGACAAGCTTTGTATATTCATTATAGAGTGCCCCTTCAAGGGAGCTACTCAGAGGCGCTCCCGAAGATAACAGTTTTAAGTTCAGTGAGGAAACATTCTTGTAGAGTTCCAGAGTGTAGACATGACTTTTCCAGACCACTGGGCCATCCACAGAGAAAGCTCTGTGAAAATATATTTATGGATATAACATAAATAAATAAATGCTTATATACCGGACTGGCGAGTAATTAAGCAGTTTAAGAAATATTTCTTTCTTCTTTTATCATCAATACTTGGGTACATTTTGAAAAAGTGTTTACTGTTTTGAGGATGGAGATTTAGTAGATTTTGACCAGTTTGCAATTTTTTAGGCGCCGTTGTCTTGAATGAGGGCGACTGTGTCACATTTGGTCATACAATGGGTGAGAAGTTACAGCCTGGAACCTGGGTGAGACAACCTGATTCCGAGTATCAGTTTGTGGTAAGTCTGTTATTGTCATGGCCAATCAATCAATGTTCAGTTATTGAAAATTATACTGAAACTGACCATATCTAAAACTACTGATATGACAAGCAATTGAATTATTTTGCATTTGTTTCATTTCTAAACAAGTTTCATATTTGTAATTTAGATCTATCGTTGCTGATTTATTGTATCTATGAGAGGCTATATATGTGGCAGACGTAAAAACGATTTTAAGCAGGGCCAGATTGTTGGCTAAATGTGGCAGACATGTAAAAATGATGTTAAGCAGGGCCAGATTGAATTGTTGGCTAAAACATCTGGTAGCAAAAGGGTTATGTTATTCATTCATTTTGACAATTTATATGATAACCCTTAAAGAAGCCTTCTCAGAGGTGCTCCCAGCCCAGCCCTGGACAAAGTGAAAGGCCTTGAGCTACTGGTAGATGTTTGATACACGTGTTTATTTATGTGTTTACTTGACTTGTTTCAGTTTGAAAGATGTGAGTGTACCATCCCTCTCATTCATTCTGCTCAGGGAACTGCTTTAGTAAGTCGATACAATCTAATCCAGTTAATTTTTTTGTGTAATTTCTCCAGCAAAGATATGCCTGGCTTTTTAATGGTGTTGCTTAAACTAAATTTCATAAATACAGATTTAGCCTTTTGGCCAATTGTTATTCTTACATGTCCCTTTACTGTGTTTAATTTTTACTAAAGAAGTTGATGTATATGGTTATCTTTATGTGTGATGATCATCCAAAAGTGCACACCATATTTCTGGTTTGCATGACGTCTTGCTCACTTGACTGACTTATTTATTGTCTTTAAGAAAAAATTATAGGCTACACACACTGTACAGAGTATGCATGCAAGGAGATTAATACAGATTTTGAAATGTATGTTCTCTGACAAGGGCGGATACAGAAACTTTGGACGGGGGGGCCAAAAAATTCTTGAGAACCTTGGGTCTGGGGAAAAAATCGCATCCGCCAAAAAAGTTGATGACTTTTTTTTTTAGTCATCCGGCAAAATTTTTGGGAAAATCATACCATTTCATCCGCCAAAAAAGTTGATGATTTTTTTTTTTAGTCATCCGGCAAAATTTTTGGGAAAATCATACCATTTCATCCGTCAAAAAAGTTCATGACCTTTTTTTTTTTTTAGTCGTCCGGTCAAATTTTTGAGAAAATCATACCATTTCAGCGGCCGCTGAAACCAAATGGGGGGGGGCCACGATACATGGGCATTTCTAAATGGGGGGCCATGGCCGGATTGGCCCCCCCCCTGGATCCGCCCCTGTTCTCTGATGAAGATGATGTTAGTCAAACTTTATACTCTTATATAATGTTGTTGAAATTAGGGTGACTTGTGTGAGTGCTGAGTGTGACCAGGCATTGTAAAGATGCAAACTGTCACAAACACTACAGGATGGTGATGCTTAGAGTTTAGTTGACCACATTAGACTTTGCAGTTGACCTCAGGCAGTGCTGCCTGTGTAGAAAGGGTGGCCTCTACATTCTGTGGAGCGTGTTGTGCAGCTCTGTTGTGAGTTGACCGTCTTCACAACAATGCTGCCTGACAGAAACGCATTAAGCAACCAACATTGCGATATGTTTTAATTTAAGACATTCAACTACCGATTTCAGCAGAATTTTGACATGTTACAGCGTATCTAAGAATTTTTCGGATGATTTTGCCAATTAGTCATCAGTGTTCTGACCAAAACTGAGGGAAGTTCATAGCAATGTCTTTGTCGATGGTGCCTTTAACGTTTGCATTACTGCACATTATTGAAAAGCATGGCTTGCATTCACAAAAATGAGAACGTTGATGAATGTGAGTCGTCTGTTTCTCTGCTTACTAAGCGTTAATGTTTTTTCCAGCCCCAGTTGGCATCTTCAATCAGCAAAGAACCGTTTGCGTCGTCTCCGATGAGTCGTGGTTCTGTTGTGAACGTGGTTCCGTTGACCGTGGAAGGAGGTTTCCGGGCTCCAGCTCCACTGGTCGGCAGGTCGCTTAGCCTGAAACGTGTTTCGCGAAAGTCGTTGACTTCAACTGAAATCGAATCAAGTTCTCGTGTTGTCGATTCAGCAAATTCTGAGCTGGTAAGATCACAGCAGTGTTGGCCTTCTGTTCAAGTTTATGTAAACAACTTATTTTCTTCTTCAGGTGTTTGTTCTTCTTCTTCTTTTCCTTCAGGCTTGAATTAATCCCTCTCTACGGAGGAGTCAGCCACTCGGACCCTCCTCTTCCACTTTCCTCTGTGTTTGGTGTCTTTATTTTTCAGTTCGAGTTGTTTAAAAAAACAAAAACAAAATGAAGACACCAAAGACATGTGTTTCTGTCAGTGATAATGGTTTCATGTTGTTTAAAGTCAGATTAAAGAGTATAGTGACATTGATTGTAGGGACTTGGCAATGATGATAACTTCATTGTCATCAACGTTATGGTTTCATCTTGTACAAATAACATAACGTAGATGAGTATTTGTATATGGTAACTTCAAGGAAACATTTATCAGCAACGCTGATTACAGCAAATTCATCAGCAAATTGTGTCTTAGCTTTTGTTTAGTACATTATAAGAATATCTCATAGGGTTTTAATATCCTGTCTGTTGTCGAATATGGTGACATCATTATTGTTATCTCTCATCTGGTGATGATGGTGATTAGAATGATACTGATTGCAGTTATAGTGAATTAATGCTAAGACCATTTGATGTGGTATTAGTATTGCATGGGTACTGCATGTTTGTTGGGAATTAATCACATCATTTGACATGGTATTTGTACTGCATGGGTACTGCATGTTTGTTGGGAATTAATCACATCATTTGACATGGTATTTGTACTGCATGGGTACTGCATGTTTGTTGGGAATTAATCACATCATTTGACATGGTATTTGTACTGCATGGGTACTGCATGTTTGTTGGGAATTAATCACATCATTTGACATGGTATTTGTACTGCATGGGTAGTTTTTGGGTACTGCATGTTTGTTGTGATGGGGAGAATAATCAGTTGCATTATATGTTGTTTTTTCCACAGATCAGCGACTACATTCCTAAAAATTCTGACACATTCCAAGCTGTAAATTCCACTGATTTGCAAATCTCTGAAAAAGATTCTTCTGACACTGCAGTCAATTGCAGTGCGAGTGATCATGCAAGTGGAACAGTACGGAGTGTTAAGTTGTCTGATGTTAAGCCTTGCTCGCAAGAATCAACGGTTTTTGATTCTACTCCAAGCTGCAACCCAGAAGAACCAGTTTTTCACTGCTCTACATCTAACGCTGTCCCGGGTGACGGACATTCTCTGAGTTCGCTGAGTGCAGGAAATGTTGGGCAGATTAGCTCGAGTGGTGCTGACAAAGCAATTATTTGTTCAAAAGAATCACATCCTGGGACAAGTGTTACACCCAGCGGCTCCAGTGTGTCCTTA
Source organism: Lumbricus rubellus (assembly GCA_945859605.1). Classification (NCBI taxonomy): domain Eukaryota; kingdom Metazoa; phylum Annelida; class Clitellata; order Crassiclitellata; family Lumbricidae; genus Lumbricus; species Lumbricus rubellus. The sequence goes on from OX243814.1 coordinate 30,660,253, forward strand.
TGTGAAATGGATTCGGTTTCATTCGACTCTCTGAGTGGATCGGATGTGAGACATGTGTTGCAAAGTGTCGAGGTTTTCAGTGGACTTCTGCCTGAGATGGCGAATGCGATAGGAAAGCGATGTAAAGAAAATGATGGAGATATTATTGAATCAAACGTGGCACAGACAAGTTCCTGTTCTTTGAGCGTAAGCATGGGGTTCGATTCTGCAATTCAGTTTCAACTTGATGATGAAAGAAAGGAGAATATAGTTAAAGAAATTGAAGCAACTGATCATGTGAATGTGTCAGAGATTAGAACAGAAATGTTGAGTGTGACTGAAGAAAATGATCAGAAATCAGTTAGAGATGAGATTGAAAATGGAAATATAATGAGGCAAATTGGTACAGAAGATGCAGTCAGTCATGAAATAGCAAGTGCGGATGCTGAAGGAAGTTTTGCAGTAATTGACGAGAAAATTTTGTTTAAAGGGAGTCAGATGAGTCCTTCGTCTGACGAGCATTTTACGGCTGGAAATAATATGACAGAAACTGGTGATCAAGTTGCTGTTCAGAAAACGAAAGATAGTGGCGACATGTTTGCGTGCAATTCTGCAGCTTACGAGGTTGAGCTTGGTGATGCACATATCTGTGATGGAAGGAATTTAGCTTTCGATAAAGAGTTGATCCTTGTTGAAAGCAAAGAAATTATGTCAGAGAAGGACATGGAAGAAACAACAGATGACAGAGGGGAGTCATTGGGAGATTTTGCAAAAATAAGGGATAGCTGTAAGGATAGTTGTAAGGAGGAAGAAACTGGAAATGTGTGCTGTGCTGAAATGTTGGAAGGCGAGAGAAATATCACTGCGGAGAATTTGAGTGTTGTGGAGATGGTTGCGCAAGCAGATGTTATGGCTGATAATATGATGCAGGCAGTTGAAGAGGACGGAAAAGATAATGTGAGGACGAAAACTGGTCTGCGGTGTACAGATGATCCATTGGAATGCACTTCAATTTATGACATATCTTACAGCGAACTCACAGCTTGGAATCCAGATTTAACTATTACAGAACAAGTGGACAAAGTTCCTGAACAAAAGACCATGGATGAGGAGAGTAATCAAATTCCTCTTCAGGTCACAGAAGTCAAGCTGGCAGAGCTTACCAATCTTCAGTTGAGAGAAGATGCAACAGAACTGGAAGCAGAGCCGACTAATTCAGAAATACCTGCTGAAGTGCTTAGTTTTGAAATTACAGACAAAGGCGCTGCAACTAGAGACACCAGAGTTGAGAAGAGCACAGGCATAGCTTCAGAGACAGTTGATCCTACAGGAATCACTGCAGGCAGTGATACTGTAACTAGTGTACCAGTCGCCATGATATGCTTGGGTCCCAAAACAGTTGCTACTTCTGGGAATGCTGATAGAGAACTTACAAATGAAGAAGATGTTTTAGGAAGCATTACAAAAAGACACGCTGAAATTCCACAGAACGAAATTGTGCGTGAGGTAATCACGGAAAGCGACAAGAATGCAAATATAGTTACACTTTGTACTGTAGAAAGCACTGAAAATGATTTACAGGCAACAGCTGAAGTAACCGCTGCTGAGGAACATCCTACAAGTGTCGCAGCAATGGCATTTCGTACTGCAGGCAGTATAGAAAATGATTTACCGACAATGATGGCAGAAGAAAATAGCGTAGACATGTCTACTGATCCAGTTGTTAGTTTTGAAAGTTCCAGTAAAGAAACTACAGCAGAAGGAATCTTTAGACAAGAAAGTAACGCTGATATAGCCAAAATGGTGTTTGCAGCCACAGAAGATACAGAAGGTTGCAACATGACTGACTTTACCAGGACAGAAACAGATAACACAGGCTTATCTGCTGAAATCATTGCAACATCTGGAAGTGCTAGCAGAGACATTGCAGCAGAGGAAACAGGTACATGTTCTGCTGATGAAGAACAATTTTCAGAAGTACGTGCGAAAGAAGAGATTGAGACAGAAGGAAGTTCTGCTGAAAAGTTAATCAGACCTAAAGCTTCTACTGAAACTGAAACAAACATCACTGATCAGACCGCTATGCAAGAAACTGTTACATCTGATGCAGAGCAGACAGTCTTGCGTGATGCTGTTATACAAGAAGAAATAACTGTTTTTGAAACGGTAGATCCCTTTACAGAAGATTCTGTTGAAGAAGTTGCCAGAGTGACCACTGTTACAGAGGAGACATCAGCTCTCACAAGTGATGTTGTTTCAGAGGAGATGTTCACAGTTAACAACTCTGTGGCTGATACGAGACTGATGGATATGGCTGAAGAATGTGAGCTGGTAGCAGAAGAAACAATCACAGATGCAGATCTTTTAGTGAACACCGTTACAAATGACGTTTGCTTTGATGATGGAACTCCAGGGAGAAACGCTGAGACGTCAACAATTCTTGCAGAAACGACGGCTTCAGAAAAGACAATTACATCGGAGAACACAATGAAGGGAATTTTTACCGGAGCGGAAAGTTCCTTTGCCGTGGTTACGGGTGATGCGAAAGATAAGTGTGCGGTGATGGACAGTCATTATTCTGTTGATTTGTTTCCTGCCAGTTGTGAGGATTTGCATGGTGGCGATTCCACCTTATCAGCTACAAAGCATCATGAGATTGATTTGCCGGCATGTTTCATTGCCTCTGCTGCAAATACAGTCACAGACATTGTAGATACGAGTAGTTTGGTTAATGAGGAAGAAGCCGGTTCATCTGGATCTGGGCAAAGGATGATGACTACGTTTGTCCCACTGCATACCAGTACGCCAGTGGACAACAGTGATGGATTGGGTCAGGAGAAAACGGAGTGTGAGTTTGATGTGGAAAGAGTCAACTTGGAAACGTTCTCTTTTGGTGCAGGTGAATCTACGAGCCATCTTTCTGAGGTTGGCTTGACTGAGGTCAGCTTGAAAGTGTGTAAAGGCATTTCTTCGTGGACGGAATTTATTCATCCCGATAGTTCTACATTGGCTGCAGATGAAAAGACTAAGGACAGTGGTAGTGGTCCCTTTGATACAAGTGAAGTCTCAGAGCAGGTCAAGGATAACCAGGATCCACTTCTCTGTGCAGAACTACCAAAGAATGGAAATATTGTCACATCTGAGGAACGGGTTTCAGAAGTCGCTGGTGAGATGTTAACAGCGGGTGAACAGTCTAAAGGAAATGCCACAGAAGATTTGATAGAAGCAGCGGATCAGATTCCAGAAAGTGCCAGTGGAGAGAAGGAACAAGTGGATGCTAGTAGAGGGATTGTAGGAATTGAACAAGGTCTTCCGAGTTCAACTGGAGAAAAATTGGCAATAACTCCGGGAGAACATCGAGGCAACACCACTGAATCAGAGGATCATGCTCCAGAAGATGGAGCTGCAGTTTTGGAGATGGAAGGCAACGATAAGTTTGTTGCAGATGATGAAGTGGGTAAGCTAGAAACCAAAGACAAAGATTCAGAGGGTGTTAACGAGCCAGCAGACATTTCTGAGATGGAGGTTGTTACTACGACACAAGATGAGATTCAGATTGCTGGGAAACAGGAGGATGGGGCTGATGCGGAGATTGCTACTCAACTTGAGTATGCTAGTGAGCTTTATCTTGCTACTCGATTAGAGGATGGGGCTGATGCGGAGATTGCTGCTCAACTTGAGTATGCTAGTGAGCTTTATCCTGCTACTCGATTAGAGGATGCTGCAGATACGGAGATTGCTGCTCAACTTGAGTATGCTAGTGAGCTTTATCCTGCTACTCGATTAGAGGATGGTGCAGATACGGAGATTGCTGCTCAACTTGAGTATGCTAGTGAGCTTTATCCTGCTACTCGATTAGAGGATGGGGCTGATGCGGAGATTGCTGCTCAACTTGAGTATGCTAGTGAGCTTTATCCTGCTACTCGATTAGAGGATGCTGCAGATACGGAGATTGCTGCTCAACTTGAGTATGCTAGTGAGCTTTATCCTGCTACTCGATTAGAGGATGGGGCTGATGCGGAGATTGCTGCTCAACTTGAGTATGCTAGTGAGCTTTATCCTGCTACTCGATTAGAGGATGCTGCAGATACGGAGATTGCTGCTCAACTTGAGTATGCTAGTGAGCTTTATCCTGCTACTCGATTAGAGGATGGTGCAGATACGGAGATTGCTGCTCAACTTGAGTATGCTAGTGAGCTTTATCCTGCTACTCGATTAGAGGATGCTGCAGATACGGAGATTGCTGCTCAACTTGAGTATGCTAGTGAGCTTTATCCTGCTACTCGATTAGAGGATGGTACTGATGCGGAGGTTGCTGCTCAACTTGAGGATGCTGGTGAACGTGATCCTGCTACTCGATTAGAGGATGGTGCTGATGCGGAGGTTGCTACTCAACCAGAAGATGTTGGTGAAGTGGATGTTGCTAGTTATCCAGAGGATGATGCTTCATTTGAGGTCGCTGTTCAACCAGGTGATGTTCTTGAGAAGGAAACAGAAACCAATGTATTGGTTGAATACCATGCTACTCATGATATGCTAGAATCGAGTGAAACGGTGTCACGGAATGCGGCTGAGGAAGAAACTGTGATGAGTGCAACTTTGGAGTTGGCTGAACCTGAGAGACATTTCATAGAGTGTGCAACTGAGGAGGAGGTTTGTGAAGTTCAGACTCACCACAAGGTTGCAACTGATGTTTCTTGGAACGACACTAAGAAGCAGGTTGAATACTCTGCTGCTGAAGATTTGATGGAGGCTGATGAACTGGTTCCAAACGTTGCTAGGAATGAACTGGAAGCTGATGAAGAATTTCCATACGATGCTAGTCAAGAATTATTTGGAATTGAGAACGAGCTTGCAGAGGATGGCGTTGGAAAGGTTTCAGAAATTGAAGAACATGCTTTGAATGATGATTCTGTGAAAATTATGAGCTTTGTTGAGCAGGTGTTGGAGGATGCCATCACAGATGCGGCTGTTACTGCAGAAAAACTTGCCGAGGACGAAAATGGCGAGATTTTGCACAGTAATTGTCCGGACGATCCTTCATATGCTACAGGTGAAATGGTGCTAATAGGAAAGCTTGGTGTAGAAGATGTTAGTTGTGGAGAGACAGAAAGTGAGCAGCATGTTCTAGGAGTTGTTTGCAAGGTTGTAGAAAAAGATGAGGCGGCTTCAGCAATTACAACAGGAGAAGGTGTAGAATGTCTTCCAGGCGAGATTGTCAGGGAGAGGTCTGAGACAGAAGAGGTTCACCAACCAGATGACTTGGGTCGGGTAACAATGAAATGTTTCTTTGATTCGATTGAATTGTTTGCTGCTATGGAGGAGTCTGTAGTCCATGTTTCAGAGGCAGCTACTGGAATGACGCCGGCTGAGGCTGGTGTTCCAGACAACGGAACTGTAGAGAATCAGAGTGAACTGTCAGAGGATGCGGTACAGACAGAGGCTGTACTTTCAGAGTCTGAACAAATTGTAGAGAATTGTGGAGAACCATCAGCGGACTTTGTGCAGCCCAGGGCTGAAATTTCAGGGGACCAAACTGTAGAGAATCATGGTGGTGTGTTAAAGGATGTGGTACAGACTAGGACTGGACTTTCAGATGAAAGAGCAGTGGTAAATTTCATCAAGTTTTCAGAAGATGCGTTGGAAATTGAGGTCAAGCTTCCAGAAGAACATTCTGGAGACAACACAGTGCAACTATTGGGAGAATCTGCCATCATGTCATCTTTAGAGCAGCCTGGAGTTATGGTGGAAGCTGAGGGAGGCCTTCCAGAACAAGCAAATGAGTTAAAAACAGAGGATTTTACCGAGGAAGTGATAGAGACTGTTACGAACTCTTTGCATAAGGCTGTCCTGGACGTGGTGCAGAGTGATGCAAATCTAAATGATGAAGAAGATGTTACCAACGTAGTACAGAATGAACATCCATTTGAACAGCCTTCCAAGGACGTTGCTGAAGTCCAGACTCTTGAAGAAGCCACTGCAATGTTCTCCAGCGATGTGATATCTGGTGGATTACTAGGAGTTGGAAGAGGAGTGTTTATTGGAAGTGGAACTACAATTGATGAAGTAGTTGTTGAAAGAAAGAATATTGATGATATCAGCAAGGCAAATGCTACAGAAAGCATAAGTGAAATGGTTTCAATTGAGAGGGATTTAATCATGGTTCCAAAAGATGTTGTCACGGAAACCTTGTCTGAGCCATTATTGTCTTCAGCAAGAACAGAGTCACCAGTAGATGGCAGTGCTCAGATGATATTTTTTGGATGTTCAAGCCAGCAAGAAATTTTGAAACACGAGAAGACAGATGATTTCCCTTCTAGTACATCTGATATGTCAGACAGTGACTTAATTCAGATTCATCCAGTTGCCGAACGACATATCGTTAAGATAGAGTACCAGTGTCAGAGTACGGCTTTTGAGAACAATTTCCAGAGTGCTTCGCTTGTGTGTGAAAATTCTGAAGATGACGATAACGACAGCGTGAATCAAACCGCAGTTGAGGAAGGTCAGTTTGATGATGTTGATTCAGATGAAACAGATGCTAGTATTCAACTGACAAAACAAAGCACTTCTTCTTCTTCAACCTGGTCTCAGGCTGTTTGCAGTTCACCAGCTTTTGCTTCGTCTATTCTCGGTGGGTTCGTCCGGATGCCATTGTCGCCATATTTGTTTTCTTCTGCGCTCGGTAGGCAGATGATGCCTGGTGTATTGTCTCCATCTGTGCAACAATCACCTATTGTTTCTGACGCGAGGAAACGGAAGCGACCATTGGAACAGGATTTTGGATGGAAACGGAGTCGTTTGGAACAATCGGTCGGCATAGGAGATAATCCGGTTTTCTTGCAAGAAAATGATGGAGGCAGTGGATCAACTTCGAGGAACTCATCACCAACCTTTGAAACTGTAAGACATGCGAGCAAGCCAAAGATGGAGTCAGATGAATTGTCCAGTGGAAAGCTGGATTCAGACTGTAGTTCATTGCAGATGAATTCTTGCGGAAATGCGATGAAAAACGGACCAGATGAAGATACGTCTGTGAGAGAAACAGTCGAGAATATATCTGTGGAGGAAGGAGTGGAGAATAAAATTAGCTCAGTGGTTGATAACAGAGTTGATGTTGGCAGAGATTCTTTGTTGCCAGAAAAGACCGCACCAGTTGTGAACCCAGATTTGGTTGAAACTGTGCACGGAACACAAGAGGTTGTTGTTGAGGACAAAGTTAGTGACGTGGAGGTCATCCTGGAGGAAAGGAAGCTGGAAAAGGAAGCCATGGAAAGTGAAGTTTGTGGTTTGGCGGAAGATGACATTATTGGTGAGAATAGAGAGGAGTGTTTTGCAGAAGAGATGATGGATGAAACAAGAGGTTGTGTCCAGCAGCTTTCTGGCTCAGGTATCACAATGGATGAGTTGAAGATTGAGATGGAAAACAATGGTGTGGAACAGAACGAAAGCGGAGTGTGTGTGGAGAAAGAATTTATTGTTGAGGATACAGTGACGAGCACCAGCGAAGAAATGACAAATGCAGGAATTGAAGAACTAACAACTGAAACGAACGTCCTTGTTCCTGGATCAGATATTGTGGCTGAAAGTCTTTTGGAAACAGCTTTTGAAATTTCTGTTCAGGCTGAAGAACATTCTAGTCAACAGAATGGAGAGAAGCCTTCTGGTGAACAAGTGACAATGGAATGTCTCACTGACAAAACCAGTGATGAGGCTAGTGATCATGGTATAGATTTTGCACAATGTGAGGAGACGGACTTTTTTGAAAATTGTAGTGCTGCCATACCCGCTGATCAGTCAGACAAGCCGAGTCCTCTGGTTTTTGATGTGCCAACCGACGGCAGGCTGGATTCATCACCAGCTGGTTGTGCTGTTGCTTTGGAAAGAGAAGGACCTTTTACCAGTACACAGTATCCAGATGCGGAAGGTCGTGATAAAGAATCGTTGCCTCCATCTTCACCACAGTTTTCTATCTCCGGCACACAGGAGGACATCTTTGCTGAGCCGCTGCTCGACGATGATGATGAAGAATACAGAATGAATTCTCCAGTTCCCTTTAATGATTCGGAGCTACACCCCGCAAGCGTTGATTTTAATCTTGAGAAAGCATCTGACTCTGTCGTTCCTGAGTCTCTGCAGTTGACGGGATGTTCTGTGAACAGCGATGGAATGAATTTTTGCACACCTAGCGAAAGTCTTAACCTGTTTCTGGAAATGAGTCAGGATGTTTGCACTCAGCCAAGAGCGTCGCAATCGGAACATGCTGCCGTTGTGAAAACGGAAAGAGTTTGCGACCCTTCTGTTACGTTGGACAGCACGATGGTGCAAGATGGTGATGCTGATGGAAGAGATACTGATGTGCAGAACATGCTCAATGTCATTCCGAATAAATGCATGGAAACGTTCAGTGACGATTCTGACAGTGTAGAGGTTGCTCCAGTGGATAAAGAAGGTCATGGCATGGCTGAAGGTCATGGCATGGATGAAGGTCATGGCTTGGTGGAAAGTCACGACATGGACAATGACAGCGGAAGTGGTGCTCAAGATAACTGTGCAGATGAATTGACTCGTGATGAAGGCTGCCTCACAGATGATGACGAGCTGGGTGAAGGTTGCTCTGCAGATATTGAGCCAGAGAATTATGAAAGCATTGCTCCAGTGTCCGACGCTGAATGTTGCATCAAAGATGTTGTGGAGCTAAATAGCATGCAGTTTGAAAAGGATAGCATGCAGTTTGAAAAGGAGAGTGATGGTGAGGAGAATATTGGTATTGGAAACAAACAACTGAATGATGGGAACATTGCGGTTAGTGATGGGGAGCAGACAGATGGAAACTGCGGCGTTACTGCTGGCGACAACGAAAAAGATCTTTTATTGAATTGTGGCGATGCTACTTGTGCGTCTAGCCCAGTATTCAACGAGTCAAATCTCCCGAAAGAAAACGAGAAGTCAGACTGTGCAGTTTTAGCGATGAAAGACGTCTGTTCTGTTGACGTGAGGAATGTTCGAACAGAGGAAATGGGGAGCAGTGAAGATATGATGGTCACTAAAGATATTTCTCAGTCAGCCTGTTCACAAAGTACTGGTAAGAACTTGGCGGATCTATTGCCTTCTGTTAGTTCAGGAAATAATGATATTAAGAATGAGGACAATGTAAATTCAGACGATGTTAACAATGTAAATTCAGACGATGTTAACAATGACATTGCCTTGCCAGCTTTGTCTGTCACAGATTTCGTTACAGGAACAGAAACCGATAATCTGAAGAATGATGATGATGATGACGAAGATGATGATGGTGACGATACGCAGAACGTGGCTGGCGTAAATGATGACTCGGTGGTTAGTAAGGAGGCTGTTTGTGATGATCACGTCAACAGTCATAGTTTAGATGTTCGTGAGGCTCCAAGAGATGTAGAATGTATTGATAAGGAAATGCAGAAAGTTGAGGGATGGCAGCCGGAAAATGACGAGTCAGGGTCATCATGGACAAACGAATTGACCTGTACTGCAGTTAACACAATGCAGTTGGATAATTTCAACGTCATTTGCAGTGACAGTAAAGTTGTTGAATCTAATTCCAGTGGTGTGATCACTGGAATTGAAGCCAGCATTACAGTCAGTAACTTTGAAACGGATAGTGTCCGTATCGTTGTGCTGAACCAAAACTCACCTGAGCAGTCTTTGCAACCCTTGAACATTGAAGATCCAACTGGACATGCAATTCTTCAATTGGATGAAGTGGAAGAATGCCCCGAGGATGATTCAGACTTGAGCAGTGATCAACGGAAAGGAAACGCAGGACAAGAGGAAAGTGTTGACAAGAACGAAGTAGAACAACTGTGCACTTCTTTGCAATTGGAAGAATCGTGCGATGAACTCGATTTTGGTACGAAGACCGGCAATGCAGTGCAAGGTGAAACCATTCCAACTGTCGACCATGGAACCCAAAGTGTTAATGGTTAGTAAATTGTGCTTGTCTTTGGTTATGTAGTTCAGATCTAAAGAATTTTAACTACATATATGCGTTACTGAGCATATTTATCCAACCTGAATGCTGAATACTTTACATCAAATGTACTTGTATGCTATTAAGATATACATGTATATCTTCAGGAACTGTATTGTCCCTTTATGGCATACGCTCAAAGCTGTCTAGTCTTTACATGATACAGACTATAAGTCCGGGATCATACAGTTTTCTCTGTAAAATAACTGAGAAATGTTTTTTAATTAGTGCGTGGCATTTGATATATTTTTGTAGTTTGTAACCAGAATTGCCGACTCAATTTCTTGCCCAAAGTGATAGCTTGGCTAATAATTATAATTGTTTCAAGCAGTTAGTTAGCGATTGCTGAACAAAGCATTTACATGAATGTCTATCTTTTGTTTTATTTTTCTCTGAGTGAAGGTAAAAATATTGCCCTCACTTCCTTTGTGAGCATTGGGCCCAGTGCTTATCTCCAGTGTTTTTTTTGGTAACAATTCCTATAACATTCGCACATCAAAATTATTATCTATATCAATCAATGGAGTGGGCGATAAAACAGCTCAAGGACAACAAAGCGCCAGGACATGATGGAATACCTATAGAACTGGTAAAAGCGGGAGATGAAGCAGTGGTGAGAACTATTACAAAACTATGCAATCAAATCTGGAAAACTGGGCAGTGGCCGGAGGACTGGAAAAGGTCCGTGTTCATACCAATATTCAAGAAAGGAGATGCGAGAGAGTGTGGAAATTATCGAACGATAGCGATGATATCGCACACGAGCAAAATACTCCTCAAAATAATTCACAAAAGAATGGAAAAGACAATCGAAAGGGAACTACCAACCAACCAAGCGGGATTTAGGAAGGCGCGAGGAACGCGCGATCACATCGCCAATATAAGGTGGATTATGGAGAGACAGAGGGAATACGGGCAACAGGTGCATATGTGTTTCATAGACTATAGCAAGGCGTTTGATTGCATAGATCATACACTACTGTGGCAGACGCTAATTGAGATGGGAATTCCGAAGCATTTGATTAAACTACTAAAGGGCCTCTATGTGGATCAAGAAGCGGTAATAAGAACTGAATATGGTGACACAGGGAAATTTAAAATAAGGAAAGGAGTGAGGCAGGGGTGCATTTTGTCCCCTTTCCTGTTCAATCTGTATGCCGAGAGAATTATGAGGAGGGCTGGATTGGAGGAGGCAACAGAGGGGGTAAGGATAGCGGGGAAAATACTGAATAATCTGAGGTACGCCGATGATACGACATTATTGGCGGGTAAGAGGGACGACCTAGTCGAGTTAATAAGAAGAGTCAGGAAGGAAAGCGAAAAGGCGGGACTATACTTCAATGTAAAGAAAACAAAGGTTATGACAACTGCAACATGGAAAAACTTTGAGGTGGATGGAGAAACGATAGAGGTAGTATCGAGCTTCACATTCCTGGGATCTATGATAGAGAAGGAGGGAAGAAGTGATATGGAAATAAGGAGGAGGGTAACAATGGGGAAAACGGCAATGAACGGTCTGGAAAAGATTTGGAAGGACAAATATGTGAGCAGGGCAACAAAGAAAAGACTGGTAAGAGCACTGATCTTCCCAGTCGTCCTATATGGATGCGAGACATGGACAAAGACACGGGATATGGAAAAGAAAATCAACGCGTGTGAGATGTGGATTTGGAGAAAGATGCTAAGGATTTCATGGACGGAGAAGAGAACTAACGAATCGGTGCGCGAGGAGCTCGGAATAGAGAGGGAGGAGACACTGCAGCAAACAGCAACTTGGAGGAAATTGAGCTACTTCGGCCATGTGATGAGATCTAACGGTTTGGAAAAGGAGCTGATGACGGCATGCGGTGAGGGAAGGAGAAGATGCGGAAGACCAAGGAAGAAATGGTTGGATGAGGTACAGGAAAAGTCTGGCATGAGACTGGAGGAACTAAGAGAGGCGACTAGGGAGAGGATCAACTGGAGAGGATGCACCAGGGCTTTCGCCAGAGCTCCAGTAGCTGACGGCACCAGGTGACCAGGTGATATCAATCAAACCTAGTCTGGACTTGTGTTACAATAAATCCGAACATGCCAATATAAACCTTTTGTAAAAATAAACGAAAATTGAATTGAATTGTCGTTTATTTGATTTGTCCTGTTTTGCTTACAGCAAGCTTACTTCTCAGATCCGCGTCGCCAGATTTTGACATTGACTCACCAAAAGTCATCGACTGCTCATCGTCAGACGAAAGCGCTAGTAAAGCAGAGCATGAAGAAGATGAGGATGATAACGATGAAGATAGGGATGATGACGATGAAGATAAGGATGATGATGATGAAGATAAGGATGAAGATGATGAAGATAACAATGATAATGATGAAGATAACGATGATGGAGACAACGAGGAAAGCTCAAGAAGCTCATCGCCGGACATCTTCAGCTGTGCTCGCGAGCATCAATCGGATGCTGACTTAAAAACCGCGACCAAGATCATCGACACGCCAGCATTCGACGATAGCATCGATGGCTTCACTCCTCCGAATGTCGACCTTTCGTGCATCGACTCTGACGACGACGAACCGACGCTGACGGAATTTCCCATGGCAGACGTTCTTTCGACGCGTCTCAAAGCATTCTCGCGTAAATTGGCTTCCGACTCGTTTCGTCAACAGATGGAGTCGGCAGCGAAATCGCACGGCAGCGACATCCTCTCGAAAAAACGTCGACTTTCAGATCCTGAAATTGATCTTGCAGATTCGAAGAGATCGAGAAACGAAAGCAGCCCGGCTGTTTTTGAAGCGGAAAAAGACACGCTCGGTGATTTCGTCGTACCTGAAAATCAATCCCCAATAACTGTTTCTTCAGCGTCTCCTGGTGCAGTCACTATATCTTCGGCGACTAGTGATGATGTTTCCGTTTCCAACGAGAGTCCTGCTAACTTGTATTCGCAGAGTTTGTTCTCGCAGGATCAGGAGCCAAGTGTTTCACAAGGTCAGTTTATATGATCAGCTGTTGATTTTTCATCAGCTATTCTTCATTACTGTTTTAAAAAATGATTCTGAAGATATCTGTTATAGCTTTGTGGCATCTTCATGAAGAACTTAATTCGTGTAGGTGACATCAAAACTACTCGTCTATAGTTTTGTTTGAAATGAAGATTATGTCTAGTGCTTACTTTGATTTAATTTTTAATTTTTGCTTTAGATTTTTGTTTCCTTTGCACTTTTGTTATGTTTACTTTGAGCATTTGAATATTGTTAGTGATCAAAAGTGAGAGTCGAAGGCGAAGCGAAGTGGTGAGTGGAGTGTTGCAGAAGATCAAATCAAAACTAGAGACAGAGACGAAACAGATCGAATTGGAATTATCTGGAATGGAGACTAGATGTTCGTCTCCAGAACCGGTTGAACCGGAAACAGAGTCTGTTTTGCCTCCAGCCTCCGATGCTAACGAAATCAACAGCTCGAAGGAAAAGTCCATTTTTCAAAGGTAAAGTCCATTTTTCAAAGGTAAAGTCCATTTTTCAAAGGTAAAGTTCATTTTCCAAAGGTCGGTGCATTCATTGTTTGCTAATTTGTTGAAGGTAATTTGAAGTTGCCATAAAGTGGAACAGGTTTATTTCTAGATGTTCTCTATCTTGCAGAACACCATCTTGGTTGATACCTGCCATTTTTCATATACGCTTTGGCACCGCCCTTCTCTAATGCTACAGTCAAACCAACGTTGAATTTCATCCTTTGACTAGTACTCTGTTGCAAAGATTTTTATTTCCCATAAAAATCTTGCATGGTTAACTAAACTTTCAAACTCTGATTTTGGTCAGAATGGTTGCATGACGCTGATTGTGAATTAAGACCTTTTGGGTGGATAGAAAGATTGAAAGATCCACTGAAGTTGTGTTGAATATTGACTCATATTTGTGCTCTTCTCTTTTTATGATTTGTTTTGTTGATAGTCAACAAATTTTCTTCTTTAATTCATGAGTCTTTACTTCACAACGAACCACAGTGTTACTACAAAACAATTCAGAAAAGTTTTTTTGGGGGGGGGACAAATTATAATTAAAATATATTACGCATAGGCAATGGTTAGCTCTATGACTTGTGAAAAGGTAGCATTTGGCCATGTTGCTATGTAATGCTTATATATCATTAACCCTTTGAACCCAGAGCTCCCATAACTATGGATAACGGTCCGGATAACCGGCCCGCTGGGTTCAAAGGGTTAAAAAAAATCTTTAACCCTTGGTCTTCCAGCTGTACACACGGATTGAATGAAGGGTTTTCTGTTTTATTGTTTTACACAGAAATTGTGTGACACAAGAAATGCATGAGAAATGATAAGAATGATATTGATCATTGATACTAATGAGTATCAATGATTACCAGGATTTGCTTGCAAAATGTCTGAGTTATTTATCGTTTTCGTTTTTTCTTCAGCTACTCTGCAATAGTCAAGGAACTGAAGACTATTTTCCAGAATGATCTTCCAGGCATCAAAAGCCAACGTCTGCTGTCTTGGAAGTGAGTGCTTGTACCAATGTACCAGTGCATGCGTAGTTCATAGAAAACTTCTGTTACTGATTGAATATCTCACTGTGTTCATTACTGTTTTTTCCAGACACGCTGTTCCTTTGTGGCAATGTTGCCAAAAATGGCAAAAAAATTTTACAATCTAGGTTGCACTTCAATACTGTTGCTTATTAGAGTTTAGGTGATTGTGTCATTCATGTGTTTGTGTCGCAAAGTCACTAGTGCAGGAACAGTATCTGATCATACTTGTTTTGGCTGACCATCTCTTTGAGAATCCAGGGCTCTCTTTTTTTTCTTTTTATTTAGAGGTGCTGATTCTGCAATTTGTTTTTTATTGATTGAAAAATTGATGCTAGTTAAAGCATTTGTCATGTGTTGGTGTTCAAACTTGTTAGCACAGTTCTAAGATATATTGGATACTGAAAATGCTTTTAGCCATCATCATTTCTATGAATCCAGCCATTGTTTCTTCATATTGATAAAATTTCAAAATATTTCCGTCTTGTCATTTCGACAATTTATGCAGGACTTCAGACACTTTTCCTGCGATTGTATCACGATTAACCTCGAGGTAATTAGATACCTAGAGATACCTAGAGGTTATTTGCCGTGTAAATTAAGTATCTGATCATAAAATGCTTTTTTGGCTAACCATCTCTTTGAGAATCCAGGGCTCTCTTTTTTCTTTTTATTTAGAGGTGCTGTGTAAATTAAGTTTGCTTTGTGTATTTAGGAATGAGGTAAGTGCAATGGAGTCCGTACAGAGTCTTCCGAAGACAATCATTGCTGTTGTCGGTGAGACTGGTGCTGGGAAGTCGAGCTTATTGAACGCCCTGCTCGATCATGCGGACGTTCTTCCAACGTCTGGCATGCGAGCGTGCACGGCTGTTGTCGTTCAGGTCGCCGACAATCCGCACTCGAGCAACTACGAAGCGGAGATCGAATTTCTCTCAGAAAAGGTCGTGTTTTTTGTTCGGTTTTTTCTTCTGATATTTCAGAATCAAGTAAATTGATCGTGTTGTTAAAATTGTTCGGATGTCATTTTTGCGTG
Source organism: Lumbricus rubellus (assembly GCA_945859605.1). NCBI lineage: Eukaryota > Metazoa > Annelida > Clitellata > Crassiclitellata > Lumbricidae > Lumbricus > Lumbricus rubellus. Next base: position 30,675,805 of record OX243814.1, read on the forward strand.
TATTTTGCTGTCACGAGTATTAAGGGACTATCGTGTTGGTTATATATAGTTTTTTGCTTTCTTAGAAATGTTTTGCTGGGGTAAAATGAAGAAATTGTGTTGGTAGCACAAGGATCGTATAGATCTGGAAAATCAGGTTTTGGCGGTCATAGATGTTTCTACTGTTGTGGTGTTTGTGTTTGAAAATACAATGGAATGGCAAATTGCTAAAAAGCTCTAGTATCAAATAGGCTTGAGAGAAAGTTGCCTACACTTGCCTCAAGTAGTCCCCTGATCTGAATTATTAGTACATTTCTGTCTTAGTTTTCTTTCATGTTGTGCAATTATCTTTATATGCAACTGATTTCATTGACCAGGAGTGGACAGAAGAGCTGCAGATTCTACTGAAGGAATTAACCGGACGCAGTGGTAAGGTCAGGACTCACCAGCCAGATCTGAACTCCGACAGCATTGTGGCGTGGAGCAAAATAAGAGCCGTCTACGGCACGTTCAGTAACTCTGTGACCTTGGAAGAACTGTCGGCACAGAGAACTGTCACCAGGTGGCTGGGGAAAACCAAACGTATCATCCACACTTTGGTCAGTGCTTCTTCTTTGCGATTGCTTTTTATTTCGAGTTGGAAGCGTTCAAAATTGTAATTATGAAGTTTTATGATGCCAGTTTATTAGAAACTCCATAGAGATGAAACTCCATAGAGATGAAACTCCATAGAGATGAAACTCCATAGAGATAAAACTCCATAGAGATGAAACTCCATAGAGATGAAACTCCATAGAGATGAAACTCCATAGAGATGAAACTCCATAGAGATGAAACTCCATAGAGATGAAACTCCATAGAGATAAAACTCCATAGAGATGAAACTCCATAGAGATGAAACTCCATAGAGATAAAACTCCATAGAGATGAAACTCCATAGAGATAAAACTCCATAGAGATAAAACTCCATAGAGATGAAACTCCATAGAGATGAAACTCCATAGAGATGAAACTCCATAGAGATGTCATCAAAGGAGGGATCACCAATTGATGTTGTCAAAAGCTCAAATCTTCTTTTAATGTTGGTCAATGGTCAGTTTCTTAAGATGGCCACACAAGACTATAATTGAGGTTTCTAATGTCCCTATGCAGGAGCCTGACGTTTAATCTTAATCGTTTTACATTTTAACTGGTTGCTATTTCGTTATGTACGTGGGTAACCCTGTTAGTAGGACTTTTATCCCTTTAGAGTATCTGTCCATGGCTTCAAATTGTTTAAAAATTGTTTACTAGTTATATGTTAATAACTTGCTACGTGAAGCAATAAAATTTATGGATATGGTTATGTTTAGGACAATTCAAAAGCATTCAGAGGCATTACAATTAAATGTCCTTCTAGTGTTTGCCGACTTGTGTTGTATGTACTATGTAAGTTTTAAGATGACTTTTAGTCTCTTGCGTTTCAGCCGAGAGATTTTAAGCGAGAAATCGACCGATACATTGAATCACGAGACGTCGGTTCTGGCGGTGACTACTGGCCCATCGTGAAACTCGTCAGAACACGAATTCCAAACTGTGGCATCTGCAGCAGTGGTGCTGTCCTCGTCGATATGCCCGGAATGGGTGATTCCAACGCTGCTAGGAACAACATCGCGAAACATGTGAGTGTCTCTTTCCAGTTACCTGTCTCTGAGTGTAGTTTTGCCATCTTTTTAAAATGCTTCCGGTTTTTTTGTAGTCTTTGTTATTTTGAGTTTGTTTGCTGCTGATTGTCCATCCACCCCATCTTTCAGGTGTCGACGGAATCCGTTGGTGGGCTCCACTTGTGTGTGTGTGTGTGCCTGCCAATGGTGACGCTTCCAGCTTACTGTGCATTGTTTGCTAACTTGTGTAATATTTTTGTTCTTAATGACACTTAACATCAAGCAGGTCAGTGCTGAGAGCGCCTCTGAGTAGGTTTCTTGAAGAGACGGCTGAGACGCTATTTAAATTCTCGGAATGAATTAATGATTGTCAGTCTTAGCTATTGTAAATTTGATACTGTAGCATAAGTTCTGGGACGGTTAGACCGGGTTCTACGCTCTGCTGCCCGACTCATCGGGCGAATTCCTAAATTTTCGCCTGTCTCTGCTTACATGCGTGATGTGCTGCATTGGCTGCCAATAGCCCAACGCATCAATTACCGCATTGCTGCCCTTGTTTCTCGCTGTATTCTTGGTTGTGCTCCATCTTATCTGCGCGTCCTCTGTCGTCCTGTCTCTGACATTGAAGCGCGTCGGGCCCTTCGCTCCGCTGCGAAGGGACAACTGCTTGTTCCACGGGCTCGCTTAGCTACCAAACAGCGCCGAGCCTTCTCGGTTGTGGGACCGTCAATCTGGAATGACCTCCCCTCAAACCTCCATCTCCTCCATCTGACCAGTCAATCTTTATTTCTCAAGTCTCTTAAATCTTTTTTCTTTGGTCGTGGCTGGGCTGGGAGCGCCTCTGAGTAGTTTCTTGAAGAGGCGCTATATAAATTCTAATAATGAATGAATGAATGAACGAATGAATGAATGAAGTTAGTGTAAATTGTTGTAATTAATTGATAACAGCACTGACGACCGTTTTTCTGATGTGTTTTCTAACTGGATCATTTTATACGTTTTGATTTTATTCAATAGTCAAGTTATACTGTTCTTAATGTTTTGTTTAGGTACATTACCATGAAATTGTATTTTAGATTTCTGTAGTGAATGACCTGTTTAGTTGTAAACAAAGAACATTTTGCAGAATTCAGTTTCAGATGATAAAAGCACATTCAACATATCTTGGAATCTTGTTTAATCATCTTTGCTGGAAAAAGACAAACTTTTTAAATTATTGTAAAAATTAGTAGAATAGGAAATTTCCTTCAAGTACCAGAAGGAAAACCATGTTTTTTGCCATCGGAAAGCAACTTTCCACGGCTTTACGTCACAGATCACCAGCCTGCAGATGGGTCTGTTTCAGGGCTGTTTTTAAGGAATTTTTGAATTGCACAACCCCTTCTTTTTCTTCCCATCCTCCATGGTAAATTACTTCCAATCGAACGACAATGACCATTTTTTGCTAGTTTTAACTGTACAGAAGTTTCTACAACTGCACAAATCCATTTAGAAAGTGCACATTTTGTGTACAACTGCACGTTAAAAAGGCCCTGGTCTGTTTTCGGTTTGCAGTACATGCAGAACTGCAACTCGGTTTGGGTCGTGTCGAATATACATCGAGCAGTTGACAATAAGATTGCGAAGGATCTGCTTGGTGAGCATTTCCGTCGTCAACTGTTGATGGATGGCCAGTACAGCAGCGTTTCGTTCATCTGTACAAAGACAGACATCGTTAATACTTCAGAAACAATCAGGTTACTCTTCATTTATTTTATATTCTGTTCTGTATTTATTTATTATTTCTCACATTTGCTATTGCTATAGCGCCGCTCATTCTCCCTACTCAGAGGTGCTCCCAGCTACAGTGCAGATGTACAATTTGTACAGGTTGTTTATTTATATGAGCAGTTTGTGTACATCATATGTTACAGTAACTACCTTGTTTGGACTGTTGTGCAGTTCTGAAGACTGTTTTGGTGTAATTCTGATAATGATGACACTACCTCCAGTCTGATTCTAGAGATCTGTATTGTTCCATGCCATGTCATGACCTCCAGGGAATTTTTTCTATGATAAGACAAAATATGACTTGCATCCTAGGATGCATAACCTCAATCCTATAACCATTGGGTTTAAATAATCTCTTCTTATATATTTCTGTAGATATTTCCAATCTATAGACCCAGGGTTTATGTAATTTGCGTTATCTAATTACTTGTCACTTTGATTATTACCTGATTAATTTGTTATACTTGTAATGCTTTATGTAACTTGATAGTTACGGACCAATAAAAAATTGATTGATTGATTGATTGATTGATTGATTGATTGATGCATAACCTCACCCTCCCAACTAAGGATAGCCAGAATTTTATTCCACACGTCCTATTTAAAGTTGCATTAAGTTGACTGAAATTGCTGCATAATTACTAGAAAAAGGTCAGATAAAGAAGAAACACTGTTATTGATGATCTAGTGAGCTGCAAATGGACGGTGAATGCGATGTGCTTCTGAACGAGGTTTCTGATCTGGAGGAGAAGATTTTGAGGAGAGAGATAGAATCGAAGAAAGTTACGAAGAGGATGAACTTTCTTAATGAGAAAATAAATGCGTTGAAGAAAGAACGAATCAGTTTGTCAACAGATGTTGAAGAGTTGACGCAGGTCGTGGAGGACGAGGTTAGTAGATTTCGTAAAACAATTCTAATTTCTTAATATTTTAATTGTTTATAACGTTTCCTTCAAGCTTAGACAATTGTAATTGAATGGATGAGGTTAGTACATTTTCGTAAAATAATTCTTTTTTTAATTTTAATTGTTTATGATCCTTGCTTGAATGTTAAACAATGGTGTTCGAATAGACTGATTGTGTGTTCTGGATGGGATTGTAATAAAAAAATGCGGTGTTGGTTATATTAGAATGAGATGATATTTAACAACAGGTCAATGTGATTTTTATAACATGTACTATATTGGCTGCCTTTCATTATTTTTTTACTGATCATGCTTTCAGATCTGGGTTTTAAAATAACTGTCTTGCCACATTTTTTGTGTGTAGACCCTACATGCTGTCCTGGGAGTTGAAACCTTCTATCTCTATCCAGCATCAGTTATTGTAATGAGAGTAATATTGCTTAAAATGTGTTTTCAGGAGGAAATTGACGACGAAGTCAGTGATACTTTGACACAGCTACAGCAGACCGTAGCGTCAAAGGATGAAATACTGCAGTCTGCCAACATGGATGTGGAGAGCCTCAGAATCACTGAAGTGAATTACCACAAAGAGGTATGAGACAGTTAGTTGACTTAGATTTGTCATGCAAGTTTTCACTGCTGTAAATATTCTGCAGAGCTCAAACTTTGACTGGCTGCCTATGCCATGTTGTCTTTCTGCATTGTCTCTGTGATTTTTACTGTCATGTTTAGTCGTATATTCGGTTTAATCTCATTGTGTCTTAAATTTTTTTAGAACACCTCACAGCATAGATTTTTTAGCGGTACTTAAGAAGCCCCTTGTGAAAAGAAACGTTTTGAGCACGAGCTTAGCCCGTAGAAGAGGGGAAGGCCATTCCATGTGGAAGGACAGGTCTTTAGCAGCAAATGCCCAGCTCTGAGACAAGGCACACCAAACATGAGAGACAAAGACATGTAGGCTAAGTTCTGATTGTATTATGATGTGGAATTCATGAAAGCAGATGCATTTTCTGACGGATGAACTAATTGAAACACTGAAAGTTGTATAGATTAATTCCTAGTTAAGTTTTATGTATCCTAGATGAAAACATTCATGAATATTAATTGGGAAGAGGGGTCAGGATAATATAAGCTACTAGCTTTTGCTGGCCCCCATTGCATTGTACTGTACTTAGTTGTTCATGTTTCTGTAACCAGAGTTAAAGGTGCAATAAAAAAAAATTAAAATAAATAAATAAAAAGTGATTATCTGTTGAATTGATTTGTATTCCAGGTGACTGATTGGAATCGACAGATCCGTTGGAAGCGTCGACAGTTGCGAGAGTTGTGTGCAAAGGCGCGCAATGAATACTCAACACGACAGATACGACGAGACTTTAGAGCAGGCATCAAGGTAAGATATCTTACCAGTGCACCTTTTCCTTTATAAACAGTTTGTAGGTTGATTTGTTCTGAAATGTGTGAAGTTCATTTATATGTCAGTATAGAATTTGTGATGTATAAACTATGAAAATGATAATAGGTCTCTCTTTACTGACTTTCCTCATCAATTGCTGTTTCCTTCACTCTGTGATTCCATGGTTTGAACAGAATTGCTTCTTCAGAATTTTTGGTGTGTTTTTGGTGCATCTAGTTTAGGGTGACCATACGTCCCGGTTTTCCGGGACATGTCCCGGTTTTTTGTAGTGCGTCCCGGTGTCCCGACGACTTAGGCAAAAAGGCAAAATTGTCCCGGTTTTTGACAAGAAGGAAAATAAATTGTAAACGTGGTCATTTGAAACGTCAATTCTTTGTACATGTAAATGACAGAACAAAGTATAATTTGTAACCCCAAAAGAAGTCAAAGCGAAAGAGAAGTTGTCGATTCATATGGAATAATTATTATTATATTACATATTTATTAGTGAGTTTAGTTAACAGTTTATAAGAATTATCAAGGTCTAACGAGAAAGTTTTCAGAAAAACCTGCAATATTTCAGTGGCGTTGCAAGATATCGATTTCAGTAGGTCGCATTAGGGTAATAATGATTAATTAGAGCAGGGGTGTCAAAGAGCTGGCCCGCGGGCCATTTCTGGCCCGCCGACGATTTTTTCTGGCCCGCGGAGCCTTCCCTAAAGATTAAAAAAATATTTAAAATGTTGTCAAAATTCAATAAGAAGCGAAAAGTGAACATTGAATCAAGATCTTTTCGCAATATTTGGACTTTTCTGGGAATTGGCTGACTAAGCTCTGAGATCCCTCTCAGATCACTACCAAATTTTGCTCAGGAGCTTTGACACCCTGGCCCGCCACTTGCCAGAAAATGTTCACACTGGCCCGCCACCTGTTAGAAAATGTTCAAACTGGCCCGCCACTAAAAAAGGTTTGACACCCCTGAATTAGAGTTATTCAGCAGGTTCAAGGAATTAAATGTCGACCTAAAAGTTATGAAGAACTCTAGGTCATAAAGCAGGACGAGGGTAAAATGAGCAGGACAAATGACTTGCCACTATGCATGGCCGTCAAACAATTATTTTAAATGAGTAAAGTGCGGGAAAAAGCCGACGAGCAGACCTACAGAAAACGTAATGGAAAATTTTATTACAAATTGTACTGTATTGTAGCCTATGCCTAACAACTGTGCATAATAATTACTATTTATTTTCATATTTACAAAATGGGTCCCGTTTTATCCGGAAACTATATAGATTGTTAGTTCTCAAAAAAAGTGTCCCGGTTTTTGATGGCCAGAAAATGGTCACCCTAATCTAGTTACATTACAAACTGACTTAAATAACATTACAAACTGACTTAAATTTAATGGTGATAATGATGATGATTATATATAGAAAAATGTTACTTTTCGCATTACTATCCTCTGGTGTCGTTACATTGGATCATTTTTATGATTGCTTGAGTAGGAGGTACAGAAGAAGACGTGCCAGAAAGCCGGTAATGCTGCTGCTGCTTCTGATGATGAGATGGATGGTGATGATGACGATGATGATGACGGCAATGATGATGATGATGAGAGCGGTGGAATTGGCAAAATCGCTGAGAACTTGAAGGTTTTCTGTGTCAGCTCAACTGAATACTTGAAGTTGACGGGGAAGTTGAAGAAAGACGGTCCAGCTGAGGTAAGTGTACGAAATCACATATAAACAGTGGTCGGATTGGAAGTGTGTTCTCACTGGGATTTATTCAATCTGAATTTTTTAACAGTACCATGTATGCTTTGTTTTGGCTTGTTTTCAGTACATGGTAAGTTCATACCTATAAGATTAAGGCATCTGCCGATATCTGAAATATTGGTTGCTCGATGTGGAATCTCTGAGGCCCCCCCCACCCACCCTACTTAATTGGCGGTATTGGGAGGGTTCCAGATATCATGAGAATTACATCTGAACCTTTTATAGTCGATTTTGAAGTAATTTTCATGTGATTTGTTCTGATAGTCATCCAGGGCTGTTTTGAAGGAGTTTTTAAAACTGCACAACTCCTTCTTTCCTTTCGCATCCTCCATGGTAAAAATTTCTTCCAATCGGAGGACAATGACCTTTTTTGCTAGTCTTAGCTGTACAGAAGTGCTTCTACAACTGCACACGTCCATTTAGAACTGCACATTCTGTGTACAACTGCACGCTAAAAAAGCCCTGTAGTCATCCTTTGACTTTACAGACATGGTTGCACAAATTTTCAATTTTTTTGGTACTATTGCCAGGTATTTCAGTCGGTTGAAGACACCGGTATACCAGCTGTCGTCAACTACGCCCATACACTGACGAGGGTTCGTCGCAAGCAGGGGGTGGAGAGACTGGGCAAGTCGCTTGGCCGATTTGTCTTTGAGGTCCTGAGCTATGTGTCCGACGCTGGTACAAAAGTAAGTAGATGCCGTTACATGACTTTAAAGGTTTTCAGTTTTATTTATCACTTCAGTGTTGTCTCTGTTTGTTCTGCCCCGCTCTAGTTTGTGTTTGTATGTGCGCTTGTTATAGCGCCTCTTCAAGCTCTCGTTACTCAGAGGCGCTCCCGAATGCAGAGCGGACACTGCATCGGAGTTCCATGCTGAAGCGCTGAGCAATTGTGAGTAAAGGACATGCCCAATATCCTTACGTGGCGAGGTGTATTCGAACCTCGAACCTTCCGACTCCAAGTCAACGACTCCACCACTACACCACCGCGCCCCAGTTGATTCAAATGTAATCAATACATTGTACAGTGTACACAATTATAGTGTGCATGGGTGTTTGTCAGATGCAGATAAAGGCTACCTACTTAATTTATTTTAATTATTTAAAAGTAAATTGATGCTGTTTTTTTTAGGATCATGACACGAGAGAAGCTGCTGAGGTCATCTTCATAGAATTCACGGCTCAGCTGAGAAATCGTTTCACGCAAATAATGTCGGAAATCGATCAGCAAATCGGTGATCTGTTCCGACAACAGCTGTTGCCGAAAATCGACTTAGGCGTGCAGTCTGCTGTCTCCAGTGCTCCGGCTACAGTCGTCAAATGGGGAACGAAGGTTGGTAGGACACTAGGACACTTGCCTACATTATAACAAAACTATTATTTAGGGCTGATACGACTGCTACATCAGTTGTCTGTTTTGTTAATACTTCTTAAATGAAATTTTTTCGCACCTAATTCTGTCTACAGCAGTCAGGTTAGGCCTAAAAAAAATGTTGTGTTTCCGGTAACAGAGCTAAAAAAAATTGGGTAGGTAGGTCGGAAAATATTTTTATTTTGTAAAATATTTTTATGCAATGACTATCCGAAAAAGTATACCCCACTAGTCTTTTTTGCACGTTGAAACAAAGTACGTGTTCTAAGCAAGTATAAACTGCCTATTTCCCGACTGTCTGCACCTAAAACTGCTCTAGAAACAGTCCTATTAATTTCATTTTGTTGACGTCTCTTATGTTATGTCAATACAAATGTTAAAAAATTTTTTTTTTTTTTTTAAATTAAATTTTTTTTAAATTAAATTTTTTGTGAAAAAATATTTTTTTAATAAAATTTTTTTACAAAAATATTTGGGTCGCGGCCGTAAAAATGGGTCGGTCGCGTTACCGGAAACACAAAATTTTTTTTTTACGCCTTAAGAATTTCTAGTGTTTGCTGCGTGACTGAGGATGCCATATTTTTCACTTTTTGGCCCATTATTTTCGCTGTCTAGCAAGTGCTCTTACTAAATTAAGTGAAATAAGTGAGGGTTAGATTTCTCAGGTGCAACATGTGGTGAGCAGATTTTGCAGAGGTGAATTGTTGGGTCAAAAAAATCCACAGACCTGAAATGATGCCTCATATGCAGATGCTTGAAATGAAACAACAAGTAGCTCTTTAGTTTCCAAGAGGTAAAAACATTCTTTCATGCTGCCTAATTTGTTAATTCTGGACTGTTTAAAATGATTTTGCTAAGCGATATATCTGTAGTTAAATGTCCTTTTTTCTCTCATAGCTTTTCATTTGATCTCTTTCTGCATTGGTCGTCAGTTTATCTGTTATATAAATTTGTTCTTTTGGTCGTTGTTACTTGTTCAGTCGAACAAAGAGAACCGTACGGCTGGCGGACTTCCCTGGTCGACGTACAAAGCGACGACGTCCAGAAGTGGGATTTTCCGATCGCCAACGTACGGTCCAATCGATTTTAACGAGGATTTGGCCGGTCCAATGTACGATGCCCTAACAGTCACGTGGAACAAAATATTCAAGTATTTTAAAACTATCCTCAGATCTGCACATATATATATATATATATAATCATTATATCAGTTTAATATGTAATTTACATTATGAATGATTAAATGTTTCAAGAAGTGTTTGTGCTGAACAAAATCCAGCGCTGCTCTCATAAGTTCTCTCCTTTCCATTTTCCCATTACCTTTCTCTTTTCCACTCTCCATGTGATAGTTTAGCTTCTATAAAATTAGTGCAAGAGATGTAGACATTCGGATTGATTGCATGGTATAATTGTCACAATCAGAAGAAGATGGGATATCAAGCATTTACAGTGGTTTTATTGCAGACTAACAGTTCTCTTTTGAACCACTTCGAGCCTTTTGTTATGTTATGTTTTTAGCTTCTAAATCAATCACTGTGCAAGGCATTTTTATGTCATAGCTGTTATTGTGTTAATAATATGGTCTGTAAATGGATTAAAATAAGAAACCGAAAAAGAAAATTGTAAGCCAGCCAACAGCAGGAAAGTAAGGATCAACTGAGTCTAAGATAAGCTTCCTATGTCTGTTTAGGACCCTCAATGGCCTCAGAGACATTTATTTTTTAGATTTGCTACAAACCTACTAGAGAAAATTTAATGTTTTTTTAAAACTTTGACAGTTGCCAGATGTCCACGATATTGGACAACTTGAAACGAAATACTTTGACTGCAGTGAAGAAGTTCTGCGAAGATCTGCAGTTGGAGCTCGACAGGGTACCAGTGGACTCGACTCATCTGGCTCGCATTAAGCAACAAGTCATAACGAGCTCGGAAAATCGAGTGAGTTGATATTCACAAATGGAAATATTTTTGAAAAATATACGATGAAGTGTTGTGAGAAACCATGAGAAAGAAGGACTATCTCGTGATCCCCAAACATTAACCACTCTGGGTGTTGTTTCTGCATGTCTTGATTGTGTTCCATCATACTTGTCTGCTCTTTGTCGACCTTGCAGCTCATCGAACACTTCGGCAATGGAGGAATAATTGGTTCCACGAGCTCACATTTCAATCAGACAGCCCCGAGCCTTTTCGATTGTGGGTTCTGCCGTCTGGAGATGCCTCCCATTATCCTTGTGATTGCTGCTAAGTCTAAGCTCTCCTGCTTTTTATAAGTCGCTCACTTCCTACTTTTACAGCTGTGGCTGGGCTGGGAGAGCCTCTGAGTAGGTCTCTAGAAGAGATGCTATATAAATTCTCGAAATGAATGAATGAATGTCAAGTTGACTGTTGAGTGTTGACTTTCAAGCAATTGGCTTCCATGTTGTACTATCTTGTTTTATTTATTTGTAGCTTTCTGAAGCCGTTGTCCAGCTGAAAGATTTCGTAACTCAGAGGCAACGAGATGTCAATCGTGTCATCATGCCGTCGATACAGACCGATATGCAGCCAGCGTACTCGTATTGTCGTTCCGAAGTTGGTCAGGGTCTGTTCCAGAGAATGAAGACAGCTATGTCCGATCACATCGATTTGACTAAGCAGACGATGATGGACCAGGCTGCGTCGAAGATTACAGAACAACTGTGGCAGCTGCAGGTATTGTTATTATAAAAATGAATTGTTGTTTTATTCTATTGTTATCATATTAGAACATTTATAAAAGTGCTATTGCTAACGAATCAAATGAACTTCTGCATGTCCGGATCTGGGGATGAATGAGCTGAATTTCCTGCGGAAGATGGTCCCAACTAAAATAGCCATCATTAGCAAACCATCTATATTGAGCAGAAAATTATTTTTAAGTATGTATTGAATTATCGGAATCTGTTTGTAAACAGTGAAATCTGATAATCATTTTTGAAACCGAAGATTGGACTCCCGACAATTGTTTAGCATCCCTATGTGCTATTACTTTACGGAGATCTTTTTTCACCATTTTTCTCCACTTTTACAACTGTTTTCCCAAACTCTGTGTTTTATTATGCCCCATGAGATGCTGTAATTAAACAATTGCAATATAGTTAAAACGCGTAACTAAGCAAACTGTATTTATTAAGCTTCTAATATATAACTAATTGACTAGTCACGCTGGATAAGAAGCGTTGCTTATAATAAGGACGTTACTACAATTGGTTGATGCATACTGATGGTTAGCATTAAGCTTATGCTGATGACGGACACTTGTGGATTGTCCTATTTACAGGCGGAGATCGAGCTGCGGCTAAACGACGTGTTTGAGTTGCTGATTCAAGATCTGTCCGCTCTCTACGAACCAATCTGGGAATCACGAAACCCACTGCTACTCCAGAGACCGAAGTTCATTACTGGTGAGTGTCGTATACTCATTTTATTACTTGAAACACATTGCTGCTTTTATGTGATTCAGATCCTAGTCGAACAGTTTGTCTAAGATTTTTTTTTATAATGTGACAATGTCTGTCTAGACTCGTGAACAGTCATCTCTATCCAGTGTCTCTTATACAATGACTTTTTGAACTAATTTTTGAATCTGGTTATGATTAATGGTCAATTGTTCTCAGGTGTTATTAGTTTTGGAAACTAGTGATTATAATTAATCAGTGATTTATCACCAATGCAATGATATTGGAAACATTTATTGTTGTGTAAGTTTAAACTGTACGTTGTCTTTTTTGTTGTTGTCAGACATCTTGGGTCTAAAACATCAGATGTTCAGTTTCTTTGAGAAAATTCACTTCAGCCTTGACGCTCCCGAACTCCTGATATTCGACAAAACATCGGCTTTCATGGCAGCGAAAAAAGAAATATCGCCAATGGTGAAGGACACTTTCAATGCCCGCAAACTTGGTTTTGGCAACAAAAGTCTTCATAGCCCAAAACAGCCGATCGTTTCCGCACACAATGGAGTAAACACAACCAGTAAAGTTAAGCTGGAAATGCTATCGCCACCAAACTCTCAGCGGTCCAAACTCTCGGCTTCAAGCAATCTGCCTCCCGTTAAAGTAGAAGCTCCAGGTTCATGGTCAGTGAATGCAGGATTGGTCACTGCTAGCACCAGTCGTGTTGGCGACGTAAAAAGTGGACTCCACCAGCAGACCTTGAGCCACGCTTCACATGCTCTGCGTCAGAGTGCTTCAGCGTCATCATCCAATCCGTTAAGGCTCGGCTCACATCCTGACGCGTTGAGTTCTCTTACGTCACCTGTCCACTTTTCTGGCATGGTGTCAAATGCGGCTGATGCTGTTCCGCTGGTGATTAAACAGGAGCAGACGTCTCCTTTGAGGTCGAAAAGGAAACGAAAGAGTTTCTTTTACGGTGAGTTTTGCTTATTCATTTGCAGCTTATGTTATTAAATGTCTACTTGCTACTGTTTCTCCATGGACTTATTCCTATCACTTCCTGCTGGCATTATGTCCAAAACTTGAGAGAGGATTGGTGCTTGTGCTATATTTACTAATTTTTATATTAAAAACCAAAAATAACACCATCCAGGTTCATGCATATTTGGAAAGAGCACAAAAAACTGATTGCACAACAAAATTTCAGCCCACAAGCTCGTTTCATGGCCGAGATGTAACAGTCCTAACTTGGCGAATCATGCCATTTTCTCGCAGTACGGTTTTAAAAAATTAATTTCAAAAATTAATATCTCGGCCAAATTTTGAGATATTCTGCTCAAATTGTCAGTATTGTTCCTTGTTTTGCATGTAGTTATGCACAAAATTTTTCAGAAAAATTTGAAGGGTTGTGATGTACACTTTGGTTGACTTGACGTGGAATTACCCTAATTGTTGGTGCTACCAAGGCTGTCAATGTTCAATTTCCACTTAGCAGTTTGTGTATGAGACAGTTTTCTTGTATCCACATGGAGTTAGCTTTCCTGTATGACATGGTGGATTTGCTGAGCATCTGTATTTCATGAAGAGTTGGTTTTTGAGCTTCCCATATCTAGTGATATTTTTCACTATATTTGTTAAATAGACACCAGTTACACATTTCTTTCTTGGCATGCCAGGAGTGTCGATATATTTTGGGTTGCAAGTTATTCAGTGCACATTGATATTATAAGCACATGATGTGCAGTTGCTAGTTGATTTTTCCATGCAGATATTTAGGTACATTTAAACAAAATTATGATGTGATTGATTATGATTCTGTGCTCTTCTTATTCATGCTCTGAATCGAATTTTTGTTTTTTAGGTGATATCATTGATCTTACGGAAGATGATGACGACAATGATAATGACAGTTCTGAACATGTCACCCATCTGGCCAAACGGAGAAGAAACTGATTAAGTGCTGCAGTCAACTAAAGCCACTGAAATCCTGCTGCTAGGACTGTATCAAAGCCATTTGTCATCTTTTATTGAAATCTAAAGCATTTTCAAACTAGTCAGGTATGAATGTTTAATTGGCAGTCTGTATAAACAATGGCTGATTTGTTTAACGGAAGGGACTTTGGTCGAATTTTCGTGAAGTCTTTTGCCATTATATCATGTAAAATTGTTTTAGATTGTAAGATAAAAACAGATTTGCAAATCTGACACAACTGAGGTTTATATACGTATTACAGAGGTCTGCAGAAAGTTTTGTGGTTTTTTGTGTGGTTTTGAGACTTGCTTTTGGTTTAAATGATTATGTCATTCAGTTGCCAGAGACTGGGTTTTTATTATTAATAATAATTTCACAATCCTGTAATGATGACATTGATGAGTGTAGTGAAATTGAATGGGAAGTCAGTGTTTCTTATCAGTAAAGCATTTACGTACCTGCTGGAATGAGAATTATACCCAAGTTGTGATTATTTGTACGCTAAGACCTATCATAGATATTACACTTGACTTAGAACAGTTTTAACAGCATTGCATTTAAATATTTCTGACTTGATCATGTTTCTGTCTTTTAGTTTGCCATTACTGTTCCTTTTTTGTTGTGCCTGCCTTGGCTTTTGTCCTGTATTGAATTGCCTTCGAAAGAGAAGAATCATGCATTTCCCGACCTGGTTTGTGTGACCTGCATGTGATGTGTGCACTGTGCAGGTGTTTCGTGTGAAACTTGTGAAATGGACAGTGGAAAAGTTTGCAGATGCAAATTATATATTGCTGTTGTCTTTGCTGTACTTTAGTCAAAATTCTCCAACCCTTGGATGACATTGTGTATCATACACTGCAGTTGTTCTTTTGAGTAGAAGTCTTCAATTTTACATATTGCCATTACTGTTCCTTTTTTCTGACATCAGACATTATATATACTTTTAAAATTTGAAAATTGTGCAATGAAACTGATTTGAAAGTTTCACGTGATAATTTTTGCAGTACCTTGGCCGCACTGAAAATCTTAAATGTCCAGTTGAATGAATCTGCAAAATAATTGACCCTACGATTCTCGTGTATCTGCAAGTAATTAATTTCTTTGGATTGTGTTGTTTTGGATCATTTTCAGATGTTGCTTTCACGTTGTACTTTGTAACATTGTTTAGTAATCTGTTGTCATTTCCGTGGTTTCATCGTATTTGTTTATCTGCAGTTTCAGTGTGATGTTGTGGGACATCAGCAGTCGTGTTTTTTAACTTCCAAGTAATTTTCTTAGTGACATCAGGTACTATGTTTAATTGGTTATTTTTAAATGCACAAATTGTGAAATCAAACTAATATGAAAGTTTCACCTAATTAGTTTTGTGGCAGTTTGTCATAACTTTGCTAAACTTAAGTATGCAGGATCAAAATATTGTGGCCACTTTTAGTTTGTTGAATGACGAGACACTGTTTAAGAGAATTATTGCAATTGGTTTTCAAATTGTCATTTTTTGCAAGTATAGAGCTCAATGTTTGCTTCTGCTATAACGTGCAATTCTGAATTTCTAACGTTACATGTTTCCCTCGTATCATTCTGTAAATGCCAGTTCCTAAGTTCGTAGTTATGATCACAGTTTTTGCGGTATTTGAATGATTGCACTTTAATATCGTGCCTCGTAAAAGTAATCTGCTCTCATTGATTTTTGTGATACTGGATGGTTGTGGGCTTGTGGCAAAACAGTATTTTTAGTATTTCACTACAGAAGATTGCCATGTGCACAGTTTGTGTTCTTTCTGTGTTTTGTTTAGCATATCATCATCGAAAGAAGAATATAATTATGTGATTTGTCATTTTGTTTGGTTCATTGTGTTATTTAAGTGTCTTTAAATATTTCTTAATGTATATCCTCAGAATACGACTGGCTGGATGTCTCAAAACTAACGGTGGCTTCATATGAATATGCTTAGCATTCCTGTTTCCTACAAGATATACAGAGTCTATCAGCACACTTTAAGTTCATTGCTGTGTTGTTAGGAATATGCTTAGCATTCCTGTTTCCTGCAAGATATACAGATTCTATCAGCACTCTTTAAGTTCATTTTTCTGTGTTGTTACTCTTAAGTTTGATACCACTGAATAGGTCAAACATGCCACAGGTAAAAGCATCAGGATGGTATAATGTTGGTAACATGAACTTCCCATGTGAACTTTAAATTAATAATAATAATATTCTTTATTGAAACAACCGATTGACAGACTGCAACTGGTTACAGTGTGCAGTTGTGCAATTGAAACAATTAACAAGAACGCAAATGACAGAAAACATAAATCTTAACTATATAATAATATTATGATGGTAGGCCTACTAACAGAACAGACAGCCTGCAACACACGGTGCTAATAGCAGCCTGCAATACACGGGGGCCTGGTAGCGCATTGGATAACACACTGGCATGGAGAGCGAGAAGAACGGAGATCGAGCCCAGTAGAGCGGGCGTGCTTCTTATAATTATTGTCATAATAATTAGTTTAATGCATGACAGGTGAGAGAGAAGAAGTGTCCCTCCATCATCATGTATCGAGCTTCTGAAGCCTGGTACCCATTGACAACATTGGCGGAGTTTGGCTTCCGTTCTTGGGGGGGGGGGTGCTAACCCCGAGTCTGGGCCTTTTTGGAGGGGCTAACTCCGAAAAAGGATACCATTTTCATGGTGAAAAAGTTGAATCTGGGCCTTCTTGGAGGGGCTTAGCCCCCTAGCCCCTGATAAACTCCGCCCATGAGTAACAATATTGTGCAGGGTTGCTAATCAACTAGATCCTAGTCTGATCGATGCAAAGTCCACTCCAAAGGATACATTGATAAGTCTTGCATTCTACTCACTGAACTTGATTCTTACCATGCAGGTATGGTGAATTAACTGTGTGTGTGTGGGGAGATGTGTGTAGGTGGGTGATAATTATTCAGATGCAGGCCCCAACTTTTGGATGTAACCTTTCCATTGTCCGAATTTAATGACACCTCGCTCTGGCTGTAGACATCTTAAATTAATGTATAATCCTTTTAGATGTCTGGACAGCTCCCAATAAAAAATGATAGTAACAGCAGTCCTTGTAAGCTATAGCCTGAGGGGCAACAATGGGTATTATGTGATTTGTATGAAAAGCGACTAAATGTGAAGAGTATAATATGCCAGATCTCATTGGCGGGAGGGTTTTTATTCATAACTTTAGTCTGCATGATCTGTGATCATTGCTGTGTACGAGGCGTTGCCATTAGACAGTTGAATTCTGACTGAATTGTAGGCCGACCTTTATATATATATATATATATATATATAATTATAGTATATATATATACAAATAAAGCCTATACGTACAGACAGACAATATATATAAATTATACCACAGTATACGCTCAATACGAATGTATAATATAGGCCTCAATTATAAACGAATGTAGGTCTATCGGTGCGATTATGTACGTGTTTGTGCGTGCTTGCAGCTCCGTGCAGCTTCTTTGTACTGTTTGATGTCATGTGTATAAAGGCTATAATAGACTCTTTGATGGCATCGTTGCACCTACAGGTATGTTCTTCCAATCTCAGCTCTCGTATCAGAAGAGAAATCTCTGTCGATTTTCTGCATACTGTCATAAACTGATCCAATTCGAGGGACCCGGTGCCCCGGCCGGTAGCGCATTGGATAACACAGGCATGGAGATCAGCGGACCCGAGGACGAGCCTCGTATGGCTGACGTGCTTTGTCGGCTCTTACATGTATATGATGTATTAGCGACGTGTATTGCAATCTGTCTTTTCTGTTAGTAGCCTGTAGTAACTGTTAAGACAAAGATATTAAAGTCTTTGGTTAAGATTCATGTCTTCTGTAATTTGCGTTCTTGTGAATTGTTTCAATTGCATAACTGCACACTCTAGGCTAACCGGTTGCAGTCTGTCAACCAGATTGTGCAATAACGAATATTATTATTGGGACTTTGCATTGGTCTACATTAAGCCCTTAAATGATTTTGGCACACCAAAAATCGCAGAAATGAGCCTTTATTCTCTGAATGATCATGCGACTCAAAAACCATTCCTAACGCATCGTTTGATTCCGGTCTAGTATTAATTAATAAACGTCAGTGGGTGGTGCGATGGCGGGAGGTGTTGAATCAAGGATGAAAGAAACGAGGTCAAGTGGCCTAATAAAAGTCACTGAGTGATAACGAGGTGATCGAAGAATTGAGTGGGGAAATAAAAGGGAACGTGGAAAAGGTATTTAAAAGGTAAGACTGTTTTCCTAATTTACCGTTCGCTCTTTGCGCTCCGGTAAGGTCATGGATAGCGAATGGTGAACTTGGAAAACGTTTGGGTAACACAAGGTTCGATAGCAACCACGTCTTATACAGTTTGTGTGTGAAACGTTTTCAAGTTTATTTACATAGCGATCCGGCGTTGTGATGAATAGATCATAAATAGTTGGTAATAAAAACTGACAGAAATAGTTGTATTGATTGATGGGAATTAGTTGATTTAGGAATATTTATGCTCTTGAAGAACACGTGTAATAAATTATGTATGGGTAATGTTTTATTTCCAAACATTTATAAAAGTCCGCTATCAGGCAAAGTGAATTGCCGAAGTCGACGAGTAGAGACGCTGAAAATTAGAAGTTGGAACTGTAATATTATAAGAATTCTTAAATTCGTAAGGACTGAGCCTGCATGCGTTACATGTAATTTGTCTGAGTTAAAGTTTCGCTGCTAAAATCTCAAACGATTTAAACTGAATAGTGTGCTGGCAAGATCCTATTGTTGTTGTCCAACTTTTCATAATTATGTGGACGACTGTCCCACAGTCAGGCCTATGGGTGCGGCGCGACAAGTTTGCCAACGCCTTTGGGAAGCACTCAAGTTAAGTGTACTATGGATTCCCAGCACATGATGCAGTGCCGTGAATAAGCTAACCTATGCACTCTGCTTTGCTTTTGCGTAGCACTTTAGACATTTTGAGATTTGATTACTCATCAATTTGCTAATAGCCTTATGTCAGCAAAGTGAACAGTTTTTTGTATTGTAGGATTAAACAGTTGCATTATAGAACAGTACGTAGGTCTGCCAGAATATAGAACACTTGGTGTTGATGACTAAGATATTTTGGATTGAAAGTCTTATCTATCAAGGTCATTTTGCCAATTTATTTTGTATTAATTGGTTGTAATTAAGAGACAAGAATCCACAGTTTTTGCAATATCAG
The DNA here is from genome assembly GCA_945859605.1 of Lumbricus rubellus. Lineage (NCBI taxonomy): Eukaryota > Metazoa > Annelida > Clitellata > Crassiclitellata > Lumbricidae > Lumbricus > Lumbricus rubellus. The sequence goes on from OX243814.1 coordinate 30,695,273, forward strand.
GGTTAAACCGTAGTTTAGGCTGTTTAATTATTTTCATTATCGATATCCCGTAGTTTAGGCTGTTTAATTAATAAACGCCTAAAATCATGAATATAACGCGCCATAAAACGCGCTATTCCAATTTCTGAACATTCGCAACCGGAAGTAGCAATATAAACCGAAAACGCGAGAAGATGGAAGCTGGATTGACGAAAAAACCGTACTTTTTTTTATCTGACAACCAATTTCTTACATTCGATGACAAATATTTAGTGACGAAATAGAAGCGGGATTTTACGCATGAGGGTCCGTTAGGGCTCAGGTTAGGCGTCGTGAGGGTCGGTTAGGGTTAGTTTTAGGGTTAGTGTAGTCATTCTGCTGAAAATGAAGCTTGATTGATGAAAAACGCTTGAGAAGTAGAACCTGGATAAAGGCATTTTATACCTAAAATGGAAGCTGGATAAAGGCATATTTATAGTTGAAATGGAAGCTGGATTGAACCTGGCGATCCAGAAATTACTTGTATACCATTTATACACATGCAAATAATTTAGCAGCCTCACTTTTTGGCCAAATAATTAAACAGCCTATACTACGGTTTAACCCAATATCAGTCCTAACTTGTTCACTTGTTTGCACAGCCGCTCTTGCCATGGATTTATCGAAACAGAAAGGCAGTGGCGACAAGCCAGAAAAGACCATTACAATTCTACATTTCAACGATGTCTATAACATAGAGGCACGAACTCAGGAGCCTGTGGGAGGCGCAACTAGGTTTGCAACTGCTGTGCGTCAGCTTCGTCATCTCGATCCTTTGGTTCTTTTCAGTGGCGATGCTTTTAATCCATCGCTTAGTAAGTTGTGTAAATTGTTTCTCTCATTTATTATGCTTCTTGGGCAGCAGTCATGATATTAATAATAATAATAATTTGTAAAGCGCTGTAGCACAGCTGATGCCGAAGGAGAAAGCATTGTTCATGAGTTAGAAAGTCAGTGACAGTGACTTGATAATTTTAAAAGATTGGTTTTGAGCTGGGATTTTAATGTCTTTGAAACAGAGATTGCACATTCTTCACTTGATCATGAAGGCTGTTCCTGTGTTCCATGCAGTAGGTCCTGTGACAGAGAAGGAATAGTGGCATGTGTGATTTATTTATTGAAGGATCTTTTGTGTGAAACATTGTAAGCTAAATTATGGCAATCCAACGTTATGATGTAGCATCTATGGGTAGAAAGTTGTAGATGATTAGAATAGGATTTTTGCTTTCAGGTTTGGGCCTACAGATAATTAATTTCACATGATATGATCTGAATAGCACTTGCCACTTGGATTTTATTGTCTTTGATAGCGCCACTCACAGCAGTGGCCATTCGGTAGCACTCCCAGTGTGATAAGCCCCTCAAGTTGAAAAAGGTTTTGAGGAAAGAGAAGGATGTATGAAGACACATTGAAGAGACACAGGAAGAATGGTAGCACATAGAGAGGAGGAAAGGTACTCTATACTCTATAAGGATGGCCTAATAAATCTTTCACATTTCAGTATCTCTGTCCATTTTCCAATGCTGTGCTGTTTTGTTGAGCTTCAGATACAGTATAAGAAATTAGATTGTTTTCATTAAGATACTTGCAATTATTCATACAACATCAATTTTTTTATAAATATTTTAATGCAATACAAAGACTCATCAGTCATATTTTTGTGTTCCACTACCTGTTAGTAAAATTGCTGTTTGTAGTGAGTACTTTTACGAAGGGGAAACACATGGTGCCCGTTCTAAATGCTCTTGGTGTTCACTGTGCTGTCTACGGAAATCATGATTTTGGTAAGGATAAGTTTCTGCTACTGTCAGGTTTCAATTTAGAGAATGCTTTGCAGCAATGAAATTTATTACAAGGTACAGAGTTTCTTTTCATGTCTGATACTTTGACTTTGCTTGCTTACAGCAAATACATTACTATCATATCAAAAGCTCAGCTGTTGAAACTATCCATGTAGAGAGAATACATTGCTTCAGACTTCATTCTTTTTGAGGTTCTTCTTTTGTTCACTTTATTTATTCTATGACGAATTACTTTTATATGTTGTGCACATTCATACTCAGAAGTTGTACAGCCACATCTGTGTAGACTATTTTGTTCATTCATGCCAGAATTTATATAGCACTTCTTCAAGGGACTACTCAGAAGCACTCCCGGCTCTAGCATGGCAAAAAGCACAATTTTGAGCTTGACAAGGTATATAATAACTTGTTAGGCTTTTTAAGAAAGCCTGTACCATTAATTTTAATGTCATTATCTTTATCTGCAAATTGGGTCATTTAATGGTTTTCCTTTCCTTGTGTGCGTAGCTTTGTCTATTACCAGTATATAATACATATAAAAAAGCCAGCATGTTTTTGTTTAAGTCCGATATCGGATGTTATGGTGTTCACAAACGCACCTAGTTTTTTTCGTCCAGCATTTCATCAGTACGTTGTTTCTTTAGCTCCAGAATCGCATTTCTTTACTATGCGTTCAGTGATGTATGCATCTATATCAGAATGCATGCTACCAGAATTTTATTATTGTGCATACTGAGGAACTTTGGCCTTTTACCACAATATGCATTGCTACTAAGCTCTCTTGCACAGAGTAGCAGTCTGATGCTTGCTGTTCACCATTTTTAATATTAGGCTTATGCTACGATAATTATCAAAGTTTTAATTATTTAATAATTATAAAAATTACAATTACATCACAGTGATTATGTTGGCAATTAAAAGAAAGAGAAAATCATGTATAGGAAATTGACACTCATGTATGCATTGAGAGACAGAGAGATTAGCATGTGAGACATCAGAGATAATGCTAATTAGAACCTGTTTAATGATTATGTTGCACGGATAATTAGTAATGTCCACACCACATGCATGTCATGCATGCTAAGTTGGTAGCCATGGGACACACGTCTTTACCATGCGTTCAGTGATGTGTGCATTTATACTGGAATGCATGTTACTGGAATTTTACTGTGCATATTAATCGAACAGCCATTGTCTTGATTCCATTGTCACTCTTAAGCTAGGAGACATTGCTCCTTCAGTGGTCAGTTGGTCACTGTTGTACCTTGTACAGGAGAGTTGGAATCTCAAACTTTCTTGATTGCGGATCATATTAAACTTTGTGGATTTCTTTTCCAGTTTCTTGTCTGTTGTATCATTTCTGTTTTGGTCATTCAGGTGTGAATGTAAGACTCCTTTATTAACTTTCTGTCTCACCATAGCTTGTTTCATGTAAAAGTTGTAAAGATAGGCATATGAAGTATAAGGAATGATCTGAGTGTATTCCTGAAGAAAACTTGTGTAGTCTAAGCAGTACCATTATCGACCTAAATATTGGAATTTAACCTGACCCTTTTTCAATCGATTGGGATGTTGCATTGCAATTTCTTTTAGAGCAAAAATCAACTGATGTCTTGAAACATTTGATGAAGTTGATTTGCATATATATATGACATACGGCATTTATACGACATTGATATTATGCATATGATATTATTATGATATTGATATGACATATATTGTATTGATACCCTTAATAGTGTGGTGGTGCTTATCCAGCTGAGCGTCCTCTTACCTGCGTACGCTTTGAGAGAATCTTATCCACTTGCATATAGGCCACTGCTCACTGCACTCCCCTGTCCATGGTGACCTAGTGGTCTGATTCGCCTGCTCTGCATCAAAGCAGAGCCATTCTTTTGTGTGGTTTGTCTATCAACCTGGGAATGGGTTTATTTTGGCTATAATACGACACCTCCCAAACTGCTCTCAGTTTCACCAACTGTTGAAGACTGCTCTTTTTCGCTTGGCCTAGGTCAGGAGCGCATCTGAGTGGATTCTTGAAGGGATGCTATATATGCATTCTGATTGATTGATATTGTTATGATTTTGATATGATATTGATAGCATGAAATTGATATGATACTGAAGTCATGCATGCTCTTAACTCTTTGAACCCGGAGCTCCCGTAACTCTATGGATAACGGGCCGGAAAACCAGCCCGTCAGGTTCAAAGGGTTAAACTATACTGACCATCTGCTGGTTGGTGAACCATGAGTTTTGTAACTCTGGTAATTCTACCATCTTCTATTATATTATTGATGGTAGTTTTTTTATATTGCTGAACAGATTGTGGAGTCGACACATTGGTGAAGTTGGTTGAACAGACGAACTTCACGTGGTTGATGAGTAATGTCTTTGATCTGATTGAAGATGTTCCACTGGCCAATGGAAAGGTGTCAACAATAATTGAATGGAAAGGCATAAAGGTGAATATTTTAAGTGGTAGGACTATTTATCAGTGTGTAGACTGTAGAGCTATTTGTTTGTGAAAGGTGTAAGGATGGGCTTGCAACATAAGGCATAAGGTGTGATCTTTATGCTGCTGAAGAATACTTGTGTAGCTTGAGGGTACCTAGCCATTATTGATACTTAATTACGTATTGTAAAATTTGAACATTTATTATTAGACACTCCAAGTTCAAACTAATCTGAGGCATTATGATTGTCTCTGAGCTAGACTGTATATTGTTTGATATCAATTCGAACTAGAATCTTGCATCAATTACCAACAAAATGCAGAATAAACTAGCAGACTTGCCAGTCCACGCACACATTTGGGACCAACAAGCGGATGGTAGCTGACAGATGGCGTTATTATCAGAGTCCCTGCTTTGATTTTCAGCCAAACTTTTTTGATTTTTATCTTGGATTATTTGTAGATTGGTTTAGTTGGTCTGGTTGAAGAGGAGTGGATAGCTACTCTGGCCACAATTGATCCTCAGGATGTCATGTGCATGGATTTCATCGAGGAAGGGGACACGTTGGCTCGAGACCTCCGCAGCCAAGTCAGTACGAGCCACAGCTGCTGTTTAACCCTTTAATGCCAAGAAGGTAGTAAATGGTATGGTAAATCCTATACCTTCTGGCATTAAAGGGTTAATTGTCACACTTTATTATAGGTTACTGGACAAAACATTTATCACAACAAAACGTTTAATCAGGAATCAGTTAGCTATTGTTTGACGGCAGTTACTGACCAGGATTTTTTAGTTTTTTGTTGTTAATTTCTTTATTTCTCGATCTCGTGTAATAATCAATCTGCTGATATTGTTATAAAATTCATCATTTATGTATTTATCAGATTAATAATTTTCATTATATTATATAATATTTATGATATTGTTATGAAATTCATCATATTTATCAGATTAACAATTTTCATTATTTATTGCAGATACAGTCTTACTAGAATTAGGATAACGTGAGTGATTGCTTTTTAAACGATTGATTGATGATCAGCTTACTTATTGATTGACCTACTGATTGTTTTCTGTCTGATTGATCAGGGAGCAGAATATGTGATTGCTTTGACTCACATGCGTTGGCCGAACGACATCCGATTGGCAGAGAACACAAAAGAAATCGATCTGATTCTCGGTGGACATGATCACGACTTCAACGTCAAGAAGGTAACTACTGCACCTCAACTGTGGAATGAACTTCGTTCTGCATTCTGTGTATTCTCCGTCTTTCTACGAATGCCACTACTTGCCTACCATCATCTGCCTGAGAATCCTCGACTGAGACTTTATTCCGCAGGCTTTCCACTCCAAACTGAAGTCTCACTTCTTTAAGAATTCCTGCTAAAATCCTTCCAATCCTCTGCCCTTCAAGCATTGTATGGGCTTAATGTAACTTGCTATGGTACTCAGAACTTTGATATAGTGACATTTTGCTGTAACAACGTGCAACGGCTGTTAATGGAAGTGACTAACATTTCGCACTCATGACTGCTTCCTGTCTCTAGTATATTTGCAAACTAGCATTGATTAAATGCTAATATAAAACTGTGTATATTTTTTTATCTGTTTGCTTAGGTGAATAACAGATACGTCATTAAGAGTGGGACGGACTTCAGGGAATTGGGTCAGATAACGCTGACTTTTAAAAGCGATGGAACGGTTGAAGTTGATGTGAAGAAGATCGAGATTACCTCGAGTTTAGCGGAAGACGAAGAAATGAAGACAATTGTCGCGCAGTTTACAGGTGAGAGCATTATCAAAAACTTTCCACTGTAGATTGTTCTTCATGTTAAGTACCACTTTAAACTTTGTTAATGAGTTTAATATTGACGTTGGCTATCGTGATTGTTTCTTTATAGATTTGAAATGACATGCAGTTAGGATTTACTTCTGAACGGTTCACCCTTACTAGAGGCGCTGGATATTGTCTAGAAAAAGATATCATACAGGGAAATGTACCAAGAGCACGAGGAAGGCCGAGGATGGGATGGGTTGTCAACATCGGAGAATGGATGGGAACATCTTTCAATCGGACTTTGATGGAGACAAGAGAAAGGAGTAGATGGAGAAAAATTGTTCATGATGTGACCATCCCTCGGATCGAGGATGGTTGACGACAAGACAAGACGATAAGAGGCGCTTTACTAATGCTAAAATACAATGCAGTACAAGACATTACTTACATACTTTTGAAGAGGTTTTCTTTGCATTTCCTGTATGTCAAACAGGCAGACATGTTGAGAGAGCAAGGCGTCTCATCATGAGTTTCTCTGCCTATTTTGCCTTGTATGTTGTTTTGAAACAGCCAAAACATGCATTTTGCAATGGATAGCAGCAGGGACAGAAAGCATCTTATTCTATCCATTCAACTTGATCTGTGCTACGTATGAATCATGTATACTTTTCTGTACAATGCAATTTTTAGACACGATCGGTTCCAAAATGGAGACCGTTCTTGGCCACATCGAAGTCGAACTTGATGGACGTTTCTCTGCCATTCGAACGTCAGAAACAAACTTAGGTTGGTTTTTCACATTACATTAATGATGTTTTCCGCATCATATTCTGTTTCATTGCTGGTGGACTCTGTTTCTGTAGTCTCACAGGTAGTGTTGTTTTTGTCCATACAGTTTTTGTTTTGTTGAATGCAGTCCTTGAAAGATGTGTTGATGATAAGATAAGAATTTTCTTTCGATGACCAAATTGCTATCTGTATTTTGGTGTACAGACATGGCATAATAAACATCTATAAGACCAGTCATTAGTTGAATGTTTTAAAAAAGCACACAAAATCCTAAATCCAATATAAATACATGTACACAGACACTAGTCTTTACATGTTTGTTTATGAAAAATGTACAAAGCCACTAGTCTTTACATGTTTGTTTATAAAAGAAGATATGTACACAGACACTAGTCTTTACATGTTTGTTTATTTAAAATAATACATGTACACAGACACTAGTCTTTACATGTTTGTTTGTAAAATAAATACATTTACACAGACACTAGTCTTTACATGTTTGTTTTTTATGTTTCAGGCAATTTTGTAGCTGACATTATGGTGAGCGCGACAAACGTTGATGTAGCCTTTCTGAACTCGGGCACTCTTCGATCTGATGCAATTCATCCAAAGGGACCGTTCAAGCTTAGAGATCTGATGAACATCTTGCCTACGATTGATCAACTTGTTATCTTAAAAATCAATGGTAACTAACTTGTACGAATGTGTATCATTATTATAGCGTATGCATTTATATATAGAGCAACCTTTCTATAAAGTACTGAGAATTTATCGGTGGAATTTTTTGTAGTTATTACTCAACTGCTACATACAAGGAATTGAATGTGTGCACTTCACATTGCAAGGCAAGATCTGAACCAGTGCTCCACATGGAGTACGGACAATTGGCCTACAGCAAATCACCTTCAGAAAATTAGCTCTCCATAACTCCTCGGATATTTTGGCTGGTATAAAATGAAGATATTGAAATAAGAAACGACATATTTAATAAATTTAACAAATCTGTACTGTAGGATTTCAATAACTTGAAACATTGCAAATGTCTGAAACTCAAAATTTTAGGCAAATGCCTCATAAATTCCATATTGCTATATTTATTTCTTAATTATTGTTGTCATTGTGCGTGTGCATGTATGCATTTATGGTTGCATGTACATGTATTGTATATATATGTACTGGTATTTGGCTATTTATTTAGCCCACTCTAGTCGCATAAGACTGCATCTGTGTCCTAATTCTATGTCTACATTATCATTGATATGTAGAACAGAAATAGCAAGAAATTAAGAATTTCTTCTATGTTTGCTGTCTGTTCAACGATTCCACATTCATCACATTTTTTGTCCAGAACTTCTCTATGTAAATAGAGTTCCTAATATTTATTTCTCTTTTAGCACTTGAGATTAGCAGGGATTAAATTTTTGAGAGGCATAATGTGGGAGGCAAATTTCCAGTGGTAACTGTTGAGGGCAAAATGTTGTCAAACCTTTCCATGTGCTTGAAGTCGGCAATCAATGTTACTTGATTAATCTGTTTTTCAATGACTAACGACAAGTAATCAATAAAATTGACTAAATTACATTAATAACAAGCTGATTGGATGCAATCACTTGGTGACTTGTGACCTTACTCTGGTAATGAGTTATAATCCTAACCTATTAATTTATAAACCTGTAATTAATTATTACCTCTAGTATTGATCAATCGGTTGATTATATTATCTGTGAGTGTTATCTATGAACTGATGACCTGCGATCATTATCTGAACATAATAATCTGGAAATTCTGATTGTCTATTTCTAGGTGAGCAGCTTGTTCGTGCGTTGGAAAATGGAGTCTCAAAATACCCGGTGCACGAAGGTCGATTTCCCCAAGTGTCGGGTATTACGTTTGGGTTTGACCCTAATAAGCCGCCAGGTCAGAGAATTGATGCAAGGCACATAAAAGTTCAAGGGGAATTCGTTCTGCCTGACAAGGTTTGCGCCACATGTTGCCATCTTCAAAATTAAAAATATAGAATGTTTGCTAAGTTTAATTATAAGTGAGCTGTAACATGAATTTAACAAAATATTTTTTCTAACCTGGACCTGAATTTCAGTTTAAAATTAATTTAATTTTAATTTTATTGCAGCAATTTGAAATAGCACTCCTTCCTTCAAAGTTGTCTACTCAGGAGCACTCCCAGTCCAACCTGGTCGAATAGGGCAGTCTTAAGGACAGTCAGAAATGAGACGTAGAGATGAATAGGCATGTGACGAAGAGTAGTAGGACTTATTAAATATTTTGTTCTTGCAAAATGCTGATTTTCCATTTTGTTTGGTGTTTCTTCTTTGAAAAAAATCTTAACACCATGGAGTTTAGTCAAAATCAGTTAATGGAAATTTGTACCTAGGTCAGGTGTGGCATGTGTACATGAAAAATGCTGTAAACAGTTTAAAAACAATTTAAGCCAGATATTGTTTTTAGTCTTTTTTTAGGGTTATAACAGTGTCAGATGGCTTTTCGGAAACGATGATTAATTATCTGTGCAGGTTTATCGTCTTTGTACGAAAGCGTACTTGGCCGCGGGAAAAGATGGCTACAACGTCTTCACTGAATGTGAAATGCTAGTAAGGTTTTTGATTATATTTTCATGTATTGTCTATACTTATCTCATTGTCAAATTCGTTAGTGCTTTTCTGTTTGTCCTTTTAAATAAAAACATTGACATTGTACTTCAGGATTTAAATCCTTTTCTAATACTTATTTCGAGGTGTGCCTTGTCTCTTTTTCTTATGCCAACTTGCTTGTACAAAAACATTTGAAGTGAAAAAATAATTTCAAATTAAATTTTGATAGCAAGGCTTGATGTGTGTTTTCTTTTGCTGTTCAAGTGTATATCATTGTTGGGTATGTAAATGCTATGTATGTACGATGTGAATGTTGTTTGGAATAATTCTTTAATTCATATAAGTATTTATATAGCACCTCTTCAAGGAAACTACTCAGAGGCACTCCAATTATTGATGTTTCATTCAGATCAGTCCAGATGAGGGACCATCACTAGCCACGATTGTTCAGAACCACTTTGAGGCTGTGAAGGTCGTCAAAGGTCAAAAGAAGCTCAAGTACAATCATCGACAGAGCATCATATCAGTTGTTCAGTAAGTACACAAGTACATCTCAGTAAGTGCACAAGTACATCTCATCAGTTTTCTTAGTTAAGTCTTAGTTAAGTTTTGATTTATTACGATGGAATATAGAATATAATTTTTTCTACTGAATCTGTAAACGTCTAGTACCAGAAAATGTGCATAGGTGGCCCTAACCAGCGGGACTCTGTAGTCCCTTCTGGGTTTCCTTTTGTTACCAAGAGTGTTCATGTTTATTTTGATGTGATGATATATAGTCTATCTTGTGTGCTTCTTGGCTCAATAAATTGATTGATCTCAGGTCCCTCTCTCGTAAATTTTACCTACTTTTTACTACTCGTGTGAATATTTTCGTATCTTGGACCGCCATGTTGTTTTGAGGTAGGCCTGATAACTGAAAGGTCTATTTCAGCTTATTTAAAGAAACCTAAAAATGCCAAAAATTCATTCAATCGTAGTCTGTAGTCATATATATCGTTCACTATATATATGTGCTTTATAAATGCTTATATAAATATATACGCTACAATACTTGTTTGTATGTGCACTTGTTATTGCATGCTCAGTCCATTGTTGCTTGGCACCTGTTTGTGTTTGCTGTCCAATGAGGGCCGAGTGCTGAACATCCTAGCTTGATGAGAGTCAAACATTGTTTCTTAAGCTGTTATCTCCTTTAAGTACCATACTACTCCATCCATCGTAGCTCTCATCCGGTTGACCACATGCGCTGATCAACTCATTGATATTCACATATACCATAAGTATGAAACCAGAGGCACCTATTTTTTTAGCCGTGGCTGGGCTGGGAGAGCGTCTGAATAGAATTCTTGAAGGGCCACTATATAAGTTTTCGGAATGAATGAATGATTTGCTGGTGAAAGTGGCCCAAATAGCTGCTCAAAATGGCAGACTTTCGCCTCACCAGATGTGTCACAACTTGTACACAGTTTCCTGATTTTTGTTTGTTTAATCTGAATACTTTTGAAAAAACAGTCCTTTGGAAGTCAGTTTGATACTTGATGTTTTTTACCCACCATATAATGTCAAATTATAAGTTTTTAAATTAAATTTCTGGTTGTAAAATTTACGAAAAACTAATTACCTGATTGAATTTCGATTGATACGACTTTCATACCACGCTAGTAGTACTATCATCAGGAAACTACACGTAGCGCTTTTATCAGGTACTTGAACAGTGATAACGCTAAGTGTTACAACATAACTGCTTGCTATCAATGACAAATAGTACAAGTGTGGTCATTGATACACCATGTAATAATAATAGCTGTTGTTTGACCCAGGAAGATGAATATCCATGGCCGGATTAAGGCATGTTCAACATGTTCGGCCGAACAGGGCCCCTACACTTTAGGGGGGCCCACACATGCGGGGGGAAATTTTTTTAGGACAAAATTGGTATATTCTGTAGATATTTCGACCAGACGACAAAAAAAGGTAAAAAGGTCATCAGATTTTTGACCGAAGATCCACGCAAAATTTTCCATACAGGGTCCCCACATTTCTTAATCCGGCCCTGTGAATATCATTGAATATTCTGATTATCTGATTCGTAGGCGGATTGAAATCGCTCGACAGTTCTTAAAGTTGGCTGAATCAAGTGCTCAGACTCTCGCATCATCACCAGAAGGGTCGCCTTGCCCCCAGATGTCAACATCTCCAAGTCGTCGTACAAGCCTCGTTAACCCGGAGCGCTCGAAGAGCATTCTAATGAGAAGAACGAGCATAGACATGGCCGAGACGGAGCAGGCGGGGGCTGCACTCGCACCGGAAGTGGAAGGAAGAATATTCATCGTCAGCGAGAAGGTTAGAGACCAATTGAAAGTTATATTTCACTTCCTACAGATATTTAGCGGATAGCTGAAACTTGATAACTTGCTTTTTCTTATAATATGCAAGTTTAGGTTTTTTGTTGTTGGCTTCGAAAAGAAGCTGATGCAATTTATTAAGTTTAAAATGGAAACGCCAGGATTTTTTTAAATGTTTGGTTTTGTCGTGAACTTCCTGCAGATGGCACTGCCCCTGTCTTTTGAGATTTATAGATGATGTAAGGTTCCGCCAGTTTAGGTGTAGAAACTAAAAAGGGTCTTATGTGCCTTGGGTAGATTTATGTGGCATTACTGTGATAAGATTATTTCTGACTGTAAGAAAATATTTGGATATTTTCATTAATGCGTACCATTTTCAAACCAAGAGAATGTGATTAGGGACTATTACTTACTGAGGTGTGTAAATGTTGCCTTACTTTACTGTTTTGTTATTGCAGAATCGTCAGTCACTGGATGAATCGTTCAGACTGTGCCATAATGTTCAGCAAATGACGATCCTTGAGGCCAATGAACCTGAACCAGCCACTCCAAAATAGGTGCATTGTAGTCTATGTGATTCAGATCAGCGTCCTTCATAAAAAATGAAATGAACGTACCAGTCTGTTAAATTAGAAACTAGCTTTAACATTGCTTCAACACTCTTAGAATCGTTAATTCTGCTTCAATTTATAACCATATCTACGTGGTTTGTCACTTGAACATGTTGTTGGCACTTTTTCAACGTTCTGATGTCCAGAATCTGTGTGAAAATAAAAACTGGTGATGCTGTTTATTTCATTTTTTGGGTACTTAGACGTTATTATGTAATATTTGAGACTTCAGTCAGCATATTATAAGGCATTGTAGATTAATGTATGGTATCAAATTGTCATGTATCTGTGTAAATTTATCTGATGTAAATGCTGTAGAGCAGAAGTGACTTTTATTTGCTGAATTGCTGGTTCATCTTTTGGCGAATTATGATGTTAACCTACCGGTATTTTTGTCATAATTAATTATTGCTTACGAAGTAAATGTATTTTGCTTGCAATTTCCATTTGAGATACAATCAGAAGAATGAACATTTCAGTTTTAAAAATCACCGATGTTTACATGCCAACAATCAGATGTACTGATGTGATTTCAGGACCAAATTGTCTATATATATTGTCTTTTTTACTTGCTTTTTTCTTGTAATATGCAGTTTAGTTGTTTTTTTGGCAGTGCAAAGTGTTGTTGCAATGGAAGTCGATGCAATTTTGATTTACGTTGAAACTGTAAACAGCAGGATTTTTTGTTTTGTTTGATTTTTTTATTCAGTAAATTATTATTAACGCAAGTGTTTGTAGTTTAAATCTAGCGCGTGGTATTGGAATTTGAGTAAAATAAATCCAAGTGTGAATTTTTTTTACGATTACATTATACATATATTGTTTACTTGTTAACTTTAAACTAGACTAGGGTCGCAACCTATAATTGCTTGCGGAGGAGAAGGGAAACCCAAATGCGTGAAGGGGTTTGTCTAAATTTGGGGTTTTGTTCTGTACTGCACTGAATCCAATTATATTTATAAGCCCTTTGCTGGATGTAGTAGTGTGATGTAAAAGTACCTGGAAAGTGGTGATGAAGTGTGCATTGGATACCTACGGGCTTTCAGATGACGATGATGAGATGGTTTACACCACTATGCACCAGAAACTCACACCAACAACTTCTATTAATTACAATTGTTTCAACTTCCAAACGAGACCACATCAGCCACTATATGCTCTTAAAATCTTCTACAAGGTCATGTCACTCTTGGCATAATTTCACGCAGGTGCATTTCTCGGTGCCAATCGATCGGTGTGGCATTACTTCGCGGGTGGTGGCGGCGGCGGTGTTTTTCCTTCGTCAAGTTGTTTCAGCGGAACTTCCTCGGTAGAAGACGCTCGAAAAGCGGGAAAATTCTCCCACGGAGTTGTGTAGTCGAACTTGCGCCACTCCTGGATGAGCTCCACCGGTTCGGCAACGACTCGCTTCACCTCGTCATCGTAGCGCACCTGAACAATGGAAAACCAAACAATGGAAAACCACAATGAATGGAAATAATGGGTCTGGAAATTGCAAGATGTCACTAGACATAGGATCCACCACTACTACTACTACACGGGGCGCGGTGGTGTAGTCGTTGCCTTGGAGCCGGAAGGTTTGAGGTTCGAATCCACCTCAAGTTGCCGCGTAGGGACCTTGGGCAAGTCCTTCACTCACAATTGCTCAGCGCTTCGGCGTGAAACTCGGATGCAGTGTCCGCTCTGCATTCGGGAGCGCCTCTGAGTAGCGGGAGCTTGAAGGGGCGCTATAACAAGTGCACATACAAACAACAGCATTATCAAAAAGTATATGAAATACAGCAAGTATGACAACCTTTAGAATTTATTTTATTGAAAGAAATGCATTTAGTTCAAATCACTGCTGAACAATTTGCAGACATACCCATTACAAATTAGTGTAAAGGACCTAACTAACAGTAACTGAAGTGTAAGCTTGTAGCGCATGCACATAAGATGAATTTACAAAGTAACATCAAAAGACAGGTAACAGTTTTTAGAGCTCTACCAATGTTCAATTAAAAAATTACAACTAATCTTATGCAAATTTTAGACATCTCCTCACAAGTGTTCTGTCTCAGACGTGGCAAAATAGACAGCTTTGATCCACTGCAATACTTGGCCATCAGCAGTAAATTTGTGATGACACAAAAGCTGCTCTAAATTTTTGCAGATTCAAAAGCTGCTATCACAGCAAAGAACACAAAGGTGCCAACATAACTATTAACCCCAGTAGGTGGGTAAAAACGGAAATACAGCATACCTCAACGTAGCCTACAAGTGGAAAATCCTTCCTGAACGGATGTCCCTCGAAACCATAGTCAGTCAAAATACGACGCAAATCTGGGTGATTCGCAAAGAAGACTCCGTACATGTCCCATACCTACACAAGAAATTGATATCATATAACACTTAACTGATGAATAAACATAAGTCACATAAATTCTAGTAGTACAGAAATATACCAGTTGCAAAGTTGACATTCTGTTTCAACGTCGTGCCATTACTTTAACAAAACTCATCTATAGTTGTCTATATTAAAAAATATGACTTAGCACATTTGTTTTCGCGTATATCAGATGTCCATTATGACGATATCGCTGGAAGCAACATTATGTGTGGGTACAACTGCCTAATGCCTACCATAATATTAACAAGATCATGTTAGCATGAAAAGCTGGCTGGTATTTTAGAATTCATGCTATAGCAACGTGCTCACAAGCAGTCTCCAAAGACTTTCATTTACAACACTTACAGAGTTAAATTATTGTATGACTAGAATAAAAAATAGGACTTTAAACATTTTCCATAGAGAATCTTATACAATTTATGTAGTGCATGCAGTTTAACATTATGTAGATTTATGAATAAGCACAATTAACAATCTTACTGCATGGCAACAATTCAAACACAAAAAATTCTATTTTTCTCTACGTCAAATAGCAAAAAAAATTCAAGGTCATGTAATTCATTAACGATGTTCAAGATAACAAAGAAAATGATCGCGACAAGATCTTAGTTTCTGCATGTGTGGTGAAATCAAGATTAAAATGCTAATTTATTAGATAACAATCTTGTTTCTTTGCCAGACATGCGTACACATCAGTTGAATCTCACCTCACGCTCGTACCAATCTGCGGCAGCATGCAGGTGATTTATCGACTGTATCGGCGTTATTTCATCTGAGTACGTCTTAACGCGAATGCGTTGGTTAAATCGTAGCGACAGCAAGTTGTACACAATCTGTACGTCAAAGTTTAAACAACAAAACAATAAATAAGGCCTAAAAAAATTGTTGTGTTTCCGGTAACCCGACCGACCCTCTTTTATTGCCGCGACTCAAATATTTTTGTAAAAAAAATTTATTATAAAAATTTTTTTTAAGAAACAAAAATTTTTTTGAAAAAAATTTAATTTGTTTTAGAATTTAAAAAAAAACATTTGTATTGACATAACAGAAAAGACATCAACAAAATGAAATTAATAGGACTGTTTTCTAGAGCAGTTTTAGGTGCAGAAAGTCTGGAAATAGGCAGTTTATACTTGCTTAGAACACGTACTTTGTTGCAGCATGCACCATTGTGCAGAAAAGACTAGCGGCGTACACTTTTTTTGGAAATTCACTGCATAAAAATATTTTCCAAAATAAAAATATTTTCCGACCTACCTACCCAATTTTTTTTAGCTCTGTTACCAGAAACACAAGATTTTTTTTTTAGGCCTAACCAAACATTAAATGGATGGGTACAACATCACCAACATTTACATATATTATGCATCACTTTTGGCAAGTCTATGCAGTTATGGCAAACTGACTTTCAAATATCAAGATGAGGCAACTAGAGACAGGTCGAGAATCTACCGTAGCCTAGGTTCATTCATTTCTTACAAGTTCGTCTATTTTGATGTTGTCACATGCATGCCTGTTTGCCCAGTAACTTATTTATAAACTCATTAATGTTGTTCTTTCACTCTCTTTACTCAAACGGAGCACACAGGTATTAAAAAACGTTAAAAATAGTGCTAGACAGTGGATATATATCAAAACATCAACAATACCACCATGACCACTGTCATTATCATAATAAATATATCTTATATAAAAAAAACATAAAAATCTAACCTCAAACCGATACTGTCGAGTTGGCACGTCGACTGCACAGATATCAGCGACATTTGTGAACTGGGCGTTAGTGTGATCCTTGAGAAATGTGATCACAGGAATAACACCGTCCGGGTGAATCATCACCTCCAGTTCGTCACCATTGGTCACCTGGACCTTCTGAACGTACTTGGACAGGCACTGACCGACATACTGACCGTATTCGATCAGGTTCTGCTTCATAAGCGCATTCACAGGTCGAACAGTTGCTGAAAAAGTACAAAAAGAAAATCCAATGTTGCAATTCATATATGCGTATCAAATTATCATACCACACTTTCAATTTTACAATCTGTGAAAATCTATTACCCTTCACTCCGCATTTTAACTTTATTCCCTTTGTTCGTATTCAACCTGAAATTTCACTTACACAATATTAATTTCCTCAGTAGTGATCACAGTCTGATATCATGAGAATGATCCCATTGAAGTTAAGAAATCCTAAGATTATAATAATAACGTTAAGCTGCTTTTTTCAAGCACTGAAAGGTCAATCCCTCTAGAACAATTTCCTTCTGAATAGAGCTACAGCCAGATATTGACGTTAAGAAACTGTCGTTTTATCATAGTCTCCACAGCGTTCAACAGTTTTCGTTAAAATGCGTATAACAAGCGTTAATGAACTGAACGCTTACGACTTGTAGTCTTCTGTTGATCTGTGCTCTGCAGACGACAAGAAGCAAAGCTCGCTGCCACATGAGGTCGCAACACTAAACCACAAACAACATGTTTCTCATTAGATATCTTACCACAGAATATTTATCCTATTCACAAAACTCAAACAATAATTTTTCATTAACATCTATTTTTATATAGAGAGATGGCTAAACTAGGTTGACCAACACTGTCTTCAGAGATGTAGGGCTAGGAGCTCAACTGAAGCTAAGCATGCACACGAATCTACTGAACAGAGAGATTTTTATGAGCTAAATACGGTAAATGCCAGATCTATTCCAGTTAATCAATGACAGGCCTGCAGGTATATGTTTGTCACATCTGCATAGCACCAATTCAAGGGAACCTCCTCAGAGGTGCTCCCGACCAACAACACAAAACCACGATTGAAAGTGTGCAGACACTAGCGGAGAGGAGCAAAGACAAACCAAGAAGTTCAATAAAGAGGTTGCAACCTATTCCAGAAAAATAAACCAATCAGATTTTGTAATAAAGTGTGTATGTGTGTGTGTGTGTGTGTGTGTTGTTGTTGTTGCCCATCAGTTTATTATCGCCCCAATTAAGCTTTCTCAACATCGACGTTTCTTTCAGTTGTATTTCAGTTCTATAGTTTGTGTTACTGCTGCTGATCATTCGTATAGTTTCACAACTACGTAACAGGCTTTGTAGCAAAGCGAAGCTCTTTTGGCTTCACAAGTAAACACTGATGCACAATAATAAAATCCAACCGGACAGAGTAGCCTACCGAGACACGGATTCAATGCAAAATGGAAGGGTCCCGCTAATACATCAAAGTAATCTGTTGACAAATAATATGTATTAATTAATATTGTCACCCAATGCATATTTAATTCCAAAGCTACAAACCTTGACCGGCTCGAACAAATGCAGACACTCCTTGTCTAACTACTCCATGGACGAGCGACGCCATCTTTGATACAGCCAAGGTCAATCGCTTCCCGTCGACAGATGACGCCAGTATCAAAATTTAATTATAAACAAAATATTTCGCTTTATAGAATTTTGCAGCAATAAGACAGTTAGGCCTAAATTCAATCACAGTATATTAATATATTTTACTATGCTGTGATTCAATGCTCTTTTGACTTCATTACCAACTCTGCAGCTTTACACCGCTGCATCCAGTCCAATTAGGCCTACTCCTAAATAATTTGCCCCATCTTTACATTGGATCACTTCGCGGCTGTTCCCGAAACCACAGTATAAATAATTATTTATACTGTGCCGAAACCTCCAACTTTGCCAGTATATTGTAACAAATGCACAGTTTTGAGGACCGGAATAGCCTATTCGAAACTTGAGAATGCATTGATCTTTATAGGCTCAAACCACAGTATAGATAACGAACAGTACGTCGACTTTTATTGGTTCCTGTTAAGCACTTTTTATTGGTCACGCCATTTTGAATAAGCTACACCATAGACATCTTACCGTTATTAGTAATATCACAGATAACGAACAGTACGTCGACTTTTATTGGTTCCTGTTAAGCACTTTTTATTGGTCACGCCATTTTGAATAAGCTACACCATAGACATCTTACCGTTATTAGTAATATGATATAGTGATGATGTCTATGGCTAGTCCGGTCAATTAAATCTTAAACTTGCTGGTTTAAATTACTATGGCAAGCAAATTTTTGCATGAAAAGTTTTAAAGTGGACCAAAGAATATGTGATAGAAATTCTAACAAAATGCGATATGGGGAAATATTTAATTTTTGAAATTTATTTTTGAGCAGCCGACCAACAGCTTTACTAGGCCTAACGAGTTTACGTATTAAGGACTGGCAGAAATACAATTTATCTGCTGGAAACAGTGAAATTACCAATAAAAAAATTAAATATCAATTAATATATTTATTATAATTATTTGAACTATGTAAAATTAATGTCGATCTTGGAGAAAAAAATAAAATTTTATGCAATAACTCCAGCGTGTGGTCGATAACTACCCCGCACTTAAGGCCACGCCCATAATGCATAGGCGATGACTAAGCAATACTCTATACGCACAGCCATAATTTGCATCACAATAATTAACAATTTAAACATATTTCCCCATGTTGAAATTTATTAGCATTTTTACTGTAGTTTAGGAGGGTAATTACGTACAATATTCTATCAAAAAAGGTTTGCCATAGTAAGTTGAATTTCCCGGGCGGCCTGAATACCGGAAATTGAATAGGCAGACTAAGTAAATGTAATATGTCTATGGACAATAGCTTAAAGAAAATGGCGTCACTTTCAAAATCACTTGCACATTCTGACTTACAGCAAAGGCCGGAAGTCGACGTACTGTTCGTTATCTATACCAAAGATTATACTGTGCTCAAACTATGATACCAACCCAACGAAAGACCTTTCCCTTAGGCCTAATATCGATCGTCTTCCAACCCCGGAGCTCTATTATAATAATTATTTTATTCAACAACAGTTTACTGTCAACTAGGCCTATAACCAGAAATTGCACGAAATACTGTTTTGGCAGAAGCGTTAGCTAGCTGTAGGCTAATTAAACCTACCCGACTAACTTGTCCATTTTGCCGTAAGCCTAGGCTTACTACTTTTGCCTATAGGCCTACCGCCAAAAGATCTTGATTAGCCTGAAAGAGTCTGAGTCCGAGGCAGTAAGATTTTTGGTCTGATTTTCGCTACACGAACCTTAACGCGACTTTGCCTACGACAGCTTTAGGCCTATAATAGGCCTATAGGCCTACTAGCGAAGGTTTTTGTTTAGGTCCTTGGCGAAAGTGTGCGTGATAGGAGTGTAGGCATTGTTGGTAGACAAAGAACCCTCTCAATGAACTTTAAAATTTCAGCCTACACTCTTTGGTATTGCATTGGTATTCCAGACATAGCCCTATTGAACGGCAATAGAAAAGCAGATGCGACTATACTAGCATGAGATCAGGCAAAGACCGTCACGCATGGCTGGACCCGGTCGGTCGTCTAGCACCTGGACGATCGAGGGGTTGGCTGTACATCGACCTGCCCATCGGCCAAATACCAGCACTGCCGTCGTTTGTTTCAGTCGTCCAAAGGTCACCAACTGATTCACATTCCTTTATTCATTCTTGTGATTCCTTGGTCAAATAATTACGCATGCATTCGTGGTCAAAGCTCAAAGAAGCCGAAATGATAGGCCAACCGAAACTGACAAATCAGAGCCTGGTAGCCTATCCGAAGAAAAGTTAGGTTAAAAAGTACTGTCTGTCTCCTCGTATGCCTGCGTGTATGCCTCCAGGTTTGCACGTATGCTTACCTACCTACCTACCTGCTTACAATGTCATTGTCCGCGCTTTGTCACTATTAGTCTATGCGTCACGCGCAATAGGCTTTCCCGGTCGTAAGAAAGGCACGTGCTTTGTTGCGTTTGAAATGTGGGGCTCGCACCCAGAATGCCGAAAGGGGGAAGGGTGTTGTTTATGCAATAACAATTCGTTTGTAGGCTACACATCGAGGGATTTTCTTCACTATGATCGCAATATTGACAAGTTTTTGCACTTTAGACTGCATATTCTTGACATCGGATGACGCAATTTAAGTACCGCGTTCGCTTTTGACGAGTTTGCAACTAATCATTTTTGTCAGGTGATGTCATTTTTAATGCAGTAGCCTACTTGACGCAGGAGCGCACAGGCCTAGGCTACGTGCGGATACTATTGTGGCAAGTTTGCCATGTATAACGAAACTATTTTAAAACAACGTAGTTCGTTTAAAATTAGTTCATGATTAATAACAGATGAAGCAGAACTACATTAAGCCTACAACTATCTAACGCAGCGAAAGTTTGCACAGTGGATTACAAGTTTACTTTGGATATCAAAATCGCAGTATTTTCACGTTCGATTATGACGTTTATGCTGTCTCGTGAAAGAATCACCAAAGTAAATGAACTGAGAAGACAGTGGAATGAGATGCTACAACATGCAAATAGTATAATGTGACTGAAGTGTTCACGCTGCTGCATTGGATCTGTTTGAATTTGCAACATCTGTAAACATCAAGTGTTTCCTATAGACGTGAAATCTTAGAATTGAAATAATGGCGGAGAACTTTGATAGATCAAATCCATATTGGCAGCTTTTACCATCTTCAGAAGCTCCAGGTGCTATTCCACATAAAACTCCACAGTGTGTCAGCAGCTGTCGATGCTGCTGCAGTCACCCTTATTCCTATACCGGGGTTGCACGAGCTCATTCAGTGCATGAGCACTGTCGTGGATCAAGAAATACAGGACCATCTAATTTTCGCTATAATGCAAGAGATGCTGTGCCAACACGTCATTATGTCAACGTTGGAAGTAGTGTGCACGCGCATGATCATTGTGATTTAGGAAATACTCCTCATAGTCATCATGATCATGTTAGGGATGCATTTGAACCACACTGGAATCATGGTAACGAAGGTTTAGGTTTATGCCAACGTGTTGATCGAGCACTCTCTCTCGAATGCTTAAATAGAACTGGAGCTCTACCGCCTACACGTCTACCCCCAGAGCAGTGCTTCTGTGTTGGAGCCGGACGACATTATCCTTGTGCAACTACTTTACCGCTTGAGGATGGTCGATTTTGTGAAAGGCAGCACCATTTTGTTAGGCCATTTCATTGGCCAGGAGAAGGGGATTATCGGCTACCTGGCATGCATACACCACTTCCACATCAATCTAGTACAAATGCTCATGATTATATTGCTGAAGTGAATGGTTGCAAGGCCGAGGAACATGGAAGTAAGAGAAACAAACCAATTTGTAAGTGCAATAATTGTTCTCAGGAGCCTTTTGACTCATTTCGTATGGATTACAGACAGTCTTGCATTTGTAGGAATTGTTCTTCTGTAGCATCCAGACATTTTAATCAAAACGGTGAAGACTTGGTGGACGTGAGGACCACAGATTGCACAGCGTTGCATAAAACTGCTCCAGTTAACGTTAGTAATGCTCGCAGGAACCTCACCGTTGTTGCTGGTTATACAAAAGACTCTAGATCAAGCCAGTGTCTTCCAAATTCCAAAGACCAGACGTACCCATCTTTTCCGACTTCCAAGGACCAATGTTTACAAATCAAAGCTAATGTGGTGCCTAGACCAGTTCGTTCTGCAGTACAACAGGGAATCATGCTACATCAGGCTTCTAGCAGGCCGATGGATAAACCGCAGATGCAGGTCGCTCAGTTCTTTCCACCGTTGGAAATCGAAGAAGAAAATGGCCGGAGGCTATCGTGTTCCAATGATCTCATTGGGAATGAACTCAAAAACAGGTCCACTAGCAGTGGCAAAAACCCTCAACATCTGCCCGTAGATCTTCACATTTGTTTTGAAAATACAGATAATTGCAGAAGTTCAGAACAGGAAAACAAACTGGCCATATCTAAAAATTACCAACCAGGCATAAATAAACTACCTATTGGTCTGAAGTCGTTAAGAAATGAGGTTGATAAACCTCGATCAATTTGTACGGATCGCAGTCTGGACTATGGTAAGGATTACGGTACGTCTTTAGTTAAAAGTGATCGGTTTAATGAACGCGTACCTAAAGGTATGGCTATGCAAGACAAAACAAAGCATGTGCATTCTGGACTTCACAAGGAACGTGATTTCGACAATGCTGACTTTATTGCCACTGAGCTGCGATCTGTAGACGGTCCTTCCAAGAACAGTGACTTTAATATGCGGCTTCAAGACAATCTCAGTGGTGTCTGGTATAATTCAGAATCATGCAACAGTCAAACAGACTTTCCTGTCAATGAACCATGCTCACCGATACTGAAGTCAGGTGGAGTAATTCATTCTGTTATGTCGCAGCGTTCTACTTATGACACTGGTGTGGTTACACGAGTGCCTGACAAAGGTGTGGGTATAGAACAAAAGAATGCGCAGAACGATACAGCATTAAATGTAGAAAGTGTTGGTCACAGGAAACTACAAGTTCATTGCAATATCAAGCAACCAGACAATCGGCAAGTAGGTATCAACACAGTGGAAAGCACTTCATTGTTATCTGATCATCACGAAGGATTTTTGGCAGAGGAACACCAGCCTCTGGGTCCTGAATTAGCCATCCATCAAGCTGGTGTAGTGCAATCAAACAATTGTGATTCTCCAAAGATTGAACGACCTCCGCCTCCATATTCTGAATGTGGCCAGCGAAATGGTGTGCCAACATCACAGAAAAATGAACAAGAAAATGATTCGCTAGCTGCAATCACTCCTTCCTCTTTCGCAGACTGTTTCGACATAGGTGCCAAGGATTGCGATTTTCCTGGCAAGGAAGACTGCCTCATTGATTTTTCCGACAGTACCGAACCGGAGGGCGAGTCTCCAGTTAGCCTAGCCTCTTCAAAGCCCGAGATGAAGCAGAAGATGTACAGGAAAGAAGAGCGGGTTCGATATTATCCCGCATTCTTTAAACTGTACATGGAACAGCACGTGGAGAACGTCATGAAGTCTTACCACAAGCGTCTGCAACGACGGCGCCAGCTGGAGGAGGAAATGGAAGCGCTGCACCTCTCCGAGAAGGAGAAAGATCACTGCCGCAGTTTTCTCTTCCGTAAGGAATCCATCTACAACCGTCTGAAGCGGACGCGGATGAACCGATCGCTCTTCGAGACGGTTGTGATCCTTGGTCGTGGTGCGTTTGGTGACGTTTCGTTGGTGCGCAGGCGCGACTCCGGTGTCCTTTACGCCATGAAGACGCTGAGGAAGAAGGATGTTTTCCGACGGAAACAGATCGCGCATGTCAAGGCGGAGCGTGACCTGCTTGCGGAGGCGGACAGCAACTGGGTTGTGAAGCTGTACTATTCTTTCCAGGACTCGCAGTGTCTGTACTTTGTCATGGAGTACATTGCCGGCGGTGACCTGATGGGTCTCCTCATGAAACTGAAGATATTCGATCATGCCATGGCGCAGTTCTACACAGCGGAGTTTGTGCTTGCGATCGAAAGCGTGCACCAACTCGGGTACATTCACCGTGACATCAAACCGGACAATATTCTTGTCGGTCTGAACGGTCATATCAAGCTGACTGATTTTGGTCTCTGCACAGGCTTTCACTGGACCCATGATTCTGATAGCTATGCAACTAGTAAGGGAATTTCTTGTGGTACTGGTATTCTATGTAAAAGTGCTTGTTTCAGCATAGTCTGTTTCTGGCAATGCATGATACAACTTCACATAGTTGGAAAGAAAATGCCATGTGGCTATGTTTGATAGTGTTCTATATTAAGCTGGAGTTGCTTGATATTTAGATGAAAATCAAGTTCTCAAATTGGTGATTAAGATTAATGTTTGAATGTGTAATTTGCTTCGTAGCTACTTTGAGAAATTGTGTGGAGCTTTTATATATATATATATATATATATATATATATATATATATATATATATATATATATATATACGGTGTATATTTTATATATGGATGTAATTTGCTGCGACTTGAAGACATTTATGTTGTTGTATTGCAAATTGGAGTAAATAGTAAATTGGAGCATTTTCAAATGACTCTGAGGTTGCCTTTTAAAGAGAGCTGGTTTAGATGAGTATTTGGGTTTTAATGTTATCATTTGCATATAACGCAAACTCATGCACACAACGTCAAATGTCAAGAGGACATGTTAAATTAAGTTTTGCATCATAATAATATTTAAATGTAGAATTGTTTCGTGAAAATGTTCATCCAATGCAAAAAATCCTTACTATGTCCTTAATGCCAATATCATTATTTGAATTACACTAGATAATTGTATGGTAAGCTTTGTAATGTTTTAGTGGATCCTGATGATGGATGCCCTCAAGGGAACCAGCGCAGTCGAAGAAATCTGGCCAAATCGCTGGTTGGAACTCCAAATTACATCGCACCTGAAGTACTCCTTCAGTCTGGTAATTTATTTAGGTCATATTGCAGAGGATGCACAAAAAATTTCTGGCTAATTGATTTTTATTTGGGTGTAGCAAATCAATGGAAATATTTCCAAAGACATGGATTTGAGAATTTGCGTGAGCTGCAGAGCAGTATTCATTAATTTGAAACTTGGAATCCAGGAGGTTAATTCAAGCTAGGTAATGATTTCACTAAAGTTAGCTAATGATTAAAATTTAAACCAGGAGCCTGAAGTACTAATGACCTACAGGGCCACATTGTAATCTCTGCTGTAGTCTTGCATTTTATGTTCAGTGATTTATACTGATTAATTTATACTAATTATTATGTCCTGGGCATGACGTTAAACTGCATCCATCCTCCGCCACAGGGAACCAACAACGTCCCTGTGCTGGTCCTAAGCCCGGACAAAGGAGGAAGGTTTGCCAGATGGGTGGCGATACACTGGCAGGAAAAGACCAAGACGATTGAAATCCGCAAAAACCACGACACAAGTGACAGAGCAACCCAGATGGTTCAAGGTGTCATGATGTGAAGCAGACATGCACAGGCCGGTTAGGACAGACCGGTGGAGAGAGTTGAAGGAGAGAGCGTGCATGGGACACATACGAGCATTGACCCACGTTGTCCTTCATGCTTCTCTCCCAATATTCTCTTCAATCAGACAAGGTGGTCTAGGTGCTCCAAGATGTTAATGGTATGGAGCAGACCTGGTGACCGGACCGGTTGAGGCTGGGCAGCATGACACGAGACAGACTCAGACAGAGAGTGGCGTCGGACTCTTACGGGCATTGAGCCCAATGATACTGATGATGATGATGATGATTTATACTGAGTCTGACATTTGGGAATCAAATAAACCAGTGGCCTGTCTAGATGGAGTGTGTGTGTAAAAACATTTATAATTATTCATCTAAACCACAAGTCAGCAATCTTGGCATGTACAGGAAATGCAATTTGCGAAGGGTAACTGTTTTGTGCCTCAAAGAAGTGCGCTTGCTAATTTAATTGATAGTTGCATACACAAATTGGTTTTCCTACTAAACTTTCATCCTCTGGTCAGATTATGAAATTCCCTGAACTGTTCTAGGAATACCTCAGACCTTTAATTTGTTGGCATTTGTTAACGGTTTGCAGTACTTAATTTACTTTGGCTCATTAAAGTTATATATTTATTTACATTACGCTGTAGGTTACACGTCATGCTGTGATTGGTGGAGTGTTGGTGTTATAGTCTTTGAAATGCTGGTTGGACACCCACCATTCATGTCAGATACAGCAATTGATACACAGCTGAAGGTGAGTCTATTGGCTGGCGCGCCAAAGTACCTACACGATCGAAATTGTAGTCATTATTATTATTATTATTATTATTATTATTATTATTATTATTACCTTCTGTCCATACATTCCTGTTCCCAATCTGCAGCTCCATGTATTTAACCCTTTAATGCTGGAGGGTATATGATTTTCTATACCATTTACTACCATGTCGGCATTAAAGGGTTAAACAAAGGAACAGCTTCAGGCTGAAAACACTGCAAGTACTCGCATGCATCTCTTAAAAATGGCAGCGTTATTTATTGACGTGTCCTTTGGATAATGGGTTGTTATTCATGCATGTGACATTGCACGATAGATGTGATTGATTTTACACGTGACTGAGTGGTCAATTTCATTAGCATTTTCATCGAATTGTCAGAGTTTACATGTGATGAAGTATTGCATAGTGGAAAGGGTTCCTTCCTACGATTGTTTATTTTTGAAGGATTGTATGGAAGAAGACAAAAGTAGACAAAAGGCACTGAGCAGTCGATAATAAAGGACTCGCCCAAGGTCTCTGCACAATGACCATCTCAGTCAGACATGAACGTGTACTCTGTGCATCATTGCAAGGCACGCTCTTCTAGTCCAGTGCTTCCCAATCTTTGTTTTCTATGGGACACGTATTGACCGAATCTCGACCCAAACAAAACATTATTATGGTATAATGTTTTCATACAGTGCTTGGAGCATGTACAGTTTTAATCCATCTGAATTAGATAATAATTATTATTTTTAATGAACTTTTCTCATGCAACTCTTGTTTTTCACCTTGGAGTGTGATTTATGACGGCACTCGATGGATATCTAACCGAACTTTTGACCAATTTCCTCATAGCACCTTCGTCTTTCCCTCATGTTCCAAGGAGGTGTCCGGCGTCCTGAGAGGAATGAAGTATCCTAAGACCTAGAGTGCTCAAAGAAGTTCCTACCATGACACCAAGGCCGTAGCTAGGGGACGTTTTGGGTGTTTGAACACCCCGAAATGAAAAATGTAAAAAATAGTATAACATATTTACTAGCACATGATGTAAAAAAATTAATGAAATAAAACCATGAAAACACCCCTCGAAATGAAAGGAACGCGAAACTTCAATTGAATGACTAAAAAAGTCATCAACTTTTTGGACGGAAAAAAGTATGATTTCCCCGAGTTTTGACTGGACGAGTAAGAAAAGGTCATCAACTTTTTCGGGCTGATGAATTTTTTTTCCTGTGCCCAAAGAAACACCCCCCCCCCCAAATAAAATCCTGGCGGCGGCTCTGCATGACAATAATGACTTGATGCACGTTTGTTGCAGGTTATCCACTGGCGTGACTATCTCGACATTCCCGAATCTGCCAACCTATCCTCGGATGCAGACGATCTAATTCACCGACTTTGCTGCGATCAGAGCGACCGGCTTGGACGAGCAGGTGCCGACGAAGTCAAGGGACATCCATTCTTTCGTGGGATCGACTTCGAAACACTTCACACGCAGACTGCCCCATACATTCCGCAAATCACACATCCACTTGATACGTCGAACTTTGATCCCGTTGAACCGGTTCGGCCTGGGCAGAGTGATGCCGCAGAGCCCAACGTCTTTTGTGATTTAATTTATGACAGTAGGAAACATGCTTTCCTAGACTTCACGTTCAGAAGATTTTTTGACGGCTCTTCTGAGCAATAATACAATTTGGTTGTGAACTTGTGTGCTGTTTTCTTTATATGCTGGTGTTTAACTAAATCTACTGAGAGGCAACTCCTTGCAAGGAGTCATAGTGGAGAGCAAAATGGAGGGAAAGAGGGAAAGAGGAAGACCTAGGGAAAAGTTCTTGGACTGAATGATGGAGGATGGATATGGAAAACTCAAGGAAAAAGCACAACATCGAGAAGAGTGGCGTCGTTGGGCATCTGGACCTGCCGAGAGGCAGCAAACCTAAAGAAGAAAGAAGGTGTTTAACTGTGTGTATGTTTCCTCTTGATGCTTCAAACTTTGACGCTGTTGAACCGTGGAGAGAATGATGCCACAGAGTTCAGTGACTTAAATTGTGATTTAATTTATGACAGTACCACGAGTAATAAGTATGTACACAATACTACACATGTAGCTGCATTTGAATAATATTTCTTTTGGAGTTATTGAAGGTGCGAAAACATTTCTGCCTACGTAGCAGATACAGAGTGATGTAACTCAGAATTAAACTTAAACTTCTTTGAGATGAGCACTTCTAAAGGTAGCGTCAGAAATTTCATGGTATATTTGGACTAGGAGAAAGATGCAATGTGTTTGAGAGCTGACCTTGATTGGCAAAAGGTGCAGCTTGGTCTTGTAACCTCTGAACCAGTTACCGGTAACCTCTGAACCAGTTACCGGTATGTTTTGAGCATTGAGTTGATCCAAGAAGAATTCGAAGTCATGAGTTGATTGTTTGAATAGTGCATAATGAGGATGCAGAAACCATCAAGGTAGCTTAGGTTTGATCATTTGATAAACCATCAGTGCTAGTCATATGAGAGTTTAAAAGAGGTAGGTCTTAAGCTGTGATTTGTGAATGTCTCCAGAGTCCAGAGATGGCACATTCTTCACATGGTTAGGTGGGTTCTGCAGGATGCAGTATTATTATTCTGAAATCTGGTTCAGAGTTTACAGGAAGCCACAAGGAAGAATATGTATGAAAGTGCGTTCTATTTTTAAACACGATAAAAAGTTCGATGCTTTACATGCAAAGTTGAAAATAATTGCGATAAAAACAAAATTAAGATAAACTAAATACAATAAAAAAAACAGATGTCTGACTCTACAGCTTTTCAGCCAAGAAATCATGCCTGGTGAGGGAATCAATTTTAGGGAGAATACGGCTGTGTGAGCGTGGGTGCAGGTCATGACCAGTGTGTGGACCTAACTACAATAGACATGAGTAGGTCATGGGGGGATGTAGATGGCAAGTTTTTTGCAAGAGGATGCAATAGTAGCACGCGGGTCAGAAATGCTGGATGCAATGAACATGTTAAGATATAAAATCTACCACAATTAAATGCGATTAGAATAATTAGGTTAACCCCATCACACCCATGCAGACTCGCTAAACTTTATATCTGGAATGTTACATTATTTCTATGCTCTTTTTAAGCTAACACATCATCCTGGACCACGCGTGCTCGCAGTTATTTTTGCAGCAGAGGACTAAATGCTTCAGCCATGCTTACATTTTTTCCAAGAACTTGAAAATGCAAGGTAGGAAGTCAGTAACATGGGTACTTTCATAGAGGTTTCTAGATGTACAATTGTACATTTATCAGTTTCACTCTGTGTATCATTAGTATCATCAGTGCAAAGAAATTTTCATCGTAAAGTAATAGTTTTAAAATAAGTTTGTTGGTTTTAAGGGGTGAAGTATCGCGTTGCCCTTATATGCAGGCACCCATGTTCTGTACAGTTTTTTCTTTTGTACACCTTTGCCTGTCAACTCAGTAGGCAATTTGTGACAATGTGTGACGGTCACTTACTATATATTATGACTTTTGTGCTGACGAGGAAGAGGACAAAAATCGTCCAAAATTCCGTGACGTCATTTATGGACGGCCCCTGAAGTTTTTGAAGGGGATTTATGAGCCAAATTATTAAGAACTGACAGAATTCTAAAAGTATGTAACATGCTCAATTCGTTAAAGGCAGTGGGCATGATATACATCTGGTAACCGTTCACCGATTTGCCTGAAGGGCTTAAAAAACGCAGAACACTGCTAAGTTGCGTGCATACATACTTACTTTCTCTTTCGTCGATCCTCTGCCCTCATCCGCCAGATGGCCAACCAGCCAGCCAGCCGTTAACGCCATCTGCTGCAGCTGAGATGCATGAGAGATGATGCTGTGATTATTATACGGTGTCTTCGTCGTTTAAGATTAATTCCGGTAGAATTTCTTAGAGAAAAATCAAGATGGCTGGCGGATTACGTGTCATATGCGACATGCGTGTTGTGTTTTGTGCTCTCGTTATGGCTGCCTGTGTTTTCCATGACGCCCAGTGTGAGGACGGCGAAGGTTCTCCACGTAGAGTACCCCGTCGTGTTGCGAGGCCCGATAAGGGTGCTGCGGCTTCGGATCAAACTGACAATGACGATGGGAGAAAAAACGCTCCCCGTGTTTTGAAACTGTCCGAAGATCCAGTCTGTGCGGCGGATGTTAGCCGAATTTGTGGGAAAATCACTGGCCAGAATAACTTTGCGGTTGTCGAATGTCTGCAAAACGATCTCATGGTGAGCAGAATTGCCGTCTTACCTACCTAAGTGTTCTAGATTTCCAAAGACGTCATTATTTACCATCCATGATTTTCCCGGTTCTTAGTCCTTAAAAATAAGAGTAATTAGGGTAGAGGTTTACGATGGCTCGGTCGCCGATTTGCATCGCGTAAACAATATGGCGGCACCAGAAATGGAGAGAGTTTTTCTATCTTGGCTAAATTGACACGACACCAAACGAATCGCCTAATTTCCAGAACATGTTTTAAAACTGTGCATTGTTATTCATTTTCAACACCTTCATTTTTTAAATTTATGTTTTATTAATTTCCTAAGTTGATTATTATTACGAATGACATTACGTGGAGGGTGCACTGTGTCCACCATGGTGTTATGGTCAATCACGTTGCACAAATTGGAGTGATAACAGTCATTAAGTTATGTAACGCTGCACATTCCGAATGCATTCACCAAGTGCTGTTGCAGATCTAGATCTATTCAAATTAAAGTTATGCAAGTTAGGTAAACAAAATGACGGTCTGACTCCAGGTTTGTCTGACTGATTGAGTGCAACCAGTTTACGGATCAGCCAGACCTTTGCAAGGTGATCAACGAAAGAAATCAATAGATTGATCACCTTGAATGAGAAGCTCTGGCCACGCTGCAAATTGAGTCGACTGTCTCTAAAGCCCATATTAATGTTTGACAATGTTGGATGTCATATGGCGGTGCTCAGTCTAGACTTCTTGTCTGCAGGCTTCCCGCTGATGTAGCTTGTTATTTCATTGGTGCCCAGTCAGTATGTCTTTAATAGCTATTCTTCTGAACTCATCCTAGTTGCGTTGCACTTTTGCACCAGGCAATGCATGCTCGAGTTTTGTATGTATGTTTGTTTGTATGTGCACACTGCACTTGTTATAGCGCCCCATTCAAGCTCTAGCTGCTTAGAGGCGCTCCCGAATGCAGAGCGGACACTGCATCGGAGTTTCACGCCGAAGCGCTGAGCAATTGTGAGTGAGGGACTTGCCCAAGGTCCTTACACGGTGAGGTGGATTCGAACCTTCCGGCTCCAAGGCAGCGACGTCACCACTACACCACGAGTTCTGATGTAGCAACTTGCTTTAGTATAATGAAAATATGTTCATCTGTGTTTTCATTGTTAGCAGACCTGAGTTGTCTTCTATTGTGATCTTCTTTAACGGTGTAATTATATAAGAAAAGTCTGGCAAACATTACCTATGTAAAATTGCTTGGATTTGTGTGCAGTTATACTATGGGATTCTATTATTCTGAATAAATCTGATTTTACCAGATCTGGATTGACAGAGATATTATGCGTGTGTGACAGTGAGAGCTGCATAGTGTTCTCAATAGAACTTGCATTTATTGGTCTTGTCTTGGCTAGGATGCTGAACTGACTTCTCTTCTCTGGTTGACTTTATTTTATGCTGTGCTCTTAGACTTCTGTTTTCTTGTTTACTTTATTTTATGCTGAATAGTTTAACTTCTGTTTTTCTATTTGACTGTATTTTATGATGTACAGTTAAACTTTTGTTTTTATAAAAAAGGCAACTGAAACCATACTTGCCCATACTCGCTTTGCGAGCATCAGCAGCCTGATGCTGATCTCCGGTGTCAGGCAGTGCTGCAGTAGGTGTCATTGCCAATACATTGGCAGTAGGTGTCATTGCCAATACATTGGCAATAGGTGTCATTGCCAATACATTGGCAGTAGGTGTCATTGCCAATACATTGGCAGTAGGTGTCATTGCCAATACATTGGCAGTAGGTGTCATTGCCAATACATTGGCAGTAGGTCGCATTGCCAATACATTGGCAGTAGGTGGCATTGCCAATACATTGGCAGTAGGTCGCATCAATTGCCAATACATTGGCAGTAGGTGGCATTGCCAATACATTGGCAGTAGGTCGCATTGTAGGTGGCAGGTTTTTCCACCAAACCCAGGGTTACCTGTGCAGTGCCGACCTCTTGGAAGTAGACGACCGTGTTGACCTTGTGGGGCTCGTCAGGAGACTTTAAATCCATTTCCTTCTGCTCTTCGTTTGTGTGTTTGTTTGTGTGTGCACTTGTTATAGCGCCCCTTCAAGCTCACTACTCAGAGGCACTCCCGACTATAGAGCGGACACTGCATCGGAGTTTCACGCTGAAACGCTAGAGCAATTGCTAGTGAAGGACTTGCTCAAAGTCCCTACACTGCAGCTTGAGGTCGATTCAAACCTACAACCCTCCGGCTGCAAGGCTACAAACATACCCACTACACCACCGTGCCCCCACAGGACATGTGTATAAATGGAGTGAACTGTGTTTAGTGCTACACTATCTATCTTGCTGTACCATCATAGATCATGTATTGCAATTACCGTACCTGGTATATGAAGGGCCAAAGTGAAGTACTGCATGTTGACTCGGTCAATTAGATCCGACTGCTGCTCGAGCAGGAAGTTACTCTGATTAATGATTGTATGGAAACCCACATAACAAACATCATCTTGTTTGACATCTGTTGTCATGGAAACTAAGTGGCTGGCTTAGTACTTCTAAGTACCGGTGGTATTCAGGAACCCATGCGTTTGGCCACGTTGTACTGATTTGTTTTCACTGTGCGTTGTCTTAAATAGCTATTTGACGTTTATGGTTTAGCAGATGTTTTTGAAATGATGTGTATTCTGTGATATCAGTGGATTATGAATTGCTGTTATTGCAAGTGGCTGTTATTATTTATTAGGAAGTTCTGTTGCACAGTTATCTAATGCATGAGACATTAAGCGATGGTGTAGTTTATGTAGCACCTTCCTTAGATGAAATTAATCAGAGTGCTAGCCTAAATGACGTTTAAATAGCTGATTGTTAACTTAGGCAAAAGATGCAATGCTCAGAAAAGTAAAATTTGTCACCAGTGACGAACCCATGCACACACACACACTGGGAGTGCCTCTGAGTAGAGATCTTGAAAGGGTGCTATATAAATTCTGAAAGGGTTCTATAGCAGCTATATAAATTCTGATTGATTTATAGATTTATTGATTGACTGATTGATTGATTTTGTTTGGAGCAACCACATTGATTGGTTGATTGTTTGATTGATTTCATAGATTGATTGATTGAGATTGATTGATTAGTGTGGAACAACTACAGACCATAGCATCTGCCAGCACATGGAATCACAACTGCTCAGTAGTGCCCTCGTTGCTGGATGATGATGCACAATTGCACATATGTGATTTGTTCCTCGAGTTGCCAGGCGCACTGAAACAGGTGCTCACCACCACCTGCCGATTGTCAGATTAGAGCACCACCACCACTTCCTAATTGAAATAATATAAAAGATCAAGCGTATGATTTACTTTCTTATAGATCTGCAAATGTCAGCACTGCTGGATTCAGTGGTAAAATTGGTTTTAATATGAAATGATTAATATATGTTGGGAAGATGTTGTCATGTCAGATAGTTTTTCGCAGTTGAGGAGTTGTAGATTTTAACTGTATGTCTTGCCTGGCATTGTAGTTATGCATTACTATTATAATCCTGACAATAAATACATTTAATAGATTATAATCATGACAATAAATACAATTAATAACAATTATACATTGTTAATGATTTTTCCTTCTTAGCCTTGAACTATATAATCTTTTGTTTGTGTTATGTTTATTTAGAAAGATGAGGAAATCAGTGATGCGTGTGAGCACGTGAGTATTTTTTACAGTTTTTTTTAGTTTGCATTCAATGAATGTTGATTGGCTTTCTATTTTGCTGATATTGAAAATATAGCACAACAACGTCAACAAAGAAATGGAGTTTCCTTGTGCTTTGAAAATAGAATTTTGTTTTAGCCATGGGTTGAACTTTCAGGACGTTAAATTTTTTGAACTGGAAGTACTTAATGATCGAATTGAATTAAGTTGAAATTGAAGTTAAATTGGTATCGTTTAATGACTTTTTTTATTGCAGATTTATGCAGTTGAAGCGATGAGACTTCTAGTCAAGTCGCTATAAAATTTAAATTTTTCATTGTGTTTGTGGGACTAATTAAAAACAAGTGGATATAGAACAATGTTATTTTTGCAAGGCTCGTGAATTATCTTGTGCCCTGCACTTGACTTTCGAGAGACACTTTAGAAGTTTGAAGCATACTCTTTTGATTAGGCGTAAAAAAAAATTGTTGTGTTTCCGGTAACCCGACCGACCCATTTTTACGGCCGCGACTCAAATATTTTTGTAAAAAATTTTATAAAAAAAAATTTCAAAAAAAGTTAACTTTTTTTCAAAAAAAATTTAAAAAATTTTTAAAAATATTTTTTTAACATTTGTATTGACATAAAATAAGAGACGTCAACAAAATGAAATTAATAGGACTGTTTCTAGAGCAGTTTTAGGTGCAGACAGTCGGGAAATAGGCAGTTTATACTTGCTTAGAACACGTACTTTGTTTCAGCGTGCAAAAAAGACTAATGGGGTATACTTTTTCGGATATTCACTGCATAAAAATATTTTAACAAAATAAAAATATTTTCCGACCTACCTACCCAATTTTTTTTAGCTCTGTTACCGGAAACACAAGATTTTTTTAAGGCCTTAAATGATTATTTAGGTCTAGGATGTTTCATGATGCTACAGAGGTTGTGGTTATAAAAATTACATTACATATGCACTACACTACACGTATGCTTTACAACTATATCAATGCGTGTCTATTCTACGTTGCTGTGAACATGGCTGTAAACTTCTCAGTCAGCTGTGACCCATGCCATAGTTTGTTTTAAAATTTTATTTCTGTACCATGTGATTGTGTATGCTTTGTTGCAGCTCAGGCTTTATTAATCCCTTCTTGGGCCATATGTGGCAGTTTGTGGATTATTGATAGATAGGCACGGATAGGCAGATCTTTTTTTATTGGAATGCCAATTATGAGCCACATTTTAGCATGTACACATTGTACAGCATATACACTATATGTAGTTTATGTATTCAACTTGTAGTTCAAGGAGTGTACAACAATTTTGTTAACATCCCCCAATTTGCACATTAGTGTTTTCTTTGTCTGGTTAATATCGTTAAGAAATTATTTTAAGAAGTTTTATGTTATCCTTATTATGACACTAGTTGAAACCAATTCATTAAATCACTATATTGGTAGGA
This sequence comes from Lumbricus rubellus, assembly GCA_945859605.1. NCBI lineage: Eukaryota > Metazoa > Annelida > Clitellata > Crassiclitellata > Lumbricidae > Lumbricus > Lumbricus rubellus. Next base: position 30,731,114 of record OX243814.1, read on the forward strand.
ACTAAATACATGTCACCTAGTCTTTATAAGTGTAAAAAATTTGAGATCCCCATCATATATAGAATAATCAGCCTCTACATCTGTACAATGTGTAGTTGTGTGCATTAATACTATATAGCAGTAAATTCAGTCATTATAGACCGTGCGATGAAAACAGCTTTCCCATGCACATAACTTGCTATATTTAGAGTTGCATTTATAAATAAATATATATATATCTATATATATATTTATAAAAATATATATACATAGAAATTCCTGTAGTTAGTTTTGCAATGACTTTGAAAAGTTATGACAGCAGCTTTTTTATGATATTTGTGGCATCCATTTGCCTGCAGCTATTTTAGCTTTAGATAGTGACATCCCATTCTTGCTTAGAACTCTTTTTATTCAGATGTTTTTTATTCATCATCCAGCTTGAAAAACTTAAATTGTTCAGCCAAAAGGCTGTCAAAACTGTTTTGCATGATGATTCAAAAAATCGATTAAAAGATTTTGGAATTTGAATATGTACAGTGCTGGCAGCAAATGTTATGAATATGGATATGTCATCATTGGTTAGAATAAGCTTGAGCCAATTTTGCAGAAATAAATTATTTTCTGGCTCTTCACCTGTTATAAGTTTGTCTTACCAGGACTACACGTGGCAGTGTTTAGTTTTAGTCTGTGCATGATTTTTGTTGATGGGGGTTTTCAATATACTATTTTTTGGTTAAATAACAATTTGTCATGTGTTTTAAACTATGATATAAACACATGTTCTGAGGAACTTTTCATTACAGAATTTAGCTGAAGAATTAAGGATGAATAAAAATGAAATATGATGAATCAAGAAATTTATAAAAACTGTGTTTGCTTTTATCTGAACTGATATTACTGGTAAAATCAAAAACAGAGTTGGCAAAGAGTGACCTGTAGGAGTATCAAAGAGAAATGGTAGGGAAGGTAATTAAGCCAAACTGAACCAATAATGCTCAGATGTCCCATATGTTTAACTATTATACACTAGTTCACTTGTCATCCGAGTATTTTATGCATGTCCCATAATTGGCCGTAATACATCAGCAGACTGACTTCTAAATCAAAACAATAGTGAGGTCTGTCTGAATGTCTCATCTTAACGATATGCACCATATGTCGGCCTTTTTGAAAGGCACCATATGTGAGTGACTGGCTTTTGTCTGTGCCTGCATGTTATGGACGGTCCCTTAGTTATGGATGGTACTTTTGTTATGGAGGGTCCCTTAGTTATGGATGGTCCTTTGGTTATGGATGGTCCCTCAGTTATGGATGGTCCTTTGGTTATGGATGGTCTTTTGGTTATGGATGGTCCTTTCGTTATAGATGGTTCTTTGGTTATGATTGGTCCTTTGGTTATGGATGGTCCTTAATTATGGATGGTCCTTTCGTTATGAATGGTTCTTTGGTCTGGTTGTTGTAGTTGGTCTGGAGCTACAAGCATAACCTGACGATGGACTTCAGATTCGATTCTGCTGCGTCGGAGATCTGCAAAACAACGCTTGATCTGGTTAGACATATTTTCATATTGTTCTAACCATGATATATATCGTTCTAACCATGATGTATATCATTCTAACAATGATATATATCGTTCTAACCATGATATATATATCGTTCTAACCATGATGTATTTCTATCTAAGAACATAAATTATTATCATAGTTATTTTGCATTATTTAGCGCTATCGTCAAATGAATACTTAAGTACAAATAAATCATTGGCTCTGTGCAGTTGTGATCTCGCTCATGGTCCGTATATTGCATTAATGATCTGAGGGAAGCTTGAACCTGTACTGCTCGTTACAAAGTGGGTACTCGTCCAATTGGAGCAGTGTCTCACATGTATAATTTTGTTGTCAAATTAGTAATACTGTATTTCAGCTGATCTCATATAACTCAACTGTATATAATTATATGTGTCGTTGTGTCTGTATGGATTTGAGCTGCTGTGTCTGGTGTGTTTTTCTGTTCGATTGCCTGCATGTGAGCAACTTTCCTGTCGAAGTTGTTACATGGCTCATTTCCAGCTCATGCCATTTTGTGATAAGGTCACTTTGAAAATTTGATTAGATGATGATTATCTGTTTGCGCATTTTTCCTTCTCAGATGGGTGAGTGCAATGGACTGCCAGACGGTCAAGGACTCAAGATTCCGTGTCTCATCGAGAACATCGAGAACGTCACGAACAACAACTGCAAGGCTTTTCTCAAACGAATGGAAAGCATCGTCTTTAGCGATTATCGACTCATCTTCAAGTTTGCGGACAAATGTCGGTCAGAGATCGGTGAACTCGAGTGTGGCCGTCTGCCTTCGAACGAAGACAGTGCGGTCAGTAATAATAATAACAATGACGATGTCTATGGCGCCGTAACACAGCCATGCCGTTACAAGGGCGCTAGTATTTCCTTTCTTAGATACAGAATGATGCAGAGCGATATGGCATGGCATAATAATTACACCAAAGACTTATTAGAACCTGTGTTTTAGCTTAACCCTTTGAATCCGGCTGGCCGGTTTTCCGGCCCGTTATCCAGAGTGTTATGGGAGCTCCGGGTTAAAAGGGTTAAGGGTTGGGGTTGACCCGGGCTGGCTCTTTTTTCTAACCACCTCTGGTAAGTGACCAAAAGGATGCTGGGTGGAGGGAGTTGGGGGGGAGGTCAGGAAGCTGAGATATCCCATGTGTCATCAGTTGTTTCTTGTGCAACGTATCGATGACATTTAGATGTTGACCTGCATTCGTGTAGTTTGGTTATTTGCCATTTTTTAACCTCCCAGCTCTTTTTCTGCATCTGAAATGCTGTCTACGTGGTCTCTGTCTTTGGTGACCATATCGACGCCTGCCTTTTGGCGAGATCATGGTTTTGATGAGCTAATTTTCTACTGGTGTATTGATGTTACAATGGCATGCATTGTTATGAGTCCCTCTGGTGTAACCAACACACTTGTTTCTTCTCTTCTCATGGCCTTGCACAAACGGAGCGCCTCTGAACGGGTCACCCTAGTAGAGGCACTTTATAAATGTTTTAATACGATACGATACTTGTGCACATGAATTTAGTGGGTCATTTTAAAGCTTTTCAGTTTTTATGGCGATTGCTGTTTGCACGTTGCTACGTGGCTTTGAATTACAAGCCAGCTCTCATGACTTGACGTTTTAAAGTGCTGGGAAGAGTTAACGATTGCAATTATGGCTATATGATTGTTTCCTGTGCTTCAACAACCAGTGGCCAGTGGCGTTCATGTGAGATAACCATAACCATAGCCATAAATTTTATTGAACCAAAGTAACAGTAGTGACATCGAAAAAACAAGTACGGTGTAAAAACCAGTGTACTAAGACCGTAAGGAACCTGGGTTTGTCTAATATTCTGTAACAATTAAATAAATTAGGCAGAGTTGGTAACAAAACACACGTGTGTATGATAAAGCATGATTCTTAACTAGTTGACTAAGTTTTATTAATTTAATGAGCACTAGACAATCTGGGTGATATTATGAGACCGGAGTATAATTTTAAAGGACGAAATGTTAGTTAAATTACGCAGGGTGTGGTATATTGTTCCAAGCGCAATGGCCAGCGCATTTAACCCTTTACCCGTTTGCCCCGAGAATATCCGCTGAAAACACTGGCTTAAAGGGAAAAATGAATGGGTAAAGGGTTAATGGAAACATCTGCGAATTGGTCCTAACCAAAGATGCACTTATATGAATTCAATATACACTGTGTCCGGATGAAAAGTAGTACCCAACTAAAAGTGTCATAACCCGGTCAAAACTTTTAGGATTTGTCTGAAATTTTTAATACAGTAACAGTGACCATATGTACACGAGATTCCAAAGTCGTTTGCAAATATTCGCGAGTTTGCCAAATTTATGAGCGTTTGCGATGGAGCACTGAAAAATTGAACTTTCCAACATGGAAAACCTGAAAAGAAGTGAAATTCAGCTAAATACGGTGTTCAAATTGTCCACCTTGTTCACGGACACACGACCGTGGACTTAGACGCTACTGTTTGATGGTCCTGTCGATGATCACCTGGTTAAACAACTGCCAATCTTCAAACAGACGCGCCCTACGCCCTACGGTTATCGATGTCATGAATACGCGTGAACGAAAAACGCGCTCCTCAGTACATGTACTCCGGATCAAAGTCTGGTCTGCTGGACGACCACAGCTGCGGGATATGAAGCCGAGTGTCTCCAGGGACAGCTATTAGTCCACTACGTCTACGGTAGTGTGTACGTGAACAAGGAGAACATTTTCAAGTAGGCCCTATAGCTGAATTTCACCTCCTTTCAGGTTTTCCATGTTGGAAAGTTCAATTTTTCGGTGCTCCAACGCAGACGCTCATAAATTTGACAAACTCACGAATATTTCTAATCGGCTTTAGGATCTCGTGTAAATACGGTCACTGTTGATGTGTCAAAAATTTCAGACAAATCCTAAAAGTTTTGACCGGGTTATGACACTTTTAATTGTGTACTACTTTTCATCCGGACACAGTGTACATACATGTAATATGTTCATGTTTGCTTCAAATGGGAGAATATCGGTGTTCAGTTGTGGGACAGAATTAGAATGTTGCATATTGCTCAAGTCTTGAGAACAATATGTAGAAATTGCTTGACAGGCACAGCACGTGCTGGGCAGGGGCGGATATAGAAATTTTTGAAGCGGGGGGCAAATTTCTGTTTCATGAATTTTTCTGGTCATGTGCTACTTTTTCTCTCTCGCCTTGCTGTTCCCGCTGCATTAATTGAAAGCTTCTTGAAACCTGAGGGGGTGTCCACGTCCTGTACAAAACACTTTTAATGGGGGTGGCATGGTCGGATTGGCCCTCCTTGGATCTGCCCCTGGTACTGGGCCACTGTACAACAGGAAGCTGAATTGCCTGTGGCATAATTGTTTAGATCTATGAGATTTGATTTTCCTGAGTTGTTATGCCAAACTTTTCCAGAATGATATCCACCACATGTCAGAGTACTGATGTTGTGTCATGCAAAAAATTACCTGCGGTCTTGCTTCTCAAGTCTGTGTTGAATATATTTGCCTGTCTGTTTGTTCCGTGAATTCAGCCTAAACCGTGAATTCAGCCTAAACCGGTTGCTTTTCGTGAACTGGCACAAGTAGCCAACGGCACACGATTGTTTATGAAGTCCCATGGGTGTTATTTGCAACATGGTTAGAAGTGGTGTAGGCTTTTGATCTGCCCATACTGCCAGACTTGGTTATTGTGCTGAATTGTGACCTAGAGAGGCAGAAGCTGTGCTGTTTTCATCTAACTGATCTATTGAAGGAGAAGAAGAGACTGAATAAGGAAAACAGGGAGGGATGAGGGGGGGAGGGGAAGAGGAAGAGTAGTCAGAAGAAAAGCAGAGAAAGAACAGATGTTTATAGGTGAAAAAGCTGGAGACTTAAAGGCGAAAATTGATAGGGCAAAGATTTCAGACAGAGAAAAATAAAGAAAGAAGTAAGAGTAAGATGCAGTCCTGAAGAAAGACGATTAACATGCCAGAGGCAGATGCAGAAAATGAGAAAGAGGGGAGAATGACTTGAGGGTAAAGAAGAAAATGAGTGTAAGGAAGGCAGGAGCAGCAGTGTATATGCGGTACAAAATGCCTAAATGCAGAATACCCACCAAAGGCAATAGCTGCATTTAATTAGCTGAATTATCCAATTTCTACCTGTCTTTACCCAATAAAAGCGGCTTACTCCAGATGGTGCAAAAGTGAGCCTTATTCTGATATGCAGTTTTCGTCTATAAACATTTGAACTCGAGTATTTGCAGGTGGACTGCAGCTGTATTATATTAAACATGCTTGCTTGTGTATGCAGTGTATTATTAGCTGTCAAATTTTTTAAGCTCATGAGTCATGAAATTGTGTGCACGTCAATGATAGTATTTGCACGTCAGTGACAGTAGAACTTTCTGAAGTTTGATGATGAGCAATGGAGCGTGGTATTGCTCAAGGTTTTTTCTCCACTTGTTGGAATGTGGTGATGTTGGCATTGCAGATGTAATTACAATCGGTTAACGCTTCACTGACCGAACATGTATAGGAGTTTCCATACCATAATTATAACTACATTTTGGTCGGTAAAGGGTTAAGTTAGACCATCTGATTGAAGGCTTCCTAAAATATACATTTACAAAGTTCATTTAAGATATGATAAGATAAGAATATTCTTTAATTTACCAATTGCTAACCGCATTTTGGTTTACAGACATGGTTCAATAAAATGAAATATAGTTAATATACATAACGGAGTAATGGATAAAGGTGTCCATTTAATTTCCATGTTTTCAGAAGAATTTATAATGTTGAAAGTCCGTGATAAGAAGTAGATTTCAAAAAGTATATTTATTTTTGGTTCCTTTGTACGAATCTATATGGTTGCATGTACATCTGTTCTCATGTCGTCTTTTCCAGTTGCCCCATAACCAGGGACGAACATTGACCTGCTTGGCAGAACATCTGGATAAGCTGAATGACGATTGCAAGCAAGAGCTGCTGCGGGTGGCAGAGCTTCAGGCGGATGACTACCACAAGGACCGCCAGTTGTACTACGCGTGCCGTGAAGACCGAGAGAACTTCTGTCACAAGGTGAAGGCCGGCGAAGGACGCATCTACAAATGCCTCTTCCGTCACAAGTTCGATCCACAGATGAGCGATGGCGTAAGGAAAACGTTCCGACACTGGTTATCATTTATTTTGATGTGCTAGTTCTTGCGTTCTTTTGTCTATTAAGACGCCTGTGTTGCAGCACCCTAGAACTTGCCGTCATAATCATTATTTTAGTTTATTTTTTAATTATTATTATTATTATGTGAGGGGGGTTGTTTTTGTTACATGGTCATCGTTCGTGTGTTGTCTTCAGGTCTTTGTCTTTTTGTCTGACTGACTGCATTCTTGTGTCTATTGAGGCACCTGTGTTGCAGCGCCCTAGAACTTGTTGTCATTATCATTATTATTTTCATTATTATTATTATTATTTTAAATATTTTTTAAAATTTTTAAAAAATATAAAAGCGCAGTCTGGAACGGCTCTATTCATACTCTGTGTCCTGTTATTATTATTATTTGTATGGGTTTTAGTATTTGATAACGTTGCTAAATATTGTTTGCATTGTTCTGGTATTTTTTACGCTGTCGTTGCATTAATATGTTATGGCTGAAGTCCTGTACTGGCTGTCTTCTATTTGATTGATTGCTGAACTTGGTATTGCAAGTAATTTGATAATGCATGGGGTATATGAACTCTGCTCTCAGCACTTGGTAAATTGTTTCCACTTGACTACGGATAATTTCACTTGATGTGACTATTGGTTAATGACCTGTGGGGCAAATGATAATGGTGATATCGAAATCTTTAATGACCTGTGGGGCAAATGATAATGGTGATATCGAAATCTTTGATGCAGATTTGATTAGAACATGATGCAATCAGCTTTTCTGTTCATTTAATTAAATTCATAATTAATTCATAATTAGATTCATAGTTAAATTTATCATTAAACTAAATCCAATAACGTAGTTCATAATTAAATTGATTCATAATTGAATTAATTCATAGTTAAATTCATTATTAAATTGATTCGTAAAATTTACATTAATTCATGGGTAATTTCTAAATTAAAATTCTTTATTAAATTAAATTCATATTAAATTCATTATTAAATTTAATTCATAATTAAATTCACAATTAAGTTCATTAATGAATTTAACTAATTAATGCTTTGATGAAGCATTGTCGTTGTTTCATCCGATTATCCACATGTTTTTCTCCGATTCTATCTGCACTGATCTGGATATTGTTCTTGTAGTGCCTGAAGATGCTGACTGTTCGCCAGCAGCTGCAGCAGGAGGACTACAAGGTGAACATGAAGTTTGCGAGGTCATGTCAAGCCGACATCATTGAGAACAAATGTCTTCCACAGATGGAGGCGGTGGCTCCTTTCAAAAATGCTCGTTTGTCGGCCATCTTGCTGTGCCTTGAAGGAGCAATGAAAGATGGTAAATGAATGAACTACAACGACAACATCGCTTAATTTAACCCTTTAATGCCGGAGGGTATAGGATTTCCCACACCGTTTACTACCATCTCGGCATTAAAGGGTTAAGTTAATGTGATTCGGTCTTTGGTTGGTTGGTGAATCAATGAGTCAGAGTTTACTTCTGCATTTTTCCTGCAGATGTTTCATGCTTGTGGGGCGCGATGGTGTAGGGGTGTGTTTGGTGCCTTGGAGCTGGAAGGTTGTGGGCTCGAATCCACCTCAAGCACCGTGGTGCAGGGACCCTGAGCAAGCCTTTCTCTCACAATTGCTCGTGCGCATCAACGTGAAACTCTGATTCAGTGTCCGTGCTTTAGTCGGGAGCGCCTCTGAGCAGCGATCTTGAAAGGCCGCTATAACAAGTACTTGTACATACATACATACATACATCCTAGCTTCTGTATGTATGTATGTATGTGAGTTTGATCTTCCATTTTTATTTCCATTGATTCACTTCAAGTCCATTTAGTCACCGTCGTAACTGTGAGCCGTGGTCATACTGTCAGTAATTATTAGGCGTGCTGATGATTATATCTGGAACAACTAAGAGAAGCTACATCAGAAAGAAGGCAATGGAGAAGGCTGGCCACGATGATCGCTAGAGTTCAACGAACTGACAGCACAACGTGACAAGGTGATGATTATATCGTTGCTTGTTTTCAGGCAAAGAGGTGAATCCGGACTGCATAGGTGAGCTGAAGGAGGTGCGCAGAAGTCTGATGGAGGACTACCAGATAAGTCCGATCCTCGTGCGAGACTGTTCGAAAGAGATACAAGAGAATTGCGGAGGAGGTCTTCACCGTGATGGCAAGACAATCCACTGCCTCATGGATCTCGCAAGACCAAAGAAGAACCGGCAATCGAACAAATTGGAGGTCCAGATATCGGACATATGCGTGCGAGCGGTAGGTGCTACATATCAATCAATCAAAATTTATATAGCACCCCTTTAAGATACCTATTCAGAGGCATTCCCAGCCGAGATCAAGCGAAAAAAACAGTCTTCAACAGTTTGTGAAATTGAGAACAGCTTGGGAGGTGTCGCATAGTCAAGGGAAGTCCATTCCAGGTTGTTGGACCAACCGCAGAGAACGAACACCTCTGCATTGTTGCAGAGTGAGTGAAATATACATATGCATTGAAGGTCTTTTGTTATTATGCAAAAGGCATACTCATTCTCTTTGTACGTGGGTTTTTTGAGCACTGCTTAAATTTTCATGACATTGGTGTCTAATGTGAGGAATATTGACTGCGTTGTTGTTAGTCCAGTGTTACTGATATTGTTGTCTAATATTAGCAAGAACGGTTGTTTTCTTTCGGGTTTGCTTTTGGCTTAAAAATACCAAGTTTCCTTTAAAGTCATGATTTCCAGTTGATAGGACTAGAATTGTATCTTCGCAAATGCAGTCCTTATATGTTTATTTATTTTTTGGGGATGTCGTTTGAGAATGGGGCTAAAATAGTATTTCCTGTAATGTATTGATGCCTCACAGCATGTGCCAAAAATAACGATTGATGATATTTTTGTAATGCTGGAAAAGCTGGAAGACGTGTTGGAGGAAGCAGACGTTGGCGATAATTACGAGGTGGATCCTGCAATTCAAGAAGACTGCGAACCAGTTGTGAAAGTCCTCTGCAAAGATATCCGGCCAGGAGAAGGAAGGTCAGTTTTTTAAAGAAATCATCTCTCTACGTCCAAGTATGATGGAAAAATTGCTACTAAGCCACTTGCACAATTGAAGCATTGCGTTCATGCAATCGTAGAGTCATATTTTCTCATTATTTTTCAGTGTAATTTCAATTTATTACTACCACCATTCTCTCTCAGTTACCTGACAATGTTGTCAGGTTTATTTCTTTCAGTTATAATATTACAGGTTGTGCTCACTCCATTTTGTCATGAAAAATGATAATTTTCCAGACTGTCGCAAAGTAGTAAAGAACTTAATTTAAGGTCCTAATTTTGGTCATCAAGTCTCAAATGGGTCTTGCTCCGAAGTATCTGTGTGATCAGATACTTTGCCCCCTTTCTGCCACTTCGCTGCGTCCTCTTAGGTCCTCTGATCGGCTTGACCTCTTTGTCCCCCGAGTCAGGACCGCCATGGCACAATCCAGATCATTTGCCTGCATTGGTCCCTCCCTAAGGAATGGGCTTCCCCCATCAGTTCGCTCTGCCATCCTCTTTGGTAGTGTATCCTCATCTTTCTCTCGTCTAAAAACTTGCCTTTTTTCTCGGAGTTGAACGCACTGGGAGCGCTTCTGAAAGGCTCTTGCTGCAAGAAGCGCTTTATAAATGGTCAGATAAGACAAGAAAGAACTGAAATTCTCGTGTTTCCAAAAAGAGATACAATTCTGACAATGAAATGAGGAAGAAATCATCCGGCTGTGAAAGTTATCAATGTTCTGTTTGTGTTTGAGCGAGTGAAACTCAGAACTGACTGGTTTTCTAATGAGTAAAGCATGTAAGATGTGTACAGATGCTTGTTCACTCTACCTTGCCAGATTTTGCATTCTTGAATGTTCTTTGTTTTTCTGTAGAATCATGAATTGTCTGGTTGAATCTCTCGACAAGCCTCACATGACAGATCTTTGCAGGGAACGTCTGATGGAAATTTACTTCTTCATAACACGTGACTTCAGGTAATTGACGCTGATTAAGTAAAATATTAATATCCCAATATTAAGACTTGAAAGAGATGAATATTGACATTTTAAGAGCAAAGGATCTCATCAGAAACAGAGAAATTTGGAGAAGTCATGTAGGAGCCTCATCGTCATCACTAGACTGACGGAAGAGAATAAAGAAGAAGAAGAGGTAAATTATGTTTCTATAATAACTATTGTTGTGACATTAAAGATTACATCCTGTCAGTAGTTGATTTCTGACAGTACTTGTGAAAGAATTTTTTTTAAAATATTCTTTTATAATGCTAGTAGAGTCCATGTGTGTCACACAAAACTTGAAGAATGAGAGTTTGTATGTCATCATCCAAAATGTGTCAAAATAGAGAAATAACCCTGATAATGCTTGCTAGGTTGCATTGGTAATAATTCAAAGGAACAAAAGTTACCCAGCAGATCTGTGTATCACCGAAAGCAGCGTGCTACCGAAACATGTCACTAATTTTTAGCCAAATATGCCATAGTGCACATACAAAATGGATTATAAATGGGCCCGGTAGAGTAGTGGTTAACACGCTGGCCAAGAGTGCGAGAGGTAGCAGGTTCGAGCCCCTGTTGGGCGGATATGCTTTGTAGGCTGCTATTAGCGCCATATAATTGCAAAGCTGTCTGTTCAGTTAGTAAAGTAAAGTAAAGATTAGTGTCTGGCTTGTAAATGTAAAGCGCAGTGCGTCTTGCAGGCGTTTCATTAAAGAAAAGATTATTATTATGAAGGTTTGTCTTTGTGTGTAGGTTGGACACTCGCTTGTACAAACTCTGTCGTCAAGATGCCAAGGCGATCTGCCAGGCTCCGGACGCGTGGTACTTGCCATCCTCTAAAACCAATGGTGAACAATATAGACCTGCGATGAAGCAACTCGTGTTTGCCTGTCTCTATCGACATCTTGTTCAGGTTTCTTCGGATCCCAGCTACAAGGTAGGAGTCTAAGAGATCGGAGTCATTCAAAGCTGTTGCAACTTTATGATGGCTTTTTTTAACGTGTAGTTGTACACAAAATGTGCAGTTCTAAATGGATTGGTGCAGTTGTAGAAGCACCTGTGTTCAGTTAAAACTAGCAAAAAATGGTAATTTTCCTCCGATTGGAAGTAATTTACCATGGAGGATGGGAAGGAAAAGAAGGGGTTGTGCAGTTCTAAAAATCCTTAAAAACAGCCCTGGTAAGAGATCAAAGTCATTCAAAGCTGTTGCTAGTTTATGAGAGATGTGTATGACAACTGCACTGGCTTCCCGACTTGCAGCGTATCTATTACTGTTTTGGCGGTTTCTTATTAGGTGTACTGCATCCTAAATTGCTGACCTTTGTCATCCTATTTCTGTCCTAACCGAATTTCTTGTCTTGTGCTTCTCGGCCAAGGGAAGGCTTCTTGTCCCCAAAGCCTGTTCATCTCTCAGACAGTCCTTCTCGATTGTTGGGTCCTTTACCCGGAATGGGCTTCCACTTGAGCTGTGCTTGCTACCCCACAACAGTATGCCTGCTTTATGCTAACTGCTTAAGTCTCTGTTTAGCTGGGAGCACCTTTGAGTTGGCTTCTTGAAGGACTGGCGCTGTGTATAAATTCTCGTAATAAATAAAAGAGGATTATATGCAGTGATTGACCAGTGTAACTCATCTGCTTGCATGCGTGTTGTGTGTGTTTTTCAGCCGCTTTCCAGACCTTGTGGTTTCGAGGTGAAGCGGGTGATGAGGGAGCGTGCGTTGAGCGTTGATCTCGATCCACAGATTGCAGACGCCTGTCTCTTTGATCTCGGAGAGAAATGTTCCGATAAGACTCAAAAGTCTGAGGTACGTCCGTCTTTTGTCGATAGCAGTTGATTGAGCACTGTTTATATTATACCTGTATACAGTGTACAGCTCCATTTATATAACAGTGTGAAGGTGATCAGTTAAGTTTGTTTGTATGTGCACTTGTTATAGTGCCCCTTCAAGCTCTCACTACTCAGAGGCGCTCCCGAATGCAGAGCAGGCACTGCATCGGAGTTTCACGCCAAAGCGCTGAGCAATTGTGAGTGAAGGACTTGCCCAAGGTCCTTACGCAGCAAGTTGGATTTGAACCTCGAACCTTCCGGCTCAAAGGCAACGACGCCACCACTACACCACCGCGCCCCACGATAGCAGTTGATTGAGCACTGTTTGACAACACTAACGAACAGACAAATTGAAGATGCAATAGTAGCTACAAATAGATATTACAATTGAAATTACACTGTTGAGACAAGGTATTTCATTCTATCTATATTTATTAACAACTCTTGGGGCGCAGTAGTGTAGTGGGTATGTTTGTTGCCTTGCAGCCGCAGGGTTGCAGGTCGAATCCACCTCAAGTCGCCATGTAGGGACCTTGGGCAAGTCCTTCACTCGCAATTGCTCAGCGCTTCGGCGTGTAACTCCGATGCAGTGTCCGCGCTGTAGTCAAGAGCGCCTCTGAAGAGAGAGCTGGAAGGGGCGCTATAACAAGTGCACATACAAACAAACTTAGTAAATTAAAATTTTGACAAGAGAATTTTTGATAGTTTCACGTTCTATGACTCTGAACGTACTGGGCTGTGTTTGGTTTTACATCGCATGACGTTGAGTGAATCGACTGTTGCTTTTATCTTATCGAGGTGAATTGATTGATTGATTGATTGGTTGATTGATTGATTGATTGATTGATTGATTGGTTGTAGGAGATGGAATGCTTAGAAGACAACCTCGAAACGTTGCAACCTGGCTGTAAGAAGCTCATCAGTGAATATGCAGACGCAGCAGACGTGGCTCCAGAACTGAATGATATCTTCCAGCTGTCGTGCGCTCCGTTCTGGGACAAGTACTGCCCGGTAAAGAGGTGCTGGTTTGCATTTGAAAGCAAACACTGCTTGGCATTTATTCGTTTGTTGTTATCCTCAAACTTGTCCGTCCGTTTCTTGTTTGGAGATTTTTCTCTCTCGTCTTCAGCCTTCCTCGTTCCAAGAGTTGGTCGCTTCAATATTGCCAGACTTGGTACTTGCCGAATTGTTTTGGAGAAATTTGGCCATTGTTTGTAAATATGAAATGCCTTTAAGCGAGTAAAATTTCATTTGAAAATTCTTACTTCTGGCCAAGATGATATTGGCAAAAGCATAGGGGGTCTTTTTTTTGGCAACCTTGTACAGTAAGTCAATAATTATGATTGTGGTCTCTAAGTGGTTCTGATGTTGTCTTTTACTTGCTCTTTTATGTATATTCATTTAATTCATTAAACAACAGACAGAACACTGTAGGTTTACATTAGCAAAATTGACAGTATGGCTGCTTAACCCTTTAATGCCAGAGGGTATAGGATTTGACATACCATTTACTATCATCTCGGCATTGAAGGGTTAAAACTTATAGTCAAGATAGTACATGTTTTTTTGTAATACGGAGTTTTGAATGAATTGTGATTTTTGTTGCTTTTTTTCTGCTGAACAGCAAGCGATTCAGAATGACTTCAAGAAGAAAAAGGAGCATGATGATGAAAAGGATGAATCTGATGATGACAGTGATGACAACGACGACGATGATGATGAGAAGAGTGATGATGAGATTGGAGAGAATCTGATGTCCTGCCTCATCCAATACAAGTATCATCCGAAGATGGACGAGAAATGCCGCGCAGGCATCGAACACCACCAGCTGGTCAGTTGTTGCTTCATGCACCCTTACTCACTGGTGTTAATGCACAGTTTGAGTGTCAATGCACACTTACTCACTAGTGTTAATGCACAGTTTGAGTGTCAATGCACACTTACTCACTAGTGTTAATGCACAGTTTGAGTGTCAATGCACACTTACTCACTAGTGTTAATGCACAGTTTGAGTGTCAATGCACACTTTCTCACTAGTGTTAATGCACAGTTTGAGTGTCAATGCACACTTACTCACTAGTGTTAATGCACAGTTTGAGTGTCAATGCACACTTTCTCACTAGTGTTAATGCACAGTTTGAGTGTCAATGCACACTTACTCTCTGGTGTTAGTGCACAGTTTGAGTGTTAATGCACAGTTTGAATGTTAATGCACAATTTGAGTGTTAATGCACAGTTTGAGTGTTAATGTACAATTATAGTGTTAATGCACAATCTGAGTGTTAGTGCACAATTTAGTGTTAATGCACAGTTGAGTGTTAATGCACAGTTGAGTGTTGATGCACAGTTTGAATGTTAATGCACAAATCTAAGTGAGTTTGAGTTGATGCACAATCTGAGTGTTAGTGGTTTGAGTTTTAATGCTCGATTTGAGTGGTAATGCACAATTATAGTGTTAATGCACATTCTGAGTGTTAGTGCACAATTTAGTGTTAATGCACAGTTTGAGTGTCAATGCACAGTTTGAGTGTTAATGCACAGTTTGAGTGTTAATGCACATTTTAAGTGTTAATGCACAGTTTGAGTGTTAAGGTGTTTAACCTTGATATCGCAACCAGGTGGGTTAGTTTTACCTTGGAGGAGTGTAAATTTTGAGCCGGAGGAGATATTCAGAATTCCTTGACAACTTTTCCCAAATATGTTTTCTCATTTTTAAGCCGTATCAAACTCAATATGTTGCAAAAATCACCTTAATACTGGTTTGGTGTGTTGGGCCACATATATTATCCAATTATAGTTTCAGGCTATATACGTGTTTGAAGTTCATCTGGCTAGGAATATACTAGAAAAAATACACTGGAAATTGTGTACAATTATACCTTGTTACTTGAATTAAAAACTTTAGCAATTGAATCTATGTTGAATTCAAAAAGTAAGCTCCACACAGGCCACATCTGGTTTTTACTTTTGACTTACTCTGCCAGACAGTAAATGGTTTCAAGATTTAATTCATAAAATAAGTTTTGACATTAGTGATGTGGAAATAGGGTGACAGTAGCGTCTGTTGTGCTGTATTGTTCAAACGAGATGACTGTCAAATGCTTTGTTTTGAATTTTAGATAACAGCAAAGAACTTTTCTTTCTCACACCAGTTCTCGGAAGCCTGCAAGTTTGACGTTGCCAGTAAATGTCCTTTGGCAAAAGATAGGTCGCAAAAGTAAGCAATTTTATCTCAAATACGGTGCTTTATTGAATCGCCTTAGCTTTGAAAACACCTGCTGTAACGTTAGAGATTCTCTACTATCTCATATTTGCTTCTTTCAGCCATCAGATTCAGATTTGCTGACTGTTTCCTATGTTAAATGTGGTTGAAATAGAATATTATGAGATTTAAAATTGATATGAGCTGTAGCTGTCTGTTAGCATAATACTTTTAAAAACGTAAAGGTGTTTCCATTGCGATTTAGTCATGCTTCAGTTAGCTGACTGTTTTGTTACTGCTTTACAAAATTTAAATCAGCAGCTTTCTCAACTGGTCTAAAACAGGAAAAACGGACACGGAAAATAATTTAACTTTTTGCTTCTTAAACTGCATTTTAGACATAAAACTCTTGTTTACTTTCTACATGTATCTCTTAAATGATGACGTTAAACAATTAAATAATAACATCAGTTTATCTGAAACCTTGAGATTGGGCTGAAAACGTAAGAAATATCAGGAAAAAATAAAATTATGGAAAATAATAAGAGACAGAGAATAAATAAATAGCGTTACATAAAATTTAAAAAAAACCGAATAAAACGATGGGGGAAAAAAATGAAAAAACGACGTTTTTGGGAGCGAATAAAAAACGAAATAAAGTTTTAAACAACTATGCTTTGGATCATATGCTATAATCTGAATTCTTTTGTGCAATTCCTTTTCTCTGTAGGTCGTATGTGGTACAGTGCCTGAGTGAGTTCGTACGAAACGACACGTTCAGTGACGTTAAGCATCGCGTTTCCAAGCAATGTCGCAAACAACTGAAGTTTGAACTGCTTCAGAGGGTAATATTTATATTTCTAATTTCAGGAAAATCTTTCTCTTCGTATCAATTGGTTTCACTTTGTAGGTTTAAATTCCTTTTCCACTTGTTTTAATCTGATGTTACGTATGTTTGCAACGCAACTCATTCATTCATTCTATGGACTTGTATATAGTACCCCTTCATGGAAATCTACTCACTGTACTCAGGAGCGCTCCCAGCCCAGACATGGCAAAAAAACAGAACCTGATAGATTTTGGAAACAAAGTTTGATTGGTCAGATGTAATTAACGCAGCTTTAACCCTTTAATGCCGGAGGGTATAGGATTTCTCATACCATTTACTACTATCTCGGCATTAAAGGGTTAAATGGAGGTCATTCCAGATGCACGGCTCTACAGTCGAGAAAGCTCAGCATTGCCTGGCAGCTAAGCGAGGCCGTTGATCTAGGAGTCGCCCTTTCATAACAGAGCTAAGAGTCTGATGTGCTTCAACACCAAAGACTGGACTATGATGGAGTGCAACCAAGGATGCAGCATGAAACCAGTGCAGCAATTCGATAAAGATATGTTGGGCTATCGATATTATAATTTCTTTGGTTTAGTGGCAAACTGTGTATCACTTCTGTGGTTCATTTGCTATCTCGATAACGTTTCACTTAATTTGAATCTGCTGAATTTTTTGCATATAATATATGAAAAATTGTTTTATTGCTGACCAAGTGCTGTTCTGGTTTTCTTTCCGTTTAGAGCAGCAACATAAAGTTGGATCCAGACCTGGAAAAAGCGTGTAAATCCGATGTGGAAAGTAAATGTCAGGGCATCAATCCAGGAAAGGCAGCAGTATGTGTTGACATCATGACTTTCGACAGATACTGTGTAGCGTAATTGGTTAATTATTTATATAGCGCCTCTTCTGCTTCTGTATGCACTGCTTGTGAACAGATTCTTTGACGTGCACTAGTTTATCAATCAGTCAATCATTTATTTTGTAACCAACCAACCATTTTTTGTAGTATATAAATTGCAAGTCACATTGTCATTGCTGTAGGCACAAGGGTAGACCCTGAAGGGATCACTGACCCTGCGAAATAGTGACAGTGGGACACCTATGTACATGTAGTACAGAAAGATGCAACGGCCAATAATTGTTTAAGGTTGATTAATTGATTAATGTGTTTGTGATTCATGTGACTTATATATCAATTGCATTATAATTGTTTTGTTAGTGTGTCTTTATGTTCTGTGGTCTCTTATCAAAAATGCTGAGAAATTTTGTATGTGCGTTCGATGATCTGGATATGAGGATAGCTGGAAAGTGTGTGCGTTTACTCTCCTGATGAAGAGCTGATGTTGATGTTCTTTGGAAATTCTTCTGTCATAGTGTGCACTTTAACCCTTTAATGCCGAGATGGTAGTAAATGGTATGGGAAATCCTATACCCTCCGGCATTAAAGGGTTAAGAAATAATTATTCATGAAACAAATGCAAAGAAAAAGGTCCTGTTAAAAGTGAACAGCTAAAAAGAGGAGATAATATAGATCTCCTCTTTTTAGGTGTTCACTTTTAAAATTTTGCTCAAGAGTCAGTATTTACTTCGGATTTGCAGTACATTATACTTCTCAGAAAGTATGTTTTCCTGTGAAACTTTTATATTCGTCTCTTTACAAATTGTTTCAAGCGTATTGCAGCGACAGTCTGTGCACATTGTTTATTTTGTTAGAGAAATTACTTTTGAACACATGTTGCCGCGGAGATGAAACAGCAGACTTCCTCATCATTGGTTGTTTTGTGTCTTTAGGTTATTCAGTGTCTTCGAAAAAATCAGAAGGATCTGTCCGAAACCTGTCACCAGTTGATATTCAAACGAGAGGTAAGCGGTGGATAAATTTGCTCTAGAGATGTTTTAAAAAAGAAATTGTTTGGAAGTTCCGTAATTAGTGTGCCTTGCATTGGTTGTTTTTTACTTTTCGAAGAAGCCATCATCCTGCTTTTTCCTTTTTGTCTGCCATTATATTCAGGCTGAAGCTTATGTAGGTTTATTTATTTATTTTATTTTATTTCTGAAATTTATATAGCGCCTCTTCAAGGTAGGCTACTCAGAAGTGCTACCAGCCCAACCACGGCTAAATAAAAAGTTTTTAGGTTCTTAAGGAACAACGGAGTGAACCCTGGGTTTGTTAATGGGGTACAAAAATATATATCTTCAAATTCCAGCTATACATATTCGATATCATATTTCGCTCTGTTTTGCTCGTGTTTTTGGTATTCCTTCTTGGTGATACATATTGCAGGAAACAACTGAGGTTGAATGATCTGTTGTTTTGTTTTAAAGCAAGAGGAAGCCCAACTTCCAATGACAGATTACCTTCTCATGTCGAAGTGCAAGTCGATGATCAAGGTGAATGATGATGTCACAGCATAAAACTTTTCCTAAATTAACCCTTTAATGCCGGTGGGTGTAGGATTTTCATACCATTTACTACCATCTCGGCATTAAAGGGTTAACAGTGTTCGTTATTTATTATTTTAATCAACTGTGTAATTCAATTACTCTGAAAGGTTATTGTATTGTATAGTATCTATAAATTTATGTAGCACCTCTGTAAGTGCACACTAATCAGATGCGCTCGTTGTATAAATATTCAGAAAACAATGCATCCATAAATTATAAGTTTAGTTTCTTGTAATAATTGCCATGCATAGCTTCTTTTATTTATAGATATTCTGACAAATTCATCCATAATTTATTGGTTTAATTTATAGTAGTTCATGGTAAATGATTCATAGTATTTAAAATTTATCTTTTTTAACCCTTTGAAGATGAGTTGTATTGTTTGCAATACATTTTAGCACAATGCTCATCTCTAAATAGGGCCCTGCATCAGGGGATGGACTGGCTTTAGGCTAGGTTAGTTAGCAGTACCACTGAAACATTCTATAGAGTGCTAAGAATATTTGCAGTCAAGTATATGATCTGTGTTGTCTTATCAGAGGTATTGCGTTGAGGAAATGACTTCTCCAGAAACGATATTCGAATGTCTGCAACGGAACAAGGAAGAAATCAACTTTGACAAGGGTTGCTTTGATGCGGTCATTGCCAGGGAAGAACTCAAGGCCAAAGGTTACTTCCCCATTTCATCTGGTTGCCTGTGTGCTTTACTTCTGTGAAAGCACTGTAAAATATCATTGCATGATTTGCTAGGAAATGTTGTTGGGAAGCGACACGTACAGTATACCTTCTCAAAGTTCTCATGCAGTCTGTTTCTCATAATGCACAAAACATTAATCATTGGTAACTTCAATTGCTGGCCCCCCGCTGCTGGAACAGTCTGCCAACGTCTGTTCGTTTGGCCAATTCAGTTGAGGCTTTCAAATCTCGACTGAAGACATATATGTTTTCTAAGGCGTACTTTTGACTAAATGCGTTTGTGTTTTGTAGAGGCGCCTTTGTAACGGCATGTGCTGTGTTACGGCGCCATAGAAATTGTCGTCATTATTATTATTATTATTAAACTGCGGTAAAAAATGTGTAGTCTTTGGAAAATACTATTGAAATTACCAGGTATGTTATCAATCATGGAAACGAAAGCCAAGGCTGCAATGACTGAGCATGTTGAAACAGATGAATTAAGACTTCTCTCTCTAAACATTGGAAGCCATTGCACAGGAAATAATTTGATATCTATAATAGTTCTCAGATGTGATCTTGTATTTTTCTTTGTTTTAGTTAGTAAAGCTTTTAGTTAAATACTGTAGTTTTTATTAGAAAATGTTTTAAGTGATTGTGTTTTCCGGTCTGAGTTGAGTTGCATCGTATCTGTGGTAAAATAAGTGGAGTAAACTAAACCGATGTCATCAGTAACTAGTGCAGTGTGTTAGATAGATCTGTGGATGATTTCTGTCTTTAACCATTTGCAGACATTCGTCTAAACCCAATTCTGGAGAAGAGTTGTTTGGCTGATGCAAAGAAGTTGTGCAAATCTGACCTGCAGAGTCGTCTGACCGACAAGGAGGATGAAGGCCGTGTGCTGCTCTGCTTGAGGAAGCAATTTGCTAAAAAGGTACTCTCACCCAACAATTGCAGACAGTTACTGTTCAATTCTAAAAATTATTATCTATTTTAATTCTAATTATGTTGAGAAGATCAAATTTCATTCTAATCCTGTTCTCGTTCATAGAATTATTCCTAGTTCAGTTGGAATTAGAATTATTCCTAGTTCAGTTAGAATTAGAATTATTCCTAGTTCAGTTGGAATTGGAATTATTCCTAGTTCACTTCTAATTCCAATTCTTGAATTATTTCAGTTCTAATTTCAATTCTGAGATAATTTCAGTTCTCATTCCAGTCTGGTTAAATTAGTTCTACTAATTCAGTTAAACTAATTCAGCTTTAAAATAAAGTGCTAAAGTTACGCAACTCGAACATGTTTTAGTCAGTTCCGACTTGTAATAAAAACTAAACCTCGATTGTGTTGCAATGTTTTTATTTTAAAATATATTGCATTATGGTATACAAAATTTCTGTTACTCTAAAATTCCTATGATGAAGATGAAAATTATATTTGAAGTGAAGATTGTTGTTATTATTTCTAATATTTTTTCAAATTCTGTTTCATAATACCTCATTGCCATTGATATTGTTTGTTATTTGACTCATATTTTGAGAAGCTTGTTTTATTTTCTTTGGGTGCTTCAGTACCAGTGTTGTACAGAAACGAAGTAAAAGTAACGCGTTACTGTACTTAATCCCTTAACCGTGATCCCCGAGTTAACTCGTCCAAATTTTACTAAGAATATTTTTATTACACGGTAAAGGGGTTAAGTAAAAGTTTGAGTACTTTCACATGTAACGAAGTATCGAAAAAATGAAATACTTTTACTTTCAACGAAGTAAAATTTTATCCATATTTCAGTACTTTTACTTCGTTACAATTTCTGCAGCAAAACGACTCTTCAGCTGTTCATTGTGCTAACAATGAATCGGAAGCGTGCATACTAGACTCAACGATAATATAATAAGTGCCATTTCGAGAATTTAGTATTTTTGAAGGTTAAATATCGATTGAGTTAAGCTTATAGAAAGATTCGGTACTTTTACTTTTTACTTAAAAAGTATTATTTGAAGGAGCTACTTTTTACTTTTACTTAAGTAAAATTTGTGATGAGTACTTTTACTTTTACTTAAGTAGTTAAAATCACTTTGACTTAAGTACATTTGCCCGATACTTTCAACAACACTGTTCAGTACAGTTTGTTGGTATGTTAAATGTTGTTTACATGCATCTTCATGTTCTGTATAACAGCGTCTGTCTGAGACATGTGAAGAACATATGAGAGAAGTGATAATTGAGTCGGCTAAAGACTATCGTCAGGATCTGGAGTTGGTGAAGACTTGTGAAGAAGAGGTCTGTGCTGTTTATTCAGTATGTGCTGTTTATTCAGTATGTGCTGTTTATTCAGTATGTGCTGTTTATTCAGTATGTGCTGTTTATTCAGTATGTGCTGTTTATTCAGTATGTGCTGTTTATTCAGTATGTGCTGTTTATTCAGTATGTGCTGTTTATTCAGTATGTGCTGTTTATTCAGTATGTGCTGTTTATTCAGTATGTGCTGTTTATTCAGTATGTGCTGTTTATTCAGTATGTGCTGTTTATTCAGTATGTGCTGTTTAAATATTCGGCTTATTTCTACGTTCTTCATTTCATTGCTATTCTTGATTTCTCATTTCTGCTGGCTGTGTCCAAAACTTGCCTGATCAGTTAAACATACTCTTCCCTACATGCCTGGGCACGACATCAGATTCTCTTCATTCTCATCACTCTTCTCATCATCATGTCATTCTCGTCATCATCATCATCGCTGTCATTCTCGTCATCATCTTCATCCGTTTCATCCTCAGTCTCGTTTCTCTTCGTTAACTCAGACACTGAGATGGGCTTTTCGAGGATGCCCTTTGGTGAGGTTTAGCAACTTACTAGGTGGGAAATGACTTCCACTTTATGGATGCAAGTGGAAGCAGGACTCGCTTCTGTTTCTGTGCTTGGGGAATGGTACTGCACAAATATGTTAACTATGATTGCCAACATTGTTAGAATCGGCATGTGATACGATACATTGCAATTTAAAAACTTCTGAAGAATGTTCAAGGTCTTTGTAAATGCGCTGAATTCGTGGGTATCATTCAGCACAATGTATCTGTGATGTACGAGAGCCAAACTCTGTATCACACATTTAGAAACGGGTGGATCTTCTAGTTGTGTTGTTCAATAAACCGAGCAATTGAGCTGAACATTGCATATCAAGAAAAATCACTTGTCGTTGCGGTTCCTGTTTTTTTGCTCAGTGTTTGTTTTATGTTTGCATTTCAGATTAAGGTGCACTGCATAGAATTCGTTACCGACACCAAGAAAATCGACAACGGAAGAGTGGAGAACTGTCTTAAAGACCTTTTTGAAAAGAATGGAATTCTGCCTTCCTCCAAATGTTACGATGTAAGCATTGAAGTACTACCAATATTATGTCATCATCATCGTCATCATCAGTATTAACCCTTAGCCTGCCACAGGTACAAAATTGGCAAACTTGTCAACTTTAGACCATGGCCATTGGCCATACACACAAAATTGTGTCATTATAAACTTGTGCATTTATTGAACAGTTTATAATTTGGCTTACTGGTTTGGCTGGGTGGGGAGTAGGTATTTTGTTGCATATATGAAATTTAGGGTTTATATTTGAGGAATTTGATAGTGCTGAACATTTGTAAAGAGAATTTTTTAATGGGATGAGTTTTCGATGTCTGGGGTTGTACGCAATTAAAACCATACTCTTGTGGGGTGCTCGACATGTAGTGATTGGCGTGCTGGACTGTTCATTGAGAGGTCAGGGATTCAAATCTCCACCAGAGTAGACACGTAGTTTGAGATTTCTGCTCCACATGCACCGCTTAGCCAGCTCATCTACTAACTCCTATGAGGGCTATGCCTGCTTCCTGGGGCTGTTGCTGAAACATTATTATTCAACTCAAAACTGTACTTTTTGCCACACTAGGACATGCTGGGAGCGCTTCTGATGAGTCCTCCTTGCAGAGGTGCTATAGAAATTCTTGAATGTATCAACAACACTGAGAATTTCAAAGTGAAGGTTCGAGTGTTTTTCTTAATGTGTTGAGCGTGTTTTTCGCTGTAGGAAGTTGTTCGTATTATCGAAGAGAGTCAGGCCGACATTCACGCTGACGTCCGACTCTTCAAAGTCTGTTCGGTTGATCTGAAGCAACACTGCGCTGATGTTGTCAGTGGATCAGGCAGAAGTCAGACTTCATTCACTTCAATGTCTTATCATGTTCTTCTTCTTTTCCTTCGGGCGTGAATTAGTCCCTTGCTGGGGAGGGGTCAGCCACTCGGATCCTCTGTCTCCATATTGTTGTTTGACCGGCGTCGTCCGGCCTCAGCTTGAGATGTCTTATTGTGTTGATATTTTTGATCTTTCTGCTTATCCTCATAGTCCTGATTATAATTTTTGTTGTCTCTTTTTCTTGTATCTGCTCCTTTTCCTCTTCCGTTACTAACTTTCTTTTCCCCTTCATTGTCGTAATAATATTCGTTCATATATTACATGACCTTCTAGTTCCACGATCTCGGACTGCCACAGTACCGCACCGTGTCTATGCCCCTGTTGGCTCTTTGCGGTGGAAAGACCTTCCTTCTATAACTCGTGCTCAGATTTTATCTGGGGGCACTATGGTTTCTGCCCAGTGTCTAAAGACTTTTGTTTTTTTAGGGGTTCTCTACATTGGGAGCACTCTGATTAGGTTGTGCTGCAAGAGGCGCTTTATAATCCATGAATCCGCAAATGGCATAGTATAGTATAATATAGCTTACAGTGAAAAATCCCAGGAAGGCCACAGGGCATTATGGATAAAACTCTGGCTTGAAGTGCTTACAGTACGTGGTTCGAATCCCGTAGGTCCCCCTTGGGTTTTGCTCTTCCTTCGTTCCATAGGTGGCAGCTAGATTACATAGAGCTTGTGCGTGGCATGGCTCCAGTTTTGTCATTTATGTCTTCTGTGATTTGCATTCTGGTGAATTGCTTCGATTGCATAACCTGATCGTACTAAATAAGTTCTGTGTACTTTAACCGGTTGCGGTCTGTCAACCGAATTGTTGAATAAACAGATTTAAAAAAAATTGTTACACTTGTCTTCAAGTCACGTGTTTGACATTCGCGGCTTCTACTTTTCAGAGATGAATTGTCTCGTTACGATTTTGAACGACAAAAAGATTCCATTGGACGAGAAATGCAACAAGACTTTGTCTCAACGTATTCAACTCTGGAAGAAAGTACCAGGGGTATGACAGTCAATTATCGTAGTGTATTTTTTAGGGCATTTCATTTTCAGGCTACTCAGCTTCTGAGTATTTAGTTTGTGTTATATACTTAGTAGGGTGGTCGTTAGAAATGAAAGTTGGAATCTACTATTCTCCAAGTTTGCTTTTGGTGCCATTCCATCCAGAAACATCACACAAAAAGTTGTGAGAGAAAATATTAATATTTAGGACTTGCGCAACACCATCAAAGTTTCACCATGTACCAAAGAAGCGAAAACTTGAATTGCAAGCATAATAAACCATGCATCCTGAAATCAGAATTCAATACAATGTGACTATATTATTGCATACATGATTACCAATGATTACACTGTTTGGTGATCAAGATTGCAATTATTATTATTGCTGCTTAGGTATTTAATCAATGTCAATGTGACCTTGAAGACTCTGCGGCACTCTCTTTTGTTTGTGCTGAGAACGAGTTGCGATGTTCTTATACAACTTCTGATATAAATTGTTTTTGTTGTTCATTCCTTGTACTTGAGGCATTAAAATGCTGAATAAGGGTGACACCTAAGCTAGATCACTGATAACCTTTATGGATCTCCAGCTTGTCAAGCTCTTCATGCAGTCTTCATGCTTTATACGACCGCTTAACTGGATCGTGTTCCAGAAGTGCATCTAGTAGTTTAATTCAAGATGCAGAACAGGTCATGGGTTGAATTTATCACGAAATGATGTCGATCTAGCCTTTTTTGCGAATGGTTGGGAGAAGAGTTGTTGTATACGTTTGTGGATCTCAGAACCTTCTTTGTCTACTAGAACTGCTATGATCAATTTCTTCTCTCCCAATGACATGTCATTGTGAAAGAAACCTAAGCTTGCCAAAAGGCTTGGATAAATACCAGAGATTTCGGCCAAAGGGTGTCACATCGGGATCAGCAATGACCTTCCGTGGATATAAAGAGAGATAAAACAGCAGTTACTGTACTAGATCGTTCCTAGGATCAGTGGTTGCTGAATGCTGGTGGGGTTTGAAACTAATGGCGGCCATGTAGATGCATGTCCCAAATAGACTAATAAGCTTAATTAATTATTTCCGGATGCTCCCACACATATTCGTCATAAGATGAGCCGATTCTTTGACTATAATCGTTGCTGTAGCCTAGAGGATACTTGTCTTGAAATAGCAACATCCTCAAGCAGTAAATTGCTCTCGTCGTCCATTTAGGCTACTGTTATTGAGGGGTTTGCAGCCGATGCTAGCTTCTTTAAACCTTGCCGGTCTCCAGCTTCCAGATATGCTCAGTCTCCTGAGTTGGAACTTTGTCAAAGAAGCTGCTTAGTAGTCTGAGTGATACTGTCCCTGATGCCAAGTTTTTCACGCTTATGATGATGGAGCAGTACTTTGAGCAGTTCTTTGCTAGAACGTCTCTTCAAGATGGGAGCTTGGAACCTTTGAAGCTCTCCTCTGTCCTCTAGCATGCGATATTACCGCTAACGCTATTGTAATCGGCATCGCCTTCTCACTATTAGATGCAGACATTTAAATAATGCCCCTATAATGCTGCATATGTTAATAATAATTATGCATGGCGTTGTTGGAAACAAGTTCAGCAATGAACAAGCAAAGCATGTTCAAGTGGTGAAGATAAAAACATGTCTGTAAGCCTTTACAACAGGTCGAACAGGAAGGAAGAGCAAGGATATCGTTGTTTGGAACACAAACAATTACATAGAACATTTGCATCATAACACTGTAAGCTTATAGGGCCTAATACATGATAAATTCTGCAATGCATGAGATACTATACAGCCTAAAATATAATAATAGGCCTAATGTATGTAAGACTATGTGTATTGTGTACGGTAGTGCATTGATGACTTGGAATGTAACTAATAAAAGATCATAACATTGGACAGAATAGATCATTTTCGCAGGAATTCTCTCTCACTTGTCAATTACCGCAAAATGATCATAAAAATAAATAATTAGCAATCACTGATGAAAAAAATATTGTAGAATATATCTTTCAGCTGTGCCTAAGTAAAAACCATAAAGTATTTCTGTAAGAAAACTATAATTCTAAGACTTTGAAGTAAATAATACTTATGCTCAAAATTACAACAATTATTTGTAAAATACTAAACTTCAACGACGTTGCGCAAGTCCTAAATATTTTTCAATTCTGATAATTTTTGGGCTACATAGGTTTTAGACCAAGTGGCACGGAAGGCCGGGTTGGAGAAATATGAGATATTAAGTTGAAAATTTTCTATTAGAGATGCAACCACCCTACTACTTAGTACACTGTCCAATGATCTACACTGTTGGTTGGAAGAGAGGATGCTTCTTCTTCCATGCTTCTCTCAGCAAAAGCCGTTAAGAAGTGCACTCCTTTAGTCCTTATTTTGGGTTTGGTATTTGTTATTATTAGTCTGCATTTATCGAGCGCGTCTATTGATTGTGCTAGACAATTGTGAGTGACAGTCTTACTCCAGTTCCCTTCACATAAACCGTCTCAGGTGGTCCACAAAACAGAGCAACATTAAACCGCTATTGTTATGTAATGACATATTTGTCAAATAGTTTGCGTTGAGAATTCTTATTTGTCTGAGCCACTGGATAATTAATGGTACATGTGTAGTACCCATTAGATTTCACAGAATTCGCAAACTTCCAGTGAATGGACGTTCCCCCATCCGTTCGCTCTGTCATCCTCTCTGATAGTCTTCGTCATCTTTCTCTCATCTCAAAACCTGCCTCTTTTTGGGGGTTACACGCACTGGGAGTGCTTCTGAAAGGCTCTTGCTGCAAGAAGCGCTTTATAAGTGTTCAGATACAATGCAATGCAATGCCAGTAAATACGTGGAATTCACAAGATAGTCAGATTCATTTTTTTGTCTTGGTTTTAGGCGGATCCGGAGATGAATTTTCAGAAGATGGCCAGCGACATCGTCACGTCACCTTCGAGGAACTATTTTGTTGGCGTTATACTTGTTTTCATCGGGATTATTTTCATCGGTGGACTGTTCTGCGGCCGCGTTACGAAGCGCATACGACGAGAGATCAAGGACAGATAGATAGAGAGACTTCCGTGAAACGAGAAGGGAAAGAGGAGTGATGTAACCAAACAACTAGCTGTACATTCGTTCGTCTCTGTGTGTGTGCGTGTGTGCATTGTTGGCAGTCTGTTGAACTTATGTGCAATATTGTGAAGTGTGTTTTCTCGCGTTACACAAAAATTTCATCGGACTACGTATGATTTCTTAGTGGAATCGATCGAGTCAGGGCGGTGAAGGTGAAATTTCCAGTTTGCGTATGGGGTTGCGGGTTAGATTCTTTGCAGCAGTTTCTGTCTTGTCACCGTAATCGTTTCTTGTCCAGTGGTCGTTTTCAATGAGACTTTTTCATTAGCAGGTGGCTGATTGTTTCTTTTGTGCAAGTCAATTGGAAGCTTTTTCTTTGTTTTATCGAGCAAAATGTGCGGTAATTGATGTGTGCAGATGTGAGGAGCAAGACCGGGTGAGAGATTAGCAAGAAACTTGGTGGTTAGATATCTGTTCAGTTAATTAGTGCACTATGCCCCAGCAGGTACGTTTTAACCCTTTAATGCCGAGATGGTAGTAAATGGTATGGGAAATCCTATACCCTCCGACATTAAAGGGTTAAAGAGACTGTACAGAAAGAATTCACCAGATTTGCTATTTATTCCAGTACTGTGTTGCTCAAGTCATTGTACAACTAACGTACTTTCGTTTCTTTCATGATTGGTGGACATTTGGAGCTAAGATCTTGCCCTTTGTAAGATAATAATGTTACGATGGTGAATTGTTGTTACCAAGTTCGTGCAACAGAGATGATATGAGGCGTAAATAGAGTTAAGATCAAGTCGAAGGAACTGAACGGCGTTGACATTTTGGGTTCAGAACCTGGTTGCATACTGCATGGACTCTTCTTACAGTGTCGTTTGCGAAGGATACTTGTTGCTAAGGATACTTGTTTGCCAAGGATACTTGTTTGCGAAGGATACTTGTTGCTTCCATGTCGGATCAGAGCGGAAATCATTCATCTTGTATTTCTGAAGCTTGGGCCGTTATTTCTGTTTTCATGGATGTAACTATTTGAGATTTGGAATTTGCGCAAATATGCATTATGTTTTGTTGTGTCAAAGAATAAGTTCTTATAATACCTGATATTGTACTGTACAGGTCTATTACATATATTACTGAAGTTAGTCAGGTATGCGGCAATTATATGTATATACCAAGAGTACGCTGTTCCTTAACTCTTTCCCGCCGGATCGGGTCGCGGGTGACCCGATAAACCCAATAGGTATCGGAACAATTCCGGCGGGAATGAGTTAATGTCCAGTCCTTATATCATCATTCCTGGTGCTTATTCTTCAAGTACCGGTGGCAAGGTATTGGAATGGTTCAGTTTTGTTCTGTTTTAATATTTATTTAGATATCCACTTTGCAGTCAAGTACTTGCTGAATACTTTGTTGCATATAGGTATATAGTATGTACTTGTTATACATGCCAGTATGGTTAGTCAGAATCTGCTTATGCATGGTGGTAGCTACGGTATAAGTAAATTAATTTCTGGGAGACATGCCCAACTTTCTTTTAGAGTTTGCTAATGCTTATGGAAAACGTCATGTCTGCGGCAGTTTTGGAATTCTACGGCAGACATATCGTCGATTTTTGCAAAGCGTTCCAAAAACTCTGCAGGTTCGTTTTATTTCACTATCTTTCATAAGTCCAGTTGTTACACATGAGCATTACCACGTTTGGCTGAGTTTTAATCTATGGGCTGCAAGCGAACAATTTGTACAACTATGGTACAAGGTACTTACAGTTTTACCATTAGTCATGTCAGAAATTAAGACTACAATAAACTGAGCGTCCAGACTTATTGATGTTTTCCCCATTTGTCCAGGCAGAGGTATTTCTTGTGCCAACTAGAAAATCTGCTCTGGTATTTCAATTTTTAATATTGTTATTTGGTACGGTACTTCCAAGCTGTAATAATGTTCTATGGTGCTTTTAGAATCTGAGTCATTTCTATTTTCGATCACGAAATCGGATAAAACTTTCTATACACGAAAATTTACTTGTAATAAGCTTTACATAATGGCCTTAATTTTGACATGTGAGAATACTGGTAGATATTTTTAGCCTGGTGAACAAATCTTGTCAGTTTTCCTAGAGTTTGAGTGCGCATTACAATTTCGAATAACCAAGTCCTTCTGCTGTAATTCACCGCAGTTCAATTCAGTGCTTCATTGGACTGTTCGTGATTGTTATGGTTTTTATGGTGCCCAGTGTCATTGGAAAACGAAATACAGCTGTACTTGATTTGCTATTTGTTATTAATTCTCCAGGAAAGGTGGTAACCAGTTTCATTCCAGTTTACAATTCTCGTGTATGATGTAACGGCTGCCTTTCTTCATCTTCTGCCATATTGCAGTTTTTCCTGTGTCTTACTGAAATATCCATTTGTCATCATCATCATGATCCATGGGTTGAAGGCCCATAGGTGTCCACTGCAATGTTTATCATTTCCTTCCATAGCCCCCCCCCCCAATCTTGTTTACACCAGTCCCAGATGTCATCAATCCATTCTCTGTTAGGTCTTCCCCCTCCACCCATTCACATCCATTTGTGATAGGAGTCAGGTATACAGATTGCTCTTATTTTCAAGAAGGACGGGCCATTCTTATATTACGTACGCAAAATTCTACATTCCTACTCTTCTCCTGTTACACCTCGTACATTTTGTGAACCCATGCTTACGTATCACTATTAAAGCTTCTCTACTCCATTACAAAAGTTAACTAGCTATTAAAGTCATTGCTAAGACATTTATTTTACTGTATGCTGCTATTTACAGCACAGAATAACTCGCATGGCTTTTATATAATGTAAATATTATGCCATCGGACGACTATAGAATAATAGTTATAAATAGGCTAATGTGGATGTCATAATTGGAGATTTATTTTGTGTATATACACATCTTTAAGACCCCCTCGGACCCTCGCCATACAAACCCATATGCAAATTTGCCTAAATCTGATCGCCACTCCTTCGATATGTAATATATGGATGAGCCCTAACCATGTTTACACTCTAAATCTGTTTTTACTGTAGACAGATACAGATTTATATGAAGCATCTGTTGCTTGTTACCATTACTGCATCTGCTTATTTGACATCAGAATTATTGTTCTTGCTACGACTATTAAATCGGCCATTATATATATATCTCTGAATTACTGAAGGTGTCAGGTGAATATATTTATATACAGGTTCATTATTGTATATGAAATGAGTTCTAAAAGACGTCTATTTCTTGCGTGTGATGCCTGTGAAGTTTTGCAAGTTTTTTTGAATCTGATGCCAACTTGGTCAACATTGTTGACATGGTTGTGAATTTCATAGGTAAAGTGGTAGCAAGAAGCAGATGCATTATTATTTTTGTGAGGAGCCTAAATTGACCAAAAAAATTTAAATAATGAACTGAACCTACTTACTGGGGTACTTGCTGCTTCAGGCATGTGAGAACAGCTCTCAGAAAAAGGCAGCCCTTTTTCTACTTTTATTATTGGCAAAGAGACTACAAATGGAAAATTGGAAATGTAATAGAACTGAAAAACACCAAAATAATAGCCGATTGCGTTAGGGCCAACCGTTTAGCATGCATACAGAAATCCAGTATAAAGGCCCCTCCTTCCATGTGCATTGTGTCCATGTACATTGTACACATGTGCATTGTGTACTTCAAACACCCTCCTGATTGCTATAGAACAGTCTATATTTAAACAGAAACATTCAAGGTTTAAGCCAATAACAGACAAATGATTACAAAAGGTTAAACGCAGCCTTTTCCTTTGGGTACATACATTAACCATTAGTAATACATCAACAGTATGTAGGCAAGTATTTGAGTTAACCCCTTCATGCATACATACTAAATGGATGTGGCCCTTTAATATAATTATATATAGTTCAGCAGTAGAAAGGTGCAAATACATCATTCTGGTAGGTAGGTGTAAAATACATAATTCAGTTTAGCGTCTGGTTAAAAGATCGGGCTTTTGCACCAAAGTTGTAATAGGAATTACATGCAGCACAAATAGCGACACCTATTCGTTCCTCTATCGACACGATTGCATAGATAGCATTGATCAAACATTGAAAAACAAATAAACAACATAAAAAGTTAGAAAAACAAAACTGCTTACCAAACCCGGTAAGAATTGCAAAAGAACAAAAACAAAATAAATATCAAAGCACAAAACCATTTGCTAGGGATAGCGAAAAAAGAAAGTGGACCTAGCTAGACAGTAGTTGACTATGACCACGGCAAGACAATTTTCACCGGATAGTCAACAGGACACAATTTACCCACCATACCACCAGAACCATGATGAGAGGACTACAGAATTCAATAATAATCATAGGCAACATACTTCATTATCAAATTCAAGACCATCACAATTTGCCATTCACGAGCAGCGACAAACTATGTGAAGAACATAAAAACAAAAATGTTGTCATCGATTCAATAGACTGAACAATAGTTACCAAAAAAGTTGTAGATTTTAAAAATTAGACTAAGCCACCAAAAAAGAAGTTGTAGATTAAAAAAAATTAGACTGATTCCAGAAGAGGTCAGCAGATCATTGACAAGCGTTACCCTTAAATTGAACGTTGCTGCGAGGATAGACTGAAAAGTTCACAACGTGATTGAGATTGAGACAGCATAGGACGAGTAAGACAGCAGAAGAGATCAAACTGAGGTTGGTTGAAGAACACGATGAACCATGACTTGGGTGGGAGTGCCTCTGAGTAGTGATCTTGAAGGGGCGCTATATAAATTTATGTGATTGATTGATTGATCTGTCATGTGAAGCGATTTCACCAAGTTATTCATATCCTTCTTGGCCGCTTTCAGGCCATTCATCTCGCGATCATTTCCCACTCGAGCCATCCAGCCACAGAAACAGAAGAAGACCATAAGAGCCAGACGAGCGAATGTAAAGACGATGTCAGGAACGAATGGAAGATGCAGGTCTGACGAGAATGCCAGAGCTACTATGCACAGCAGTAATAGGACCGAGTAGAACACACGGCTTGACCTCACTTTCTTCATGCCATCATCCAGAAGTCCAACGGCTTCACTGAGGTGCCTTTCGATTTCTTCTGGCTGCCTCAGTCTGCTCATCCCTGTATCAACAAATACAAATACTTCTCTTTTGACATGCAACAGAAATATAATCTACGAAATAAGCCTTTTAGAGTTCAAAATAATTTTAAAAGTCATATCTGATTAATCCAACAATAATGTACTTACTCAAGCTTGATCTGTTTACTGAGACTGACCAATGACCATCAACCCATCAACAGTAAGTAGTACTAAGTACTGTGGGTGCTGCAAATTGATTATATTGGGTCTTTCTGTTGGAATGTTTGTATGTGCACTTGTTACAGCTCCCCTTCAAGCTCTCTACTTAGTGACACTCCAGAATACAGCGTGGACACTGCATTGGAGTTTCACGCCGAAGCCCTGAGCAATTGCGAGTGAAGGACTTGCCCAAGGTCCCTAGGCGGCAACTTGAGGTAGATTCGAACCTGCAGCGTTCCAGCTGCAAGGCTAGGAACATACCCACTACACCACCGCTCCCCAGAGGCCCGCGTGGAATATATATAAGTCCGCAGTCTCCCTTCACAATGACCATCAGTTGCTAAGGTAACTGAACCAGAGAACTCGCCAGATTTTATTTACGACAGAGCTTCATGGTTGTAGAGTGAGCAATGAAGAAAATGCCGTTAATCTATTTTTAAATAATAAGAGCGCTGTAGAAATGATTAATTTTAATCAATTCCTTTAAGTCAGCATGAAGCTATGATGCAATAAATAGCAGCGGGGGGAAAGCAGTCTGACCAGTGATGTTCTTCTTGATGGAATAGACAGCAGCCACTCCTTCATGATCCGAGTAGTTATAGTCTTCACCGGGAACCTTTCTCATCGTCAGGTAACACTTCTCACATGTAACATCAACACCTACCAAATTGGGGAAGGAAAAAACCTCACATGTGAATGCTTCTGTCACACTAAATAAATGTCTGCCCCCTAACACTGACAACTATTTATCATTCAAATTCAGCATTAGCATACTTACTCAGCAATCATGGGTTCAACCTAACGATAACAGGTTCATCTAAGCAATGTAAGCATCATGGGTTAAAACCCCCACTCTGCAGATATATAATGATTCTGGACAAATTGTTTCAAGAATAATTTTACATTTTTTATGGCAATGTAAATCGCAAATCTGGCAATAAATAATCAAGGCTCAATTATCCAGTGAGCACAAACGACAAAGCATTTAGATTTAACGACCATAAATTTCATTCTGCAATTAAGAATTTCTTCCATTCTTCATGTGAAACACTGTGTTTTTGCAGCAAAGTATACCTAAAAATTGTACCTCATCTGAATCAGTAGAAGAATTTATAACGTTCCCTTGGCACATTCACCAGGAACA
Organism: Lumbricus rubellus; assembly: GCA_945859605.1. Classification (NCBI taxonomy): domain Eukaryota; kingdom Metazoa; phylum Annelida; class Clitellata; order Crassiclitellata; family Lumbricidae; genus Lumbricus; species Lumbricus rubellus. The sequence continues at coordinate 30,765,590 of OX243814.1, forward strand.
ATTGGTGAAAGGAATTGTAGCCATAATTTACCTGAATTGGACCTGTACATGAGGTAATCAATACGAATGCCTTTTGGATGAAGGACTTTTTGAGAAGCAAGTGTAAAAGAATTATCTGGTCGGTCACATGTTGTCTCCTCCATCACATCATCAGGCTTCTCTTTCTGCAGAATTATCAATAATAATAATAATAATAACTAATAATAATAATAGTTATTAATAATAATAATAATAATAAATAAAATTAAAATAATAATAAAAATAGTAACGGGAACGCCATCTGCTTCACCGGAACATTGCCACTGCTTCCTGTGCTATTATAATAATAATAATGAAAATAAAAATTATTGATGTTATATTAATACCAATATTATTATTATTATTATTATTATAAATGATTTTAATATGTGCAAAGTCAGGAAGAAATGTGAAGCTCAGGCATGGTTAGTTAGCTGCAAAGGAAGAGCAGTTATGTATCTGTATATTTGAAGGGCAATGAGAAATAGATAAGTTTTGAATCAATTCTTGAAAGAATGAAAGGAGTTCAAGGCTTTTCAAGCAACGAAAAAACATGATTAGTCAAAACTAATCATTCCCATTCCCTGGGGGTGCAACATGGAATGCACAAAGGTCTTTGCCTCCCAACACACTCACCCGCTCAATCCATGAGTCAAACAGGTTGGCATTGGAGCAAATAATCTTGTAGCCGATCTGGTCCGGACGGAAGTTGAAGTCCCCGCCAACAATGACAAAGTCACAAGTCTCACTTGTGTTTCTGATGAACTGACTCATTTCAAAGCTCTGTGCCACTCGATGTGACTCATACATGTCTGGCTCTTGATACTGAGCATGCAGCTGAAAACAGCAATTATAGGTCACACACAAAAGTGTCACACATTAAGATAAGGATACTCTTTATTTGACCAATTTTTATCCCAGTTTTAGGGCACAGATATAGCAATATAAAACATACATCACACATAAAACAGAATGCAATATATTGTATGTTCAAACTGACTAATACGATATATTGGTCGTAACATACAGCAGTCACCTGGCAATTATCAATTTATCAGATATGTAATAAATGGCTAGAATGTTAGATGCAATGTATCATAAGCATAACCATCAATTTTAATGGTTCAACAGAACATTCAGAAGTCAAATAGCCTTGTACTAGTAATTCACAATGAAATGTTCAGTAATGGGCACAATAAGAACCCCTGAAAGGACCTAAGTCCCACAAATAATGAAATAAGGTGGGTAAAAAAGGTCATTTACTGAACACTTTCATCAGTGATATCAGCCTCATAGGCAGTCTAATCCATCTTAAAGCAAACTGCGATCATAAAACAAAAGGTATCAAATGATGGCTGCATAGTTTGTGAAATCCAACATAATTCAATACAAGGTAAGTAAGTAAGTAGGTAAGCATTTTCTTAATTATTTCACTTGCAAATGCACAATGGGACACACAAATCCTTTAAGTACATCAAAGTAATAATCGGTATTAATAAAACATAAATTAATCATATAAAGGAGACTAAAATTACTACAGTATTAGCATCAAACAAGTCATCTATACAGCATTCTGGAGATAAGTCCCTTTCCAATCAACGAATGAAGGTGTAGCTGGGATCCAAGAAGTCAGGAGACCAGAAACAAACCAAAGTAGGCTAACAGGTAACTGATAAATAAGCTTTATGTTCAGCAACCAAACAACATCTGAAAACTGCCAGAACTCTGCACAGCAAAGCATCTTGAGAACACAATAATTGTCAATCACATTCGAAATACTAACATGAGTCCCGTAAATGTGGCCTCTCAGCTCTCCAACCTGAACCTTTGCCAAACAGATAGACTTTCCACAGAACCAGTCACCATGTAAAAGCCTGTGTGCATAACCATTCAGCGTATAACGATAGTGAAAAGTCTCGAGAATGGCGTATTTTGAGAAGATGCAAACTCCACTTCCAAAGTTTCCACTGCAACAAAAGAACCAGAAACACTGAATGACATATTCTTGAAACATACCAGTACAACAGCAGTGAGTACCTGTACCTATCGCCGATGGGCTCACCAGTTGGCAACCACCTACAATGTCCTACATGATGCTGCGTGTTCCACCACAGTGACCACACTTGTTCAAGGTCTGTACTCTTTTACTCTTTCCCTGCTTGGTGGAGATTTACTACAGCAGAAAAAGAGTGACTGACTGTACCAGATAAAAAAAACTTACTAATCATGCCTCCACAGTTCACAACATATAATTATTACTACCGGTAGTTACACTATTACTATTATTACTATTAATTTTATGTTCTATTATTATCATTATGTAACTGTAGTTCCATGGAGCAATTTCTAAATGGTGCATTAAAAACCATACTTGCTTACTTTAATACATATGGACGTATAATAGTCAAACCGTATTAAAACTCAATAAGATGTCAGTTTATCACGCAAATCACTTCCAATCTTATAATGCGGGCAGAAGCAGTTACAAAAATCAGTTACCTACTGTTTAAAAACAGTTACTAATTGCTACACAAACTACTCCAAAAGAAGTTCAAAGTAGTTGTCTGTAGTTAAACTACTTTTAAGTAATTCATGTCCATCACTGGTAGCCTACTCCTCTGTATTTGATCATAAATGATCGGTGGACCAAGTTGAGCTTCAGGTTCCGGCTTGCAGACCTCTAACCGACAGTGCTGTTCATTCTCAGTAGCTGAGCCTACAACCTGGAATAGCCTCCCTGTTATAATGCACATATATTGCCCAGGGTCAATCCACTCCGTTCCTTAACAATCTCAAAACTGTCCTATTTAGTTGTGGTTGGGTCGGGAGCACTTCTAAATAGCCTACCCCGAAAAGACACGATATAAAATATCCTAAATAAATCAAAATACTATGAAATCACAGCAACAATTGAATCGAACTGAAGTCAGAATTGCGTTGTGTATAAGTAACTCAAACAGACATCAATCATTAAGACAAACCTGTGAAAGTAATGAGTGTAAGGCAATGCAGACAAAATCTTTGACGACAGCTTTTCATAATCTGCCTGCGCCCAGATCTTCAACAGAGAACATGTTATAGCATGTGTTATTGCTCAGTCAATGACAAGTCTATTATTTCATTTATTGTTTTATGCCTAAAACTTCTGACCCAACGACATGTATATACAAAAGACATTAGCATTGACAATTAGCGCCGAAGATTTACATTACATTGGATGACATTGAAGATTAAATGAAAACAAAAGTGAAACCGAAATTAAAAATGAAAATTTAAGTTAAACTTTCAAATCCTACATCCATTTCAAGAATTGCCTTTGCCTTATTTATATTTAAAATAAAATGCTTAAAAAATTTATGTGGTGGGACTGATAGCTTGCTTCATATTACAAAATGAAAACACACACTTAAAGAATGAAACTCTAGTAGAATTCAATTCAGTCTGAACAAGCATAAAATAAAGCCAACCTCCTGCAGAATGACAATGTCATATTCTCCTTTTGAAACTTCATTTGCAATGGCATGCATGCGTTCCGACCTCAGCTTGCATGAGGGAAGAATTGTTACTCCCCTGGAAAACAAAATAAATACTGGTAGCTTCAAATGCTATGCTTCAACATCAACAAAAAGGAGTTCAGCAGTGCAATGACTAAAAACGAGTCGCATGTGGCAAATATGCAGTACGGACGGAGTCCGCAGGACTGGTGGTAAAGCATCACTAGTTAATAACGCATTAGATGAAAAAGAGCTCAGGCTGTTAAAACATTCTTAGGGGTATGTGGCAGAACATAGTTAATTTGAACCTCGACATCCTGATCATAAATTTAACATTCTGCAGTTCTGTCATAAAAGATTATCCATAAAACTGAATTATCCGTGCGCGTCATTTTTAAACTGAAATGTTCGTACCAGCAATTCAAAGTCAACACCTTCAATTTTGTCACGTCCATGCTTATTTTGCGCAAACGAAACGTCAATGAACGTGACTGACGATTCACGAAGCGCGTTAAACCACCTGGGAAGGTTTTATAGCGCTATAGTTTGAAATTCGGGCTAGCGCGATTCACTCGCGAAATCTTAAAAGGTGAAGCAGACATTCAAACGGGGAGCAGTGCTAAATGATTTAAACCGATCAGTAAATAAAAATAAGTGGAATCGAGCAGAGGTGCCAGACTTTTTAATATACCGATGTAGTTATCATCCCTTGTTCTCCTCCGTCCAGTCGCGCCGACGATGAGTCCTTTAGGCCTACATGACGTTAAGTGTCATATAAAAGTTTCTTGGTCCTTTTGCCAGGCCGTAGGCCTAATCATTCCTCTCCTGGTAAGCTAAGGATTCTAAGGAGGCCCGGGCCGTTGGGTCCTATCGGACCTCTTCCGCCCTTACCGTAGGTGTCCTTCCAGCACCTGCCTCCTGCGTTGACCAGCTGTTTCAGGGTTCTTGGTGAACCTGTCCACCTCGCGTGACGCCCTAGGAGGTCCTTCGGCAGAGGCCTTATCCCTGATGACAAATAGCCTCACCAAGCATTCCCCTACTTGGCTGTTCACCCTCCCACCGCTCTGAGGTGCAGGTCGGACTTGGGGGGAGGGGCTAATGAGACTTTAATCGAATTTGCATTATATTCGTGACGATATTTTCCAGTTGCGTCTACACAGTCATAGACCTAATATTAGTACAGGGTGGGCCAATATAAATGCAACAACTTTGGCGCCTTATAACTTGAACAATGTTTATCCGAACATCGTGATCAATATACTAAATTGAAGGTAATTATCCAGTCTACTACTGTGTCAAATCTTGCGCTGATATACGGCACCGTTGAAATAAAAATTGTGGTGCGGCGCACACCTCTCAATTTTGAATGTAAATAGTGAACATCCTGGCGCCGCTCACGGAAGAGGATAGAATTTTAATCAGAATCTTAAGAGTAGAAAAAGAATACAATGCACATCAGATGTTGATAGAATTCCCTTCTAGAAAATGGAATAAATATGCTCTACATCGATTAATTCAACAAATTGATGCCACGGGAACGTCTAACAGCCGCAACTGTGGTCGCAAACGTTCTCCCGCCAGCGCATCGTTCACGTCATACGGTTGCCTATCTGAACGCTAACGTACCAGAGTTTATTGAACCGGAAAACTGGCCACCGAACAATCCGGATTTAAACCCGGTGTAAAGGTTTCAAATTACCCCCTCCTAAACATTACCCCCCGGTAACTTGAAACCGGTCTCAGATTACCCCCCGGAAACTAGATTTGCATCAATCATCGCATTTATTGCACTAATAAAATCAGAAAAAACATCTCGCTTCTTGTTTTGGTCTGCAGAATATCATCCTTCATCCTACTTCGTGTTTTGTTATCAATATTTTGATCCGAAAAAAATAATAGCCTCGACGCCATTTTCTCCACGTAAACTTCAGCGGCGATTAGTATTTTAGTTACAGATGAAAAAATTGATAACAAACCACGAAGTGGGATGACGGATGAAAATCTTCAGACCAAAACAAGAAGCGGGATGATTTTTCCGATTATTTTAGTGCAATAAATGCGATGATTGGTCCAATTTACAGTTTTCAGGGGGGTAATGTTTAGGAGGGGGTAATCTGAAACCTTTACACCGGTTGACTATTCGATCTGAGATTGTCTTCAGCAACTGGTCTATCGTGAACCGACACGTGACGTTGAACATTTGAAAAAAAATGATTGTTTACTGCTGGGCTGAAATAACCCGAGCACTGCTGGCATCAGCCATTGATCAGTGGTCGTCTCGTGTCCATGCTGTCATTAAAGCACGTGGTGGACATATTGAATATTTGACTTATGATAAATTCACTCAAGATATGAATTGTTATTAGGCCTAGTTGTTAGAACTAGTGATTGTTTAGAATTGAGTCATTGACATTATTCAATTTAAGAATTTTGGTTTTTTCTTGCAGTTTCATGGCAAAAAAGGGACATCGAACATTAATAGCATTATCTCAAAAAGTCGTAATAGTACCTCTTAGATATTTTGCAGAATGATAAAATGGATAATTATGTTCAATCGGATATATAGGCCAAGACGCTCAGATAAAAATTGTTCAAGTTATAAGGCGTCAAAGTTGTTGCATTTATATTGGCCCACCCTGTATATTGTCGAGTGGTTCGAATTATTTGAGTAAACTGCAAGAGCCTTATGATGTTTTAAGTTGTCTATTTAGACCTTCTGCCTCACTGCTTTGACTCCATATCTAGTAGACTAGTAGCCTATGGGCCTACATTAAATCTGTGATTACTAGGCTTATTATTGAACAAACTAGGATAGCCTATGTGTGTTTAACAAGCATTCTGTAAATGACTCCTCATCTTCCTAAATTCCTCCAGATATTATCAGTATGCTAGCCTGGCTAGTCCTACCTAAATTATCGGTATTTTCTTCATTGCTCACTCTCCAGCAGTGGCGCAACTAGGGGGTTACTGAGGGGGGGTGGGTGAGCACCCCCCAGGCTAAAAAGGTGGCCCACGCAATTTTTCCAAATCCGATGAGTTTTTTGGTGCGGTGGGGGGGGGGGTTTGAGGTCGTTCGGTGTTTAAGATTACACAATCAAGCAAGTTTCTTTGGCACTCGCTACTTCGCACCATCGGCGCTTACAATAATAATTCTGAGCACCCCCCCCCCAGGAAAATTTCTGGTTGCGCCCCTGCTCTCCAGCCATTAAATTCTATTGTAGTCTAAATGAAATCTGACGAGTTCTTCGGTGCAGTTACGTTAGCAGCTGATGGTCATTGTAAACTTTTGCGAAGGGAGACTGCAGTCTGCAGCTATATTCCAACAGAAAGACCCAATATAATCGATTTGCAGTATCTACAGTACTGTTGATGGACTGATTTGTAAACAGATCCAGTTAGTGCCACAGCTTGAGTAAGTATATTATCGTCGTATTATTCATGTGTAACTTTCAGCAAATAATTTTGAACTCTAAAGGGTTGGTTCTCATATTATTATTATGTATGTTACATGTACAATATCAATAGCAACATAATTATTTTTATTTATTTTACAAATTAACATGCAATATAAACAATCACAAGCTTTAGCATCATGTCACTGTGCCAATATAATATTAACTACACAGACTTGAAAAATAAATCTCAGTTAAATTTTAAAGCAGTAAAAAGAAATAGAAATAATCTGAAAACATCTAAAACTGGAAGAAGACAAAGAAAGTAGCATATAAACAAAGACAGAAACCCATCCAAAATAGTATAAATAATTTAACAACACAATGAAACAAGAAGATAATGTCCATATAACAACCAGCAGGTGCTTTGCAAAGATACACATCAGACTAGTTTAGCAACTGTTGAAGGCAGTGCTCACAAACATTTCTTTTTCACAGTTAAGTTATTTGAACTCTAGTAGGCTAACGATAGGTAGAACACATAAGGTCATTTGTAGAAACTATTTGTTGAAACAGAAATATGATGGGAAACAACAACTGGACAGCGTTAGTGTTGTGCATTAGTTCAATTTGTCAATTCGACAGTATATACTGACTGGGACTTGAAGCAAAATGCAAGTCAACACACTTTGATCGTTTTACATTCTTATCAAGGTAGAAATCTTGCATCCATACTTGATGTGGTTCCAACAAGACACCTTGCAGAGATCATTGTTCAGCATGTCAAAAAATATACAATTGCCATATCTTGCAAGTTCATGCAAACATTTGTTCGCTTCCTATGCAAGATAACATTGCACAAACGCCACATAGTGATCACTATTAATTTTTATTCACAAATGAAATCCGAACAAATATAGAGAACCTCTGAGTAGGTCTCTTGAAGGAATGAATTAATTCAGCTTCTGGTCTCAGACTAAGTTTACAACCAGCACTAAGAACCACACTCCTTTCAACGCTGCAAGCTATTCGCTTAAAGGCATGAACTGTTCTGCAAACATTCGGTAAACTGACCAAGTCTCGGTTTATTAAAAACAACAAATTACACAGTTCTGTTCTACCTTTAAATAATTCAATTAATCAGCTTCAAATTTAACTAAATCAATGTATAGATTGAGAGCAAAACCACGACCCAACTATCAAAATTCCTTGGGTGAAGAACATGATCAACCATGACTTGATCTAAGTCATGTGAAGCGATTTCACCAAGTTATTCATATCCTTCTTGGCCGCTTTCAGGCCATTCATCTCGCGATCATTTCCCACTCGAGCCATCCAGCCACAGAAACAGAAGAAGACCATAAGAGCCAGACGAGCGAATGTAAAGACGATGTCAGGAACGAATGGAAGATGCAGGTCTGACGAGAATGCCAGAGCAACTATGCACAGCAGTAATAGGACCGAGTAGAACACACGACTTGACCTCACTTTCTTCATGCCATCATCCAGAAGTCCAACGGCTTCACTGAGGTGCTTTTCGATTTCTTCTGGCTGTCTCTGTCTGCCCATCCCTGTATTAACAAATACAAATGCTTCTCTTTTGACACATATAATAAATATAATCTAACAACCAGCCCTTTATAAATTCTTTGTTTAAAAGTAACACATGAATTGTTTAAAAGTAACACATGAATAATCCGACGACGATATACTTACTCAAGCTGCGGCACTAGCTGGATCTGTTTACTGAGTCTGACCATCAACCCATCAACAGTACCGTGGAAGGTGCAAATCTATCATATTTCAATATAGCTGCAGACTGCAGTCTTTCTTCACAATGACCATCAGCTGCTGATGTAACTACACAAGAGAATTCGTCAGATTTCATTTACAATAGAACTTCATGGTTGGAGAGTGAACAATGTTGAAAATACCATTGATTTTTTATAAGAGCACCATAGAATTGATTTTATAAATTTATTTATTTATTTAGGTCGACCTTTAGGTTAGCATAATGCAATCAACGGATTGCTGTATAAAGGTATATAGGAGAAAATTAGTCTGACCAGTGATGTTCTTCTTGATGGAATAGACAGCAGCCACTCCTTCATGATCCGAGTAGTTATAGTCTTCACCGGGAACCTTTCTCATCGTCAGGTAGCACTTCTCACATGTCACATCAACACCTAACAAATCGGAAAAATCAAAAATCTCATCTAAGAATGCTTCTGTCACATTAAATAAATATTTGTCATTTAGCACCGACATAAAATATATTCATCATGCAACCACAGTCGTCTGTCTAATTAGCCTACTTACTCCAAAATACAGCAAACATGGGTTCAACCTAAGAATAACAGGCTCATCTAAGCATCATAGCTTAGCCCACTCAGCGATTTATAATGATTCTGAAGAAATTACTTCACGAATAATTTTGGCTTTTATTAATGTCATAACTATGTCAATTTAAATGGCAAATCTGGGAATAGTCAGCCATCCATCATTCAGTGAGAATAAACAACCTCAAAGCATTTACATTTTAACAGCCATAAATTCCATTCCGTATTTAAGAATTTCTTCCATTGTATTTAACATCTGCAGCAAAGTATAACTAAAACGTGTGCCAGTAGAAGAATTTAGAACGTTCCCTTGGCACAATTCACCAGGAACAATTGGTGAAAGGAACTGTAAGTAATAATTTACCTGAATTGGACCTGTACATGAGGTAATCGATACGAATGCCTTTTGGATGAAGGACTTTTTGAGAAGCAGGTGTAAAAGAATTATCTGATCGGTCACTTGTTGTCTCCTCCATCACATCATCAGGTTTCTCTTTCTGCAGAATAAGAATTATTATTAATTATTATTATTATTATTATTATTATTATAGCAAACAAATTTTAATAATACAAAGCCACACAGAAATGCAAATCTGAGGCATGGTTAGTGAGTCACCAGAGGGAAAGCAGTTAAATATCGAGATGTTTCAAGGGCAATGAGAAATAGTTTTCAGGCATTTCTTGAAAGAAGGAAAGAAGTTCGAGCAACTAATAAAACATTGGTAGTCAATTCCATTCCCTGGGGTGCAACATGGAATGCACAAAGGTCTTTGCCTCCCCTCCCAACACACTCACCCGTTCAATCCATGAGTCAAACAGATTGGCATTGGCACGAATTATCTTGTAGCCGATCTGGTCCGGACGGAAGTTGAAGTCACCACCAACAATGACGAAGTCACAAGTCTCACTTGTGTTTCTGATGAACTGACTCATTTCAAAGCTCTGTGCCACTCGATGTGCCTCGTACATGTCTGGCTCTTGATACTGGGCATGCAACTGAAGACAGCAATGAAGGTCACAGACATCAAGATAAGGATATTCTTTAATTGACCAATTGCCATAGATCCGTATTTTGGTGCACAGATATAGTAATAAATGTACATCATCTATACAGTCAAATATTTTTTTTAAAAACACACTCTTAATCCTAAATTCAATGAAAGTATATTCAAATTGAGTAATATGATATACTAGTCACAATACACAGCAGTCAACTGGCAATCATCAATTTATCATATATGTAACAAATGGCCAGATGCAAAGGAGCAAAAACCATAACATAAGTCAAATAGTTTCATCTTCAAAATTCATTCACAATGAATGTTCAGTAATGGGCACAATAGGAAGACCTAAAAAGAACCTCTAAGTCCCGCTAATTATGAAATAAGGTAGGGGTAAATGCTCGGTCCTTTATTTTACTGAATACTTTCATCAGTGATATCAGCCTCAATGGCAGACTAATCCATTTGAAAGAAAGCCGCTATCATAAAACACAAGGTATCACCAAATGATGGCTACCAAGTTTGTGAAATAAAAGCTTTAAACATAATTCAATACAAAGGTGAATCTGAGATGCAAGAAGTCAGAAAACCAGAGGCAGACTAAAGTAGCAAGTGCAGTGGCGTAAGGATTTGTCCGGTGCCTTGAAGCTGGATGGTCGAAGGTTCGAATCCACCTCAAGTCGCCGCGTAGGAAGTCTAGGGACCTTGAGCAAGTCCTTCACTCACATTGCTCAGCAGTCAGCACTTCGGCATAAAACTCAATGCAGTGTCCGCAGTGTAGTGGAGAGCTTGAAGGGGCGCTCTAACAAGTGCACATACAAATAAACTGTAAATTACACTCAAAATACTAACATGAGTCCCGTAAATGTGGCCTCTCAGCTCTCCAACCTGGACCTTTGCCAAACAGATAGACTTTCCACAGAACCAATCACCATGGAAAATTCTGTGTGCATAACCATTCAGCGTGTAACGGTAGTGAAAGGTTTCCAAAATGATGTATTTCGAGAAGATGCAAACTCCACATCCAAAGTTTCCACTGCAACAAAAGAACCAGAAACACTGAATGACACATTCTTGAAACACACCAACAGCAATAAGTTCATGTGGCTCATGGTCTCATTGTTAACTGCCCACATGACGTTGTGTGATGTGACATCCATGTGCTCCACCACACTTGCTCAACCTATGTACTCTTCCCTTGATTGGTGGGGATTTACTACAGAAGCTAAAGAGCATTTCATTGCACTGGTTAAAAAGCTTATTAATCATGTTTTGCAACGTATAACTATTTATAAATGCACTAAATATTTATTATTACCGTAATGTTATTACTTTGACGTTTTATTATCATCACTACGTAACTGTTGTCCAATTGTGCATATCTTAAAGACCACACTTTCTTACTTACTTATGGATATAGAATGACCAAACAGTATTTTGAAACATGCTGCTTGCATTTTAATTTGAGATGAGAATTAAAAGTCAATAAGACGTCAGTCAGGGCATTTTTTAGCATGTTAACTGGTGGGGAAAATCCCCACCAGCCCTCTCTCATTCCCCACCAGTCCTTGCCCTTTTCCCCACCAGTGAATTTTGCCCTTTTTATCTTTAATCACACAAGTTGAAGTTGTAGTGAACAGTTAACAGTTAACTGAATAAAGTTTAATAAACTGTTATAGTCTGATAACTTGGGAACCCTTACAAACACGCCAGTGACGTCATCGATAATACTCAATGTTAATGTTTGATATAAACCACAGAAGATATCTTAATAATTTACATTTCAATGCCCTTCAATGGTCATCAATGAGTCGTGTCGAATTTGACGCTTAACTTATACGGCTATGCATTTTGCAAGTTTACGATATAGGCCTAACAATACACAACAAACAATATTGGAAAAATTACAAGCATGCCGAGCACCGAAAGGACTAAAAAACGCAAAGCAGATTTGCTTCTGGATAGCGCGAAGAAATGCCAAAAGCTTTCAGATTTGTATGGCCAATTTCGACAGGAGACGTCCGAGACGTATATGACTAGTCAGCCAAGTGAGCCAACTGGCCCAACTCAGCCAAGTGAGTCAACAACTACATGTAATCAGGTGGCTTCTGAAAGATGTCAAATGTTAGAGCCAGCATGCTTAACAAAAATTTTATTTTGCTGACACTTTATAAAAGTATTTGGTACTATTTAAACATCAAAATTTCATAGTACTGTAGTTGTAGACCTACTTTTCTTTAACATTTTGCGTTTTTGTCAGCATGTATATTAAACGAAAATTGATTGATTGATTGACTACTAAATTAAATTATCACATTAAATACTAGCTTTAATAATATAGCCTCGATATTGTAATGAAATGAATAAATTATTAGCTACTTATTATTATTACTTAATTATACTGATGTGGCCTGCAGTTTAAAAAGGTTCAGATTTGCCTGGCAATGTAGAACTTTAAGTATATTTTGTTAAAAATCGTTTTGCAGGGAAACGTGAATCTATGTTGCCCTTTGATGTGAGTGAATTGTCAACTGGAACTGGAAGGGGTGTATCTAATCAGAACGTCACTACTGGTAGCAGAAGAACAGAATCAATTCGTGTTGAAATCATAGAGGCAGCATACAACTTCTTAGCTGAAAGACTGGACCCAGAGCAAGATTCTCTCCTTGGGAATATGAAAGATCTGCTTTCAGCCCAGGTCGTTGGTGATTTTGTGAACGCAGGCATTACTCTCTCAGCTAGGTTATTCCCACTGCAAGACGGAGTCTTTGCTGATGAAGCCTGTGAACAATGGAACACAATTTCAGCTATACCACACCTTCCTACCGGATCCGATCTTGGATGTTCATTGTCAGTTCGTCTCCGCCAGTTGCTACCAGTAACCACAGGGTTGGTGCAGAAGGTGTTATCAGCAATTGCAACATTGTCACCCCATTCCATGCAAACTGAGAGAATAATATCGCATCACAACTTGGTTGTCGACGACCATAGAACTGGTATGAAATCCAACACAATCAATGCACGACTTCAGATCGCATTAAATGGAGTGGGAACTGCACTCTATGATCCCAGAATGGCCATTGTTCATTTCCTTTCAAGTAGGAATCGCAGAGAACGTGAACCAAATGTTGACAGTTATTCAAAGCGAGATTTTGTCCAGAAATTTTTCAGAAAAGAAGGCCATTTTTTCTAGTTGGTAGACTGTTACATTGGTAGTGATACATCATCTAAATTCAGTTAAGTGAACTTAAGTCGTATAATTAATGCTCTTATACGTGTATTTTTTATTGTTCTTTTAAGCGGATATGCGTTGTCTTCTAAGTTTATCTGATAATGTGTCAACGTGCCTTTACCCAAAAATAACTGTTCAAAAATGCCCTTTTCCCAAATATCCCCAGCAGTGAAAATTCCTTAAAAAACCCCATGACGTCAGTTATCAAGCAAATCACTTCCAATCTTATAACATGGGCATAGGCAGTTACAGAAAGCAGTTACCTACTCTTTCAAAACCAGATACTAATTGCTACACAAACTACTCCAAAAGAAGTTGTCTGTGGTTAAACTACCGTTAAGTAGTTCATGCAAATCATAAGTAGCCTACTTATTCTCTATCTTATCATAAAAATACACAGCAAGAATTGTGCAGAACAGGACTCTAGGTAATGTAACTGACACATAACCAGTCATTAAGACAAACCTGTGGAAGTAATGGGTGTAAGGCAATGCGGTCAAAATCTTTGACGACAGCTTTTCATAATCTGCCTGTGACCAGATCTTCAACAGAGAACAAACAAACCTGTGTCATTTGTCAGTAACTGGTAAATCTATTGCTAAGCCTTAAATTCTGACCCAGCAGCACACGAATGCTACTGAAAATTTTAATTAAAACTAAAGCGAAACTGAAATTAAAGACGAAAACAAAGTTAAAACTTTTAAATCCTACATCCATTTCAACAACTGCCTCTCCTTTATTATTTAAAGCAAAACTCTTCAAAAATTTTAAGTAGTGGTACTAATGGCTTGCTTCATATTACAAATTAATATACACAATTAAAGAATGAAACTATTAGATTTTCAATTCAATCTGAACAAGCATAAAATAAAGCCAACCTCCTGCAGAATGACAATGTCATATTCTCCTTTTGAAACTTCATTTGCAATGGCATGCATGCGTTCCGACCTCAGCTTGCATGCGAGAATTGTTGTTACTCCCCTGGAAAACAATTTTAATAGATAGCTTCAGCTGCTATGCTTCAACATCAACAAAAAGGAGTTTACACAGGACCAGCAGTGCAATGACTGAAAATGAGTCACAGGTAGCAAAAACTGCAGCAGGTAATGATTTAACAGGTCTGATGACTACCGGTACTGATAGACAAAGGAAAAGCTCAGGCTGTTAACAGTAAAGAATAAGAATGAAAATGCAAAGAACTGTTAATTAGTCCGATATGCTGAACAGTGATCTGACTAAAAGTCTACCCTTCAATGGTTATCCTGTCATCATCATCATCGTCAGACTGTTCATCGTCCGACAATCAAGTTGTTTCAAAACCTCGGCAGCTGTGTATCTTTTTTGCATTTATAAAGAGGCAAAACTACTGGAATGCTTACTTGGAAAAATGCAAGACCTATATGATTCGTATGATTGAAGTTAGGACTGCAATAATTAAGTAATAACTAAGCATCACTAATAACCAAGTGACCGCACTTACTGTGACTTACATTAATTTTGCAACAGACATCTCCGTCTGCCCAGTAATAAAACTTGCGTTCGAAGTGCATGGGCACTGTACACTTTTGACTGCCGGTCAATGTGAAACGAGGCAGCCCTTCTTAAATTTACCACAAGGAATCCCGGTAAAACTGTATTTTAGCGTATTTTATTCGAAACCGCTTAGGTCAAAATAAATAGCGTATTTTATTGTTTGTGTGCGTTTTCGAACTTCCGCAGGTATTTTCATCAATCCGACTTCTAATTTGGCATGTGTAACTGTCGGCAATCCAGCTTCTGTTGCAGCAACAATTTTTTTCATCAATCCTGATTCTAGTTAAATAACAATTATTTGTCATCAGCCAAGCTCTCATTTCATTATCTGTTCAGCAACCGGCTTCTATTTAAGGGAAATAATTTTGATCAATCCAACTTCTATTTCTCAGGCAATCGTTTCATCAGCAGTTCCGTTTCCATATCTTGGGCGTTATTTTTGTCCATCCAGCTGCTATGTCAGCCATTAGATACCTTAATCCACCTTCCATTTCTCAAGTGTTTTCTCATCAATTCAGCTTCTATTTCACCAAGAAGTTTTCACCAATCCAGCTTTCAACATACTTCAAAAGAAATATGAACCGTTATAACGATTTCATCAACGAACTATGTAAATACATACGCTAAATAATAAAATACGCTAAAATACATGATATCGATTTTGAGAGAATAAAATACGCTAAAATACAGTTTTACCGGAATCCCCATCGATATATGACACGCATCGACAAGTCAGGCCAGCTCAGATTCTGATTTCTCATTACCACAGATAGCAATGGCTGCTAGCACGACATCTATAGTTGCCACATATTTGAGGGTATGAGTTAGCCGTCACCATACCCTACCATAAACTCTGAGGTAGGTGCTCCACGATGTGATTATCACAAATTTCTGGAAGTCATGAAATGGGAATCGACCATTTTAGCATATGGACGACACTGTTCTACTGAATTGGCCGACACTTATTCATTATACATTGTAAGGTAACAGTAAACATCGCAGCAGGGACGAATATAAAAACAGAGAAGGCTACACTGAAATTGTGCGCGCGTCATTTTTAAACTGTAATATTCGTACCAGCAATTTAAAGTCAACACCTTTAATTTCGTCCCGGCCATGTTTATTTATTTTCCGCAACTTCAATGTACTTGACTCATACGAAGGTATTTAACTAGTTTTATAGCGCTATCATTGATACGCTGGGATAGCACGATCCACACGCGACATCTTAAAAGGCGAAGCAGATATTCAAACGGTGAGAAATGCTCTCAACTGATCAGTAAATAAAAGTAAATGAGATTGAGCAGAGGTGCCAGACTTTTTAATAAGCCAGAGCATAGTCAGGGCAGTCGTAGGCCTATACCTACCACCAACGCAGAGGGTGATTTACTAATTTATGCCAGAAAGAGATTCTGGACAGGGCAAAAATTTTGGCGACCTTGTATTGCGTTGTGCAGTGGAAGAACCAGAGTTTTTGGTCGTATCACAACGACCAAAAACTCCGTCACGGAGTGACGGAAACGTAACCTACAGCATGTGGCAGGTTGTTTTCTCTTACCGATAAGCCTACGTTTAGGGTTACCATCATACGTCTGGGTTTCCCGGACATGTCCTCTTTTTAGGCCCCTGTCCGGGCGTTCGGGTGGCTTTCCATTATTATTAGGCTATAAGCTTATTGTCGAGTGGTTCGATTTTGAGTTAGGCCTAAGTGCAAGCGTTTTAATTTACCTATAGCCTAGCTAGGCCTACTTAGGCTAATTACCTTCTGCTTCACTGTTTTGACTCTATCTAGTAGACTAGAATAGGCCCAGGCCTACATTAAAGCTGGGACTGTTATGCTTGTTACTGTAGAAACTATAGTTCAGTGATGTGGTCTCGAGACCGCGGTCTTAACCGTCTCGAGACCAGAAAATTGCGGTGTTGGTCTTGAATTCGGCGGTCTTGGTCTTGAAGGTATGGTCTTGGTCTTGAAGGCCCGGTCTTGGTCTTAAAGATCCGGTCTTGGTCTTGGTTTTTTAGCGTCGGGGCTCGATCATAAATTCGTTTCAATAAAATTTGATGTCAGTTTCTATTGAGTCGAAAAAATTAGAATATCGGTGCTGTTTGTTAGCTGCAAAAAATTGACAGAATCATATCTTAGGCTATATTTCTTGGCAATCCTTATTTTCTATATCTTATGATTGTTATTCTTGAGACCAAGACCACGGTCTCGAGACCACATCGCTGACTGTTAACCTATTCTTCTAAGATATTGTTTTTTATTTACCTACTTTTATTTACGAACCTTTGAACCTTGTTTTCATTACTCTTCGTAATTGATTGGTACTAGTAGCATATTTGGTAGAATCATTAGAATGACTAGAAGCGGTTTGTTCATGAGACCACACCGGGCGAGACTTGGCGACAAAACTTTGTGTGATTTGGTTCTGATAAAATGTAACAAACATCTAATCTAAGATCTACCCGGTAATCTAAGTGATCCAGCTAGCCGGTCTTGGTCTTGGGATACCCGATCTTGGTCTTGGAACACTCGGTCTTGGTCTTGGAACACCCGGTCTTGGTCTTGGATTTTTGGTCTTGTGCACAACACTGCTATAGTTTACAGTAGGAGACAATAATTATGACATTCGTTTCTATGTTCAGGTAGACCTATGCCTCGTTAGGTCTTGCTCATTCATTTATTCCGATGCACTTCAACTTAGTAGGCCATACTCATGAACAGTCATCAAGTTTTCTTATAACGCTGTCCTTGCGTTGTGCCAAAATTCCAGGTAGGCCTACAACGACCAGTTTAAGTATTGTGGTTTCATCCAAATCATCACCAACCTATCAATATTGTTGAATGTTTAGAGCAATATAATTATAGGCCTATGTGACAGTATGTGCTGGCTTCCAGAAGATCCAGTTGTGGACGGGTTTATATTCATGATAGCTCCTATAGTATACTGGGTATTGTTCTCGTTGTTATTATGGGATACAAGTCATACTTTTAATATTTAGTATTATAAATATGATGATCTATCAAGCGCAAAGTTATAACTAAAATCACTACAAATGCACGAAAGCAAAAAGCAGCCTATGTCGGCCTAGTGTGGTACGGCATCTGAGCTTTGTAAGGAGGGCATTATCAAATTTCGGTTGTATTGTATTGTACGGCATGAAGAGGAATACCAAAATAGTTGGTGCAGCTCATTAAGGACACGTCTGAAGCACAAAGTCACACGTAGAGGCCAAGCACAGAGAGCAGTGATCATAGGAAGCCAAAGTTACAACTAAAGAGCACCCGAACATGGGCATGTGCACTACAGTACCCAGGTCACACACAGTGCCCGATGATGGAGACCTTATAATGGTTGGGATGCTGGAAATTCAGCCAGTGGAAGACATTCCGCATGTAATGGGAGATATGACCAAATGTAGGAACACGACCAATCAAACGAACAGCAGCTTGCATAGCCGGCTCCAAAGGTTTCAATTGGAGCTCAATGTAAAGGGAAGAGCAGTAGTCTGTCTAATCAATTGACCATGACAGCATGAAATAAGGTAGGAGCGGCACAGGAACGGAAGACAACCGGTAACTAGTGCAAAAGATAGTAACAGGATCGAGTCAGTGACATAATATGTTCAACAAACTACAGTACATTCTTGGTTCAGAACGATCCCCCACCCCAGATCCTGTACAGACGTGGAGAAGATGAAGGTACAAAATTTGTAAGATAGTGGGTTTTTTTGGATTTTAGTTGTAGACAATTTGATGACATCCAGGCAGTAAGGACATCACTGGGCATTCGATTTGAAATGTAACATTTTGCTATATCCTAACATCGCTGTATCCCATGGCTTCAATCCTGGATCAAATCTTGATGAAAGCATAAACAAAAAAGAGAATATAACAAGAATAATGCATTGGAAGTATCTGAAGCAACAATGAGATGAATCAAAACAAGTTGGCAAATTGTAACGAAATCACAATGGACCAGAAACAATGTAATTACACTCATTCACCTAAATTGTTCTCTTTCTGACACTTGAATAAACATTGTAATCATGTAACGTTTCTTTTTCAGAATATACAGTAATGGAATGAACACTGAATAAAACAATCTTAATCATACAACAACTGGAAAGTTATGCATCTGTGCTACATCGGTTCATCAAATAAAAATATGAACAGCATACCAAACAGAGTGGACTGACAGTAAGTTAGAAACTAGTGGCAGGTTGCTGGGGAATTGGTTTACACAACTTCTTTACAGGAGCAACAAAAAATATTTTAAAAATAGATCCTGGGCTTGGTTCATTTTTATTCTCACAAGCAGGACCTGCCAATGTATTATAATTTCTGCTTGAGATTTAGGTTGAAGCGGCCATAAATTGATGTCTGGGGCATTATTCTAATAGCACAGTCCCATAGCAGTCATTAATAGCTAAAATTAGATTTTAAAAACTATTTCTGAGTAGTACTTACAAAATCATCCAATGAACTGTAAAATGCCAAAAAATTCTGACTAAGCAAACTGACTTGAAAATTGACTACATTTCTTAGCACCATTCCGTATATACATCACTTTTCCTGTATAATCATTTTATAAAATGCACAGTACATAAAAGTCATTATACATAGCATTCACTACTTATGTTGTATATATTAATTTAAACCTAAAGTCTTAATTTATGCAATGTTATTTCCTTCATTTTCAATTGTTTAAACATCGTGGCACAAAAAAAATCAAATTTTCACATGCACTCAGATCTACAAGAACGGACTGGTAACATAATTTCTTAAAGGTTAAATGCCTAAACAGGGGTCGTTAAATATATATACAGCAAATTTTGCCCTATCACCCAACAGCACTTGATAGCTCTCTCTATAATACGGAAATATTGAATAAAACGTGAAACAACAAAAAACAAAGAACAATGACTTAGAATTTAAACTGAAAAGCTTAATAGATGGCAGTAATGCAAGTATTCCCATAAAATCTGTTTCTTTCAGTTAGTGCCAGTCCCATGCCTGGAGAAAGGAGGAGGGTGATGCTAATGATCCTTGCCATAACACATTGGCTTTAAACACGAACTGCTATGGACCCGGACCTCCTTTGGACTGCTCTTACAAACAACCCTTTTGAGTCAACACAGTGTTCGTGAATAAGCTGGTGCTCTGCGCTTGGCTTTCGAGTGGCACTTTAGAAGTTTGGAGATTACGATTACTACCGCATAAGCAAAATGGACCTTATATCTAATATCTAAATATGATATTTATCGATAAAGGACTGGGCAGTTTCTACTCACACAATATTGCAGTTTCCACACTTGTTATGCATTCTTGTAATGAAGTTCATTGCAACTAACACAAGCAAAGATTACTTGGCTGAATAGAACATATAAAAATCGTACAGTATAAAAGTGAGTTGGTTAACAATAAATTAAGGCACCGATTTGCGTGCAGCCTAACTGAAGTCTTAATTAAGTCACAGATGTTTAGACTAGTTAAGACAGTCATTGATGCATATTATGCAAGATGCTGAAAAGATCTTCCATGTGCCCTGATATTCGTATACACACAATTCAATGTCACCAGTGATAGGTCTACACACAATGGAACTGTACAGAAGACAGCTGGAAATTCGTTACTTGGAAAATTCTTTACCTAATGTTTATTTGTTGGTGTCTTCCTCTTTTTCTGAAAAGTAAGAAAAAACTGATTATGATTCTTAAGTCATCATTTTGGTGCTAGGTGTTTTATACTAGATATTTATGTACTCAACTTATCTACCAGCATATATTTCTGTAAGCAGGCAATGAAAGAAATGCCACCACAAGTCTTAATTTCATCAGGTTATAACGGACACTCAACAGCAGAATGCAGACACAAAGACAGACAGTAATATTCATATCTGTTTAGACGACAGTATGATTAACAATGTCTAAGACACTTACTTGTAAATTAGACTCTGGTGTTATACATGTAGTTTCAGGGAGATATTGAAAATCAACATTTATGTCATATATCAGTCCAATCCACTTTTGGTGGACCAGCTATGTATTTAGTTATGCATGAATAACTTGCACTTCATAAATCTTCTCATAACAATAATAATAATAAAATATAGAAATAATAATAATAATAATAACCTATGGCGCTTCAAAGTCAAGCCATATTCAGTTAAATCCCAGAAATCAATTTCACTGAGATTGAAAAGAGGTCGCAGACGACCAATATATATATCCAGTTCTCATTACCAATTACAGATTGTCATAGCTTCATCATGCGCAATCTGTATAAGCACACCTACTAACAATATTTTATCCTTCCACTGTGACAGTCTCCGTAAACGCAATGAACAATTTTGTCTGTTTAAGTTGTGCTTGTGTCGGCTTAGTACTTCTAATTTAAACAAATTGAATTAAAAATTGAATTGAGCTGAAAGAAGTACCTAACTTACGCGTCGAGACCAAATGGAGACTGAACATTAAATAAAAATATGCAAAGACAGATGCAAAGACAAAGACAATCACGATAAAACTAACTCACTAGCATTTTCCTTTGGTGGTTCTGCATCAGGCTTATTCGCCGTGTCATCTTTGATTTTTTTCTCACTGGACTCACTGCTTGGTTCCGACTCTTTCTTAATTGGCTCCACTTTGGAATCAGCGTTAGGCTTCAACTCTAATTCTGTTTTAGTTGGTTCATCTTTGGAATCACTGTTATGCTTTGACTCCGATTCTTTCTTATTTTGCTCTTCTTTGGAGTTACGATTAGACTTCAACTCTGATTCTTTTTTCTCTTGCACCTCTTTGGAGTTGCGATTAGACTTCGACTCCAATTCTTTCTTATTTTGCTCCTCTGTGGAATCGCTAGTAAGCTTGGTCTCCGATTCTTTTTTATTTGGTTCCTCCAGTGAAGTCTCAGTTTTCATTTCTCCTGAACACAAAGTAACAATGCCGGAGAATGTCAACAGCTTCTCAGCAAAGTTAAGGAACACAAATAATTAATCTAAATGACTGACTGATTTTGTATGGAAGAAATTTGGACTGTCAAAGAAATCTGCTGCAAAATTCACATATAAGGGTCTGCGTGACTCTGTGAGTGCAGGTCTCTTGTTGTTCACAGAAGAGACACCATGTCAATAAGCAGCTACATTTCAATTACTACAACCGTCAGTAAATACACAACTACATAAAAGTATATGCATTAATCTACATACTATTATAAATGAGTTTACTCTCAACTGAAGTTAACTCAACTGAGCTAAAATCATAGCTGGGAATCTACAAGTGTCATGCCATCTAATGAAAACTGTGAAGATGTAAATATTACCATTTGTAACTGCTGCTTTTATCTTCTCAACCTGACCAGTCGGCTCTCCCAGGACTTGACTCAGACACTCGTAAATGAACACGTACTGTGCCTAGAAGCCATACAACCAGAAACCAAACCAACATTCAGAAATGTGCACAAAATTGTGAAACTTTTTATTCTAAAGTTTTTAACCCTTTAATGCCGAGAAGGTAGTAAAATGTATGGGAAATCCTATACCCTCCGGCATTAAAGGGTTAAAGCATGTTCACAGAGTTTCATGCTAGTACTTGTAGCCTACACGCAGTTGAATTTTAACAAACACTGCAGCTGATATGTTTGTTCTATACAATACAATACAACTGAAATTTGATTATGCCCTCCTTACAAAGCTCAGAAGTGCACATTGAAGTTCGGTGGCCATTTGTTCTGTTGGTGGTATTGCAATGGAAAAGCATAGAAGCAGCATGTGTATTAGCATTGACCACCCAGCTGATGTATACGATACCTACCTCTGTTTGGACCATCAAGACTCGATTCATTCGCATCTGAAAGACGATGCCATAGACGTCGAGATCATGACTCTCCTTAATGTGCAGCAACAGAGTGTCGAGCGCAATGAACGTCCCTGTTCGGCCAACTCCAGCGCTGAAAGAACCAACCACAGCGATCTATTCATTTTGACCAGTGTTAGATTAAGTAATTATTTATTTATTAAGGTAATTTTATACAGGGTTGCTGCAATAAACAGAGGTGCTGTGTACACTAGCCAAAACAAAGTTAAATGTATCATGTAATTCATAAGAACAGAAAATTCTCCAGTATGCAAAACATAAAACCATAAGTGTCATCAGTGGCAGCCTGGGCAGCTACACCGGCTCACACGGAGCCCAAACAACGCAGTTTCGTTCAAAGTTCACTCACATTCAGAATCCCATGACCATGTTGTGCCACTAGCGAAGAGTAAACACCGTAAAAATACAAAAGCCACAGCACAAACATTTAACAGGCATGAAATACAAATCAGGAAACTCCAACATGTTACAAACCACTCATTAACTTCCGCATTCAGGCAAAACAATCTGCCAAAATATAGAGAGGGCAAATCAATGATGGGGTGGCCCACAGTGAACAAGTGTAGCAGTAGGTAGTTTAGGTAGTTGCACACCACTAAGCAACCACGGCTCTTCTAACTCATTCGTATCTACATTCTCTAAAGTGCATTCAATTATTCAACCTGGAATAGACTTCCCTTGACTATGCGACACCTCCCAAGCTGTTCTCAATTTCACAAACTGTTGAAAACTGTTTTTTCCCCGCATGATCTCGGTCGGAAGCGCCTTGAAGGGGCGCTATATAAATTTTTATTGATTGATTTTGATTGATTGATTGATTCAAGGAAATTTGCATTCAATTGAACGAACTGAGTAGCACTGACCTGCAATGAACCACGACCGATCCTTTGCTGTTGCTTGTGTTGATGCTCTCGCGGACTATGTGAACGAACGCAAGCAAAGATGTCTTCTCAGGAACGTACATATCTGGCCAACCAACGTAATGAAAGTGCTTCAGCTTACGAGTCTGTGCGCCCTGAAATGTCACAACCAATACATGTCTGTTTTATTTAATGCACCAATACAAGAAATGAATACTTTACATTACTTTAGTCTCATGAAGATAATAATACCTTCAACCCTTCAGAAAATGACTACCACTCGCGTGTTCAACATTATGACGCACTTGTTCAGACAGGCTTAACAACTAACTGACCACCGTTTTGTAACGTACTGTCAGCCATTGTATTGCACTATAAATTTGTTTTTTCTGCATTACAAAAGTCTAAATATTTTCACAATGAAGATGAGTTTTCTTTTCCAACATCGTGCCATTTTCATCCTGTATATAAAATCTGTCCTAATTAATTTTTAATTGCCTATATAATATAAATTATGCAAACAATCTCCTTACCAGTGAAATTTGGAACTCCACAATGCTCCATTCGTCTGTCTTGGCCTCATTCTGAATTTCTACCTTGAGATCCCCATAAAACACTGGCTCTTTGTCAAATGGCCAGTACTGTTCACATTTTATCTACAGAAAACACACTCATTTAGAATCCAAACAACACAGTTTAAATATGCACACACTTGCTACATTTAGATGAGTCAGATTTCAAAGGTTACAAACAAGTGTTGAAGTAAAAAAACAATTTACATAGTATGTACTGTACACAAACATAGAATTAGAAGTCGAAAAAGTAAGTGTGTTTAACACTTGATGCCCTAGCCTAACATCATGATTTACAATAATTTACAATCATGCACTGGATTGCACTGTTAACAATGACATGATTACCCTTCAAACTGCTCTCAATCCCTGTCAATTTGTATTACACTTTATCTAACTAGTGTCTCCAAGCAACTTCAACATATCAAACTTTCTGGATTTCAAGATGAAAAATGAACAGTGTTGCTCAAGACCAGACAATTTTTATCTCCTACTAAACAAAAACCACCACATACATTATATCTATTGAGTTATTACACTAAAATAGATTTTGTCATCAATCGTACTTACATGGCCTTTCTCTATGCATTGTGTGAGCATGACAATTGCTTGGCAGTTGTTCTCCCACACCATACGCCAGAAGTCATTGATTGTCGATGGCAGAGGACCCTGGGTTGCAATGAACTCTCGCTTTGAATGAAATCCCTTCAAATCACACAGCAACGCTAATATACTTTCTTCATGCGTTAACAAACTGCAAAAACTCTACAAGGTTGGCGAAAAATCCTTACAGGCTTTGTTTTGGCCCACCCCGTACAGAGTACATAGTAAAAATAATGTTCTGAAGCATCAAGAAATGATTTCCAAATCAAAACCTAAACTTTTCCATGCAATGAATACAACAGTTGAAAAAACGAAGCTGTAAATGAAGTTCTAAATAAATGAATAATACAAGTAACTGTCACATCATCACTTCACTCTTTTCAAGTGTATAAAAGACAATAGATATTCATAATGTTCACTGAGAGCAACTGGTAAAAATGTCAAGAGGCAAGCTGTTAAACACTTCTCTATTCTATGGAAACTTCAACTGAAGCACTGAATAAAAATTGTAGTCAACCTGTCAGCGTTATGCTTTCTCAAGTGTAGGTCCATCTGTCTGGCATAGTTTCCCATTGGAGATACGCCTGTTACCTAGGGTTAGCTCATCAGTGTTCTTAGGCTCCTTAAACTTTATTATTATGACCGTGGTTGGACTGGGAGCACCTCTGAGTAGACTTCTTAATGGGCACCATATAAATTCTTGAAATGAATGAATGAATGCTTGAACCCCAACCAATAAGTTCCAAATGAAATGTTTTAGGGTAGAAGTCATACCGGTATCCAGTTGGCATTGATGTAGTCGGATCCATCCTCATCCTCCATTGGAAGCAGCTTCACGCGAGAGATGTCGTAGGGTAAAATGTTGGTGAATCTATTCTTCACTCGGTTGCACTGTAGCTCTGCTTCGTCTCGGTTCTGGTTTCTACCGACGTATTTCAAATCCTAACACATAAGTGTGAGAACACACAATATCTGTCATCTAACCCAGTGGTTCTCAAACTTCTGCAGGTCGCGGACCAGCAATAATTTATTTGGGAAGCTCGCGGACCGCTAACTTTAATGGCAAGCCCAAAAAAGCGAACTATTATAGTATACAAAACTAATTAGAGGGTTATTTACAATTAGGGATTTTTTAATTAATAAAAATTGTTTATGCAGCCATTTGGCAAGTTAAAATAAGGCACTGGTAGGCCTAATGTACGTATTTTAAAAGTTTGAGACAGAATTTTGAATAAATTTTTAACAATTCGATTAATTTCACAATTTTAAATATAATTTATTTTTCACTCTCAGACTTCTTCACGGACCGGCGATCAGGACTCCGCGGACCGGTGCCGGTCCGCGGACCACCACTTTGAGAACCACTGATCTAACCTTTACATATTGATCCTCTAAGCAAGTAAGTGAGTAATCTCAATTAGTGCGTGCATGTTCAAGCCAGTCAGATAGCCATACGACGAGCATCTATAGCCTAAACATTTATCACAACACTGTTGAAAGCACCAGACTGTGGTTTTCTAAATGAACGTAATATACAAGTAGTATGAATGCATATAAAAGATTAAATGTTGCATCTCAGCTTCAACTGACTCGTGGTTCAACAGAAAATAAAGCTATAGAAAGTATGTACCTCATACTCTTCTGTAAACTTCAGACCACTGTCCCTTTCCAGCAATTTGACACACTCCAAAAACTCTGATAATTTGATTGATTTGCTGAAAAAAAAATGCCATACTTGAACATTTGACCTAAAAACATTCAAAATTCCAGCATTATTAGATTCTGTAAATTATTATTTTTGCCAGGGAACTGCTATACATGACCACTTCACTAGAACTTTGTTAAACTACCGCATCGATGTTGCACATATAGGACTAAATTATCTTCAAATAAATGTTCTAGCCATCTGATATGGAATAATCTTCCAAAGTATGTTACACTTGTACCCACCATTAACATGTTTAAGAATTATTATTTTTTATTAAATTGATTTTTTACTCATGGTCAATGCAATAAAAAAATTACTGAGATAAAAAAAATGGTCCAGAAACTATTAATGATAAATATATAATTGGATAGGCCATTGACTTATATCTTTTTCACTGAATTTACTTCCAAAGTTGAATTACACTGAATTTACTTTTGTTGAATTGTTTTATTCTATAACAGAAAAAATTGATAGAACAATTACGAGAAAGGAAGACAAACAATAAAATATTTAGGCATAAAATTCATCTAGAATACCTGGTGACTGAAGGCTGTGGAAACATCATTGCAATCTGTTATCAAACATAAAATACAAGTAAATAAATAAAATTCATATGTACTGGTATGCATATTATTTATGCATTTTCATTATTCTGTGTGCATATCTGTAAATGTAAGGTAATGTAATCACAGTTCTCAGAGGCATTAGGCATTCAGATTTGAATCCTTAACCACGAAGAAGGGAATTAATATATGAATTCTTTTCCTTCAGGCTTGAATCTGACATCATAAAGACTCCAAGCCTTGGTCACACAGAAAAATGTCAACTAACTGAAGTTCACACAAAAAGTATAACTTGCATAACATGAAGGAAAGAGAAGCAAAGAAAGACCAGACCATAAAAATCCACGTATTGCAAAATAAACAAGGAAATAACGCGCCTACATATAAACTCAAAAACAGCATGAAATTTGACATATGACTGAAGAGAATGGAGATCATTTGTAATTGTAATTGTAAGATTCGTGAATTTATATAGCAACACTTCAAGAGAAACTCCTCAGTGGTGCTCCAGATCTGACAGCATCAGACCACAATCAAAGCGAATGGTTTCAAAGACTTGCGGAAAAGAGGCACAGAAAGGCCAAGAAGTTCATTGCGGAGACGGCTATGTAACTTATTCCAGAAAGATGGAACGACCATAGAAAAATTTTATGCAGTACTGTGGAAGTTTGAAGTTTATTTGCACCAATCGCTATCAAACAGGTGGCAACAGAATCTGATGATGATGGTTAACCAAACCATGGATCCAATCAACCTTGCCTGAATTTTAAAGCACTCCCACTGAAATCTGCTTCTCTATTGATTATCCTCTTTTCTTCGTAAAAAATTGCAATATTGAAAACTGGCAGATATAGGAATGACCAATGACTAAACTAATGACTCGTTTTTCCCTATCAGTCTCTCATTCTTTAAAAACATTTATTTCCTCCTATATAAATGCAACAATACAAAATACAATAGTGAGCAGCCAAGAACAATCTGCAGACTTTTGACTGAACTGTCATGACATAAAAACCGTGACCCAACAGCTAAAGCCGGATGTGACACCTGTCGATAGACATTGATCAGTCAAACTCACATCAGTTGGATGCCTGATTCGATCAGAAATTCGTCTGACTGACATCATCCGCTGTGGACTCTTTCGTATATAGTAAAACACAAGGAGGGCTATAAGAACCATGAATAGAATTGCAAGCAGGAATGCGAGTACAATAAACAGTGCTTGCGGATCCTTTTCTACAAGAAAGCAACACATTTCAACATTTAAAAACCCCAAATTCACAGTATCACAAACCACTACAAAGCATCAAAGCAAATAGATAATACAAGTTTTTGAACTTTGATCGTGAACAAACATTTGAAACAATATAAAACTTATAAAGTAGCAATGATATGAAAACTACCAGTATAATGCCACAATCTTGAGGAAATACTATTCTACTGCAAGGAAAACTACTGAATGGAAATTGCTCTATAATTATTAGGTCAGAGTTGTATTTCGAACAAGCTGTATTTCATTTTAGCTGCACACAATAAAGCAACCTATGGCAACCTTTTACCTGATTCTTGGGTACTGGGTTTTCACTGCCTTAAAAGAGCTACCAATTTTCTGACCTAATGTTCACAAATATCTCAAGAAACCTCATAAAGTAGCACAACCAACAAGAATTCATCTGGTAAATGATAGCATTTTTTATTAATGATTGATTGGTATACACTATACAGTACTGAGGTACTATTTACTAGTTGTTCTCAAGTATGATGCACTTGTTGCTGTGAGCATGCCGCTGGCAAGGAAAATGAAGTTTATACAAAAACTTGCATTACATCAACTCACCATTCTTCCGATAGTCTATTAATGAGTAAAAATTATAATAAAGAATGGTGACCTGTCATTAGATTGCTGTTATCATAACTGTACTTAACATTTAACAATGACATTACCGTATATAAAAAGCTACTGGGAACCAATGCAGCTCGTGGTAAAAGTGAAATTATACACAATGCCATTAACCAGCAACATAAGAGAGCCATTCATGTGAATATAACATAAACCAAATTATTTTTTAAACACAGAACATGCTTCTGCATAGCTTCTACAGAAGATATATGCCAAATAAATAATTTGAAATAAAGTGTACAAACAAGTTGCTTAGTTTGCTCATACTCATTTAACTGCTAATTGTGCGCAACAATATTTAACTTCATTGTGCTTGCCAGTGTTGCATTGACAGAAAATTCACCATCTATAAAAGCTGTCTTAAAATATGCGTTTGAAATACAGACAAGTGTTACCTTTCAATTTGACTATTAAAGATGTCGCTTGGCCTTCACCAGCCGTGTTCTGTGCTGATATCTACATAGTTGTAACAAAATGCATATAGTCACCAATTTGGATGCAAAAAGTTTGTGCATACTTTAAACTTATATCTTTCATTCAAGTTTATCATGTGTCCTTTGTGTCTCATATTACGAATTTATATTTCAAGTAACTGGGTATTGGTTCTTTACTTGGGAAATGAAACAGATTTTCACACAGTCTCCAATGGTTAATTAAATTTTAATTTAACCCTTTGTATGCCACATTATTTTAGCCTTATTGTCTCCTGTCATTAGAGTCGGATGTTCGTTGCAGATGATTTCGCAGAACAACTGAATAGTGATAGCCACCATGGACAAAATCGCTCATCTCAGTTTTCAACAGAAGACCAACTAAACCAGTGGTTCCCAACCTTTTTTGGCTTTAGGGCCACTTTTTCTAAGTTGGAGGACACGAGGGCCACTTTTCCTTAGTTAAAGGACATTAGGGCGTTTAGGGGGCCACAATGTTAAAATTTAATTAACTAAAAGCATATAAAATTGTTATAATTGATTCAAAATAGAATGTTTGATGTTATTTATAGACGTCAAAATGAAATAATTTGTAATAGAAATTAATTATATGTTCTATCCTATCCAAATTGTCAATTTTTTCATATATTTTTGTTAATTCTTTGAGAGATGAAGGCCATGTTTGAGGACTGGCGGGCCATTTTTTGAGGCCTCGAGGGCCACTTTTGGCCCGCGGGCCACGGATTGGGAACCGCTGATCTAAACCTTTCACTAGATGGTTCTTGACTGAGGTAATCCAAGCAAAGATAAGAGGCAACACCATCGACTAGAAATAAAATGGAAAAGTTCTGGGATTGAGGGGACAGACATCATCACTATCATCATTGTTGAGCAGCAAACAAGCTCATAAATGATTCACGAAGTTCTAGCATACACAGTCAACTAAGTGCTGATAAACCAAAGGACTAATGGAACGCCAAAGCCTGGGTTCTCTCCCTTCGCTTTCTAGCACAGACCTAGAAGGTGCTGCTGTGTCACCATCAGACACAGTCGAAACACTTTAACACCTGGACAGCAAGCTCACATTCAGATTTTTTTCTATTTTATCAGGACAATATGTCACATAAGTGTTTGGCTCTGACTATGAATTATAATATAATTATTAAGTTGTTCTCTTGTCTCTAGATATTAACCTTGATTAAATGCTAAATATGCTATTGCAGGTCTCTCAGACCTTGAATTCAACATTATGCAACGCACCCAAAACTCCTTAGCTCCAGTAGTTCTGCATGTCCCACTATAAATAAAAGCTCCTCCATCCAACTCCATCAGCTGCATTGGCTTCCTCTTGAGTTCAGAATAAAATTTTATTCGCCTGTTTGACCCTCACCACTAGCACTCCTTAATATTTTCATTACCTCTTTACGTACCTCCTCATTGCTGCTGTCATCAGGTAAAATGTCTTTTAGCTGAGCCACAATCCAGAACTGGCCCCATGAAATAGAATAAACTGCTACTCTCTTTTTTCTAGTTTAAATTCACTTCCTTCAAAAAGCAGTGCAAAACTAACTATTTGACCTTGGCGTTTAGGCACATAGATCTCTAACTGCATCTTCTCCTGGTGGCTGAATATCTGTGCATCAGATTCACATTTCGCATCAGATTCACATTTCGGTGTGACCAAGTGCATGCTATGAATTTACTTGGTCCTAACAACTGCTTCAATCCATCGATCAACCGATCAATAAATCAATCAATCAATGCAAACTTGATATAGTGCCCCTTCAACATACAGTACCTGCCTCAAAGACGCTCATCTGTCAAGCAACCATAACAGGATTATCACTGAATGTGCATTTACAATAAGTATAAACATACGTACAACTGTTAACTAAACACAATCATACAACAGCACATAGGAGACTCTAGTGCACTGAAACTTAAAAGAGACGGTTTCATTTTTAAGAAAATGCTTTGTGGCTTTTCAGTCATTTGTGTGATTGATCCTTTCAAAAGGAACAATAAGAGCAAACCAAAGAAGGTCACATGAATTTTTTGTTTGCAGTCAACAGTGACATTAAAATAATTGCGCCACAACCAATGTCACTGCTAAAATTTATTCATCAACCTCTACCAACTGCAAATTTTCCTAATGTTTACTGTGTCATGTTCTTAAGTATTCAAATGTTCAAACAGAAGAAAGAAAACTTACTGAAAAGTTGTATGCTTCTCCAGGATTAAGATTGGGCAGTTGACAGCTGGTTTCAGTTCCAGAAACCGTTTTCGTCTCTATCACATTAGAATCCTGCAAGGTTTTGATTTAAATTATTTTTACGAATAGTAATAGCAATCGTAAATGCTGCATGCTCTCCTCAACCAAAAATGGAAATCAAAACAGCTGGCAGTTTACAGATAATTATTTAAGTTGAAGGTGAATAAGGCAAAGAAATATGGTAAGACAAGGTTCACGATCATGAGTTGCCGGGCAGGGTGGTCAACCAGTGGTGTGACCAAGTGCACGTTAGAAATTTCCTAGGATCTATATGGCTAAAAGAATGTGGAAATATAGTGATAAGAATGTGAGATAATCACGAGGGATCAAGGCAAAAGAGTAATATAATAATGCCAGAACTTAAGTGATGTGCAAACATTTTCAGAGAAAACATAGATGAAGCGATTTTAGATCCTCATCACTCATTGGGATGAGCTTGGTCATTTTCAAAAGCAGCACAAAGAAGAAGGCATTTAAGATCACTCCTTCCAGGAAAAGAAGTGGTGCACTACTCCGTTTCAGGGAAGGAGTGATTGTGGAAGGTTTAAAGTTATATGCAACAAAACGAAGATTAGAGGTCTTCTATTGAGTGCTATAAGAACTGTTAACAATAAAGAGATGTTTTCTAGCAGAAGTGTTGAATTAGATTAGAGCAGTGGTTTTCAACCTTTTTCTAGTGGCGGAACCCTTCCAAAGCACGTATTCGCTCGCGGAACCCTTCACGTTTCACTCGTCCAATATTTCAAGAAATAGGTCTACATAGCCTTGTAACAGTAGGCCTACTTAGTAATTTGTGAAATTATGTAATATGTAGTAAACTATGTAATAGTTACTTGCACTCCTGGTGCATTCTATAGTATCACATCACAAATACTTGCTTTAGACCTAGAATTCTAAAAGCGTAGGTCCAGTGCGCAAAGCTTTGTCAGAGAACAACTGCATGTCTGCTCTATTTCACCAACAAATATCCATCCATCTGACAGATGGATAGAATATTTCAAATTAAAATACGTTCTATTCTGGATCAGTGTTAAGGACAAAGTGTATTAATGCATTTTTTCAAGTTTAATGCGAATTTGTGTCTGGGTAAGGTCATGGACGCATCGTAGAGAGAGACACGTAAGCAGACTCATAATGATTCATATTCAACATAAAAGAATCGTTTCAGGCTCAACCGTCATGGCCGGGTGTTGTGAGTGACACGAGGCTACATGTATAGTGGGGCCGAGGGGCTTCAGCTTATTTGGTGAATGTCAGCTTCGTTTTGCTGGTTACGTTCGTGCACCTGGAAAAGTAGCCTAGACCCTACTTCTGTCACAATAACCACACATCTGATTCTTGTTTCACACATCTAATGTGATTTCCCGAGAAGCAAAGAGCGAGTATAAGGCCTATAGGTCTGTCGGTTAAAGATACTACGTACAGATACCAGTAAATATATTATGCTTGAGGGACAGCCTTTGCATTTGCCAAAAATGAATATCCGCTACCTCTGGATCTACCAAATTTAACTGACCAAAAGAGGAAATAGGCCTAACCAAATCAAACAAGTCGTTGACCGAGTGCTCAGCAGTCAGCTCGTTATGTTTAGTTAGAACAGATCGCGAGCGTCCAGTTAGTCTAAAACCAATTATAAAAATGCTTTGTCCGACTGGACAGTTGGAAATGTAGGCAATCTATCGGGCCTAAGCTTATATAATCCCATTTGATGCATGTGTGCCTTCCGAAAATAAGTATTGAACGACATAATAATTAGCGTATAGGGAACAGCAATAGGGCCTACATTCAAGTAGCCCAATAATGATTTTAGGCAAGAATGACTGAAGATTGGAAAGAATCTACTCATTGCCGATACTTTTAGGATTTCAGTCGGTGCACTAAAATTTCTACCAAACTGCCGTGGAACCCCTGGCCGACGCCCGCGGAACCCTAGGGTTCCGCGGAACCCCGGTTGAAAATCACTGGATTAGAGTGAAGAAAGGATGCTATGAACTGACCAGGAGGTACAAACTACAGTGACTACACAGCATTAGAATGAAATTAAGTAAACTACACTAACATTAAAAGAGCTGAATGAAGGAAATGAGCTGCCACCATAGACAGAGTTCAGCTATAAACCTAAAGAACTTAACAATAGCAAGATGCATAGAAACAGGCTATTCTTTACAATTAAAGACAATGGCACCTTTAAACTTCATATCATTAATCAGTTTACAATTTTACAAAAACTTTGATAAAGTCTTGTAAAAAATTATATAAGCTGAAATATGTGTGGATAGAAATAAAGGCTTACTCCAGGTTTGGAAATCCTAATATTGTAACGAGTAATCACTCCATTTGCAGGGTAAGGTGCGTGCCAAGACAAGCTCACAGTGTCTGGCCCATATGATGTGTTATAGAAAGTCTTGATACGGTCAGGAACTAACAAACAAATCAGTGCATATTGATGAAACCAACTGTAAAAGTAATGCCTGAACTTAAGCGGTTAGATCCTCTAAACTATAATGTCTTAACTTCAACATTTTAAAGTTCATCTTGTCTCAGGTCCACCAGCTTCCTTTCTCTAAAAGTACATGAGTGGTCACTGATTTGGATCAAGAAATTTAAAGCCTCAGTAGGTTAGTCTTTGACATGTTAGAAGTAACATAAGGAAAGTCAAAATACTACAGAATATTCTATAAATGGTAGAATAAAAATTGTTAAGTGTACAGTAAACAAGTACTTAAAGAACAGATGTCTAGTCATAATTTATAGCTAACGTAAATAACAGATAAGGGTTAAGTCATACATATAGTCTAGGCTTGGAATCTGAAAATTACACTGTTAGAAGCAAATCATGTAACAATTTGCTAACCGGTGTTTCTAGACTAATTTGACCCTCCTGAAACCGAAAATCGCGGTTAGCAAGCTGGATTTTTGGCGGTTCCATGGGAAAACAAGATGGCGGACAAAATGGCTGCCAATTGCTTATAATGCCTAAAAGTAAAGTAGCCTATTGTATGTGATATGAACACGGTTTTAGACTCTAAATTAACCCTTTCGTCCCCAGTGACTCCAATTGGAGTCATTGATGTAAATAATTTTTTTCAGGAGTTATTTCAAATCCTGGTAACCAGAATTAATTTATTATCAATATTTATATAATGTTTAATTTTTCAAATAGGGTAGCATGACATTATCATCCTAGGTGGCGCCACAATAATAGGCTCAACATTGGCCTTGAGTGACAAATTTTTATGCTACCTTTGGTAATCCTTTTTTCTGTGAAATAAAAGATATCCAATGGTAAGAAAATTGTTTTGATGCTTTTATGTATGTGTTTTAGCTATCAGAGCAGGTATTTTGGTTTACAATTAAAAAGTACAGAGAAAAAGTGATTTTTGTACATGACTCCATTTGGAGTCTATGGGTCTCAAAGGTTCAAAATATGTATGGCATAATTTTTTTTTGCTGTGTCTCTTTGACTATTTTTGACTCAACTGATTCGATGTCTTCAACATATATATCAACTTCAATGACAATAGGAGAGTAATAACGAACCGATATGACCCAGGCTATGACCAATACTTCAAAGTGCGACCACTTCTCAACATGGTGAGAGATGCGTTCCTACAGCTTGAGCCCAAAGAAAAGATGAGAGTCGATGGGCAAATGATTCCATACAAGGGCAAGAACCCACTTAGACAATACATTACAAAGGAACCAAAGATGTAGGGCTTCAAAGTTCTAGCTTGATGCGGTGTAAGTGGACTCACATACGACTTCTTTGTGTATGAAGGGAAGAGTCCAAGTGTTGAAGGAAGCTGTGGATGCCAACCAGGCAAATTTGTCATCAAGCTCTATGATACACTTCCCAAGGTTCAGAACTTCAAACTCTACTTCAATAACATTTGTAGAACCTCAACTGAATGTGTGGGCCGTTTGGACAGTTGGCACTGTGAGATCTATTTGACTGAGCTCTCCTAAAGTTCTGAGAAGAAGTTGAAGACAGAGGGATGAGGATCAGCTGACATACATGTTGATGCTAATTCAGGTCTAGCTGTGGTAGGATGGCTTGCAAACTTCTCTGTTCAGCTTTCATCAACAAACACCATGTGATTAGTTCATCGGGGGTGGGGGGAGTGGGGGTTAGGTGGCTAAGCTTCCCAAGAACCCACAGACTTGACCTTGCATCAATAAGGACTTCCAAGGGTCAGTCGAATGGTAACCCAATGTGGGGTAATAGGGTTAGGGTTAGGCCGAGACTAGTGAGCACTGTACACCAGTCCTTCCCCCTGCATCAAAACTAATAAAACTAAGTATGGCAGTCTGTAGCAGTGCCCAGGGGCAGATCCGGCCATGGTCCGCATATGACATTTACACAGAATGTGTATGTTGTGCATGTGGTGTGTGTGTGTGCGTTGGGTGTATGTGTTTGTGTGTGTTTGTATGTGTGTATTGTGTTGTTTGTATGTATGTATTGTGTTGTTTGCAAGTGTGTGTGTGTGTGTGTTGTGTGTGTACGTTGTGTGTATGCCTGTTTAGAGTGCAGTGGTGCTCACTCAATGGCTAAATGCATTGGAGTTAGAACCATTGCACTCTAAACAGACGATGTGCGCGCGCTTTGTGTGTGTGTGTATGTGTGTACTGTATGTATGTGGGTGTGTGTTTGCATGTTTGTGTTTGTATGTTTGTGTGTGTGTTTGTGTGTATGTGTATGTATGCGTTGTTTGTGTTGTGTGTGTGCGGTGTGTGTGTGTGTACTGTATTTGTCCGTGTTTGTATGTATGTGTGAGTTGTGTTTGCGTTATGTGTATATGCGTGTGTATGTGTGTATTGCCTGTTTACGTTGTTTGTTTGTGTATTCTGTATATGTTTCTGTGTATGTGTGTGTGCGGTGTGTGTGTATGTGTGCGCGTGCGCATGTATGTGTCAAGCGAAACATATGTTCGTTTTCGAAATTGAGACATTGTGTCCCATAGACGCCAAATGGAGTCATACCAGAAAAAATACCAAAAAAATTATTTTTCATAAAATTTTTATTTTTTATGTTTCATACTAAGTCATTGATTAGAAATAACTGAAAAAAATATTTTTTTATTGATCAAAATTAAATTGGGAACGAAAGGGTTAAGACTATGGGGTTCAAGGAATGCAATGGAATCAAATACATATATGAAGCACTGCCACAAAATCAAAATGGCGGACAAAATGGCGGCTAGAATCTTAAATGGCCGTAAATGATGTTATGTATGCAATAGAAACATGATTTCAGAGTCTAAATCAACATTTTCATACTCCTTGACCTTGTAAATGTTGACTTAAACCCTGAAATAATGATTCCATTTGATAATGGAATCATTATTTCAGGGTTTAAGTCAACATTTACAAGGTCAAGGAGTATGATGGAACCAAAGTCAAATATGTAGCACTGCACGAAAACCAAAATGGCGGACAAAATGGCGGCCAGTATTCTAAAATGGCTACAAGTGAAGTCATGTATGCATTAGGAATTTGGTATCAGTTTTTTACCCGGTCTTTGCAAGATGAATTATGGGGCCTGTTCTGTGGAATTTATCTACAATGTTCCATTATTTGGCTAGATATGATCATTCAAATTATCACAATTGCCTCAGCAAGTCTTAAACCAAGGAGCGTTCGGCAAAAGATCACCGACGTAGTTACCATGTATCACCATATCATAACATATCAAGCTGACTATCCCATGGATCTGGCATGAGTGGCATCAATATTGTGACGTGTAAAGGTACTTTCAGTTGGCTACAAGAGGGTCAATAATTATTGTCTTGGATAGGTACTGGACCTAGACATTGCTTATAAAAAAAGTGGAACCATACAGAAATGGTGACTATGACCACAACTTCGTCACGGTATAGAGTTTTGAAACAGCGGTACTCAGTAATGTTGTCGGAAAATTGTCTGAATGTTCTTGGCATGCCTGAAAGGAAAGCTGATCTAATTTCATTCCTGTCCATTCAGCTCTCAACAGCTACATTTAGAGATATAGATGTAGGCCTAGCTGTTGCTGGTGGTTCGGTGAAAGAAGAAAAGGTGTTGCCTACGACCGGTCAGATGTGTATGCCTTATATTTAACGATGTTTGGGTGATGACGGGAATATCAGCAAAGCGGAAGTTCATCCAATTCAAGCAACTATGATATGAAGAAATATATTGGCTTGTCATGCCATAACTGGATATGATGTGACATATTTAACAGGATTGAACTGAAATAATGCATGAAGAACCTAATTGTAAAATTCTCACTTGCCTTTTACATTGGGAACATTCCCCTATAAGCTGAGTCAAGCTCATTACCAAACTGTAAGTTGGGAAAGGCCTATCTTCCATATATTGATGCTCACACTATCCTCATTAGGACGGATTGCGGTGGACGACAGTAATCTTTACAAGTGTGATCTGGGATTGGTCCTGCGCCACAGTCACATTATGGAGTTTATCTACTGCAGATCATGCAAAGTTAACAAGCGTATAGCATCGAGCCCTGCTGCTATCAAAGTGTGATCTTGCAACAATACCTGAATTAGCCTAACTCCACTCTGCATATAATAGCAGTCAAGTCATGAAACATTGGAACAATTGATAGGACAAGTCATGAAACATTTAAGCATTAATATTGCGCCAGCAATAGTTAAACTTCAGTGCAATCATGAGCTACTAAAATATTTCCACTAGACAATCTCATCGCATTAAACTCAATGATATGGATATAGAAGATAGAATCTGACTTTCTTGGAATTATTCCACCAAGAAAACACTAGTTCAATCTGAAATCATCTCTCTATCACATACATTCAATACATCATTTACAGCTAGTCAAAGCTTTTGTTCATCATTTGGATTTCGGCTTTCTGGCAGCGTCACATAATATATTATGTGCCCTTAATTAAATCACATACCTTGACTCGGAAAAATTTCATTTACATTCTGGAAGCATATTTACATCAGATGCAGAACTCCACTAATAGCCGATTCAAGGATATGGCCGCCATTTTTCCACTACTTTGGTTTCATTGGAGCTGCTACATATGTTACATTGGTTCCATCGCATTCCTTGACCTCGAAAATGTTGACTTAGACCCGAAATCATGATTCCATTGCATACATGACTTCACCTATAGCCTTTTTAATATTCTGGCCGCCATTTTGTCCGCCATTTTGGTTTTCGTGCTGTGCTACATATGTGACCTTGGTTCCATCGAATTCCTTGACCTCGAAAATGTTGATTTAGACTCTGAAATCATGTTTCTATTGCAAACATGACTTCACCTATAGCCATTTTAAGATGCCTGGCGCCATTTTGTCCGCCATTTTGGTTTTTGTGCAGCGCTACATATGTGATCATAATTCCATCGCATTCCTTGACCTCGAAAATGTTGATTTAGACTCTACTCTGAAATCATGTTTCTATTGCATACATATCTCCATTTATGATCATTTAAGATTCTAGCCGCCATTTTGTCCGCCATTTTGATTTTTTGGCAGTGCTACATATATGTATTTATTTCAATGCATTCCTTGAACCCTATAGTCTTAATTCAGAGTCTAAAACCGTGTTCCTATCACATACAATACTTTACTTTTAGGCATTATATGCAATTGGCAGCCATTTTGTCCGCCATCTTGTTTCCCATGAAACCGCCAAAAATCCAGCTTGCTAACCGCGATTTTCGGTTTCAGGAGGGTCAAATTAGTCTAGAAAAACCGGTTAGCTAATTGTTACATGATTTGCTTCTAACAGTGATTTCTAGAGCTCTTTTGAAATTCCAAGCCTAGACTAATACCACCCTTTCCTGCAGATAATAAATTAAAACAAAACAAAACAATTAATTTTCACTCACTGCCTTCTGCTGTTTTACAGATTTTAGTCACAGGCCCTGAACTCGTTCTCTTGTTATCTTTCAGCACAGACTTGACCGTGATTTTGTAATCTGCATATGGTCGTAAACCACTAATTCTGGCGTTGACAGTTTCTAAACTAACATTCTCCAATGAATATTTTGCCCTAGAGTCATGATCTGGTGTTACTGCAACATCATAATCGTCAAAAAATCCATCACTAGGCTTCACAATAGCCACCACCACACTGTTGTTCTTGGCTCTGGCATTCCGGCATTCGACAGAAGATGGTGGATTAGGCACTGCAAAAAATTGTTTACAAAGCACACAGATTAGTCAAGTTGTGTTTCTTAGAAAATCATAGTCCCATTAACAGCATTACTACAAGTAATTCTTCATTAATTATATAGACCGCGTAGACAACAGTAGCAAAAGACTGGGCCTAAGAATTAATGCAAAAAGACAAAAACAATGACTGTTGGGAAACAACATAAAGATCTGGAAGTAAGACTGGAGAACAGGGTGCTGGAACAGGTGACAGAATTTGTGTACCTTGGGGGTTTAATAACCAGGACGAAAAATGCACAAAGGACATCAAACGTAGAATTGGTCTTGCAGAAGCGATGTTTGGACGGCTGAGCAAGATGTGCAAAAAAACAGCATCTCAATAAGAACAAGGATGAAGCTATATGGCACGCTTGTACTAGAGTTGCTACTGTATGTAGCAGAATGCTGGTGTCTGCGCAGAGAGGATGAGAGAAGGGTACTGGTGATGGAGATGAGCTGGCTGCGAAGAATTCTGGGTAGAAATCGGAGAGACAGGATCCGAAATGAAGTGACTTGGGAGGAGCTGGGACAAAAGGAAACAGTGGTGGACAAGATCAGAAAAAGAAGACTCACCTGGTTTGGGCACGTGACGCGAATGAAAGACAAAAGGCTACCAGCCACAGCTCTGCACAGGCATGTAGAGGGAAAGAGAAGTCAAGGGAGACAAGCAAAAACCTGGATGGACAATGTCAGCTAATTTAATCAGTGCACGCCGATTGTCGTACAGCGACGTAAGTAGGCCAGGTGCAAATTGCCGCGCGGCGTCTGCACAGGTGATTGTCTGGACAGCACGTGACGTCTAGACGAGCGTACGTTAATTGTACAAGAAGGGAGTGGAAGAGAAGAAGGAGAGTTGCGTGTTGAGAGCCGTTGAGATAGGCTGTAAGAGTTGTTGTTGAGTTGCGATAGAGTAGACTGATGAAGATAGTAGTCGTGTAGTTGTTATGATAACGCAAGTGTAGTCATTGTTGTGTTGTTGCTGATCGTTTTACTTTATATCGGATTTTGGAGTATAATAAGAAGAGTTAAACACGTCGTCGTTGTTGGTTAACAAAACAGTGAAAGACTGTAGATTCTTTAACCTAGCCATTTAGCTAATGAAACAGTTATCTAGGGATAGGCCTACGCTACCACGAACTTATACGAAGAAGCTTCCGAAGAGACTGAAGGTCACACGTAGAGAAGAGGGAAAAGACTTGTGACATTTGGTGGCAGCGGTGGGATAACGATCCAAGTTGCAGGATAACGATCCAAGTTGCAGGAGAACGATCGTAGTTACGAACGGAGGGATTCTATTCAATCAACAGACGTTGTGGAGGAACGGACGCTGCGAATTTATCGAGGAGCCGAGCACACGGGAGAAGCAACGATACATCGAGCATCCGTACGTCAGTGAGAAACGACAACACAACGACTACGAGGTAGAAAAAACTTGCTTGTCTATTGAAGTTTGCTTAAAGAATTGAAGTCAGTCAATTGCAAACATTTGAAGAGTAGCCTACTATTTATCGACTAGCATCAGTAAAGTAAAGAAGTAAGATGGAGAAACTTACGGAGAAAAAGCAAGCAAATATTAAGAAGATGTCTACTGATAGACTGATAAAACTGCTAATTGAAGCAGATCTAGACGCAGAAGAAGTTGAACAAATGTCGAGGGAAGAATTGATGAGAAATTTAGCCGAGGTTTGGGCTAAGAAAGAAGAAGAAGGTGCTGTCGGAGGCGCTGCGGAGAAGCCAGTGGAGAAGCCTGAGGCACCGATGTCTATGGAGGCGTTGCTGCAATTCATGATAATGAAAGAGGAGCAGCGTAAACAAGAGGAGAAAGAGCGTAAACAAGAAGAAAAAGAGAAAGAAGAGCAGCGCAGACAAGAGGAGAAAGAGCGTAAACAAGAGGAGAAAGAGCGTAAACAAGAGGAGAAAGAGAAAGAGGAGCAACGAGCGGAAAGAGCAGAAAAATTAGAAAGGATAAGACAACAAGAGATAGACATGCAGAAGCAACAGTTCCAGCTTCAGTTAGAACAAATGAAAATAGATCGTGACGAATCAGAACGAAGAAGGATGGAGTTAATGATAGAGTACGAAAAAGCAAGAAAAAGCGATGAAGAAATACGAAAGCAGCAGATTGAGGACAAAAAGGCTCGCGAGGAAGAAAAAGAAAAGATGCGTTTACAAGAACTGGAGAGAGCAGAAGAAATTCGTCAGGAAGAATTTCAAGCCGGAAAAGACAATTTGGAAAAAGCAGAAAGAGAAAGAGAAGAGCAGATGCAGTTAGAACAAAAGAAACTTGCTATCAAGGAGGCTCAACTTAAAGAAATGGCCATTGAAAAAGAAGAACGCAGAAAGCAGTTAGAACTGTTGCAGCAGAAGATAGAACAGGAAGAACTGCGGAGAATCGAAGATCAAGATCGACTGAAGAAGAGAGACGAAGATGATCGTAAGAGCCGAGAAGTGTCAGAACAGATTAGACTCAAAGAAAGTGAGACAATGGTGTCCA
The DNA here is from genome assembly GCA_945859605.1 of Lumbricus rubellus. Classification (NCBI taxonomy): domain Eukaryota; kingdom Metazoa; phylum Annelida; class Clitellata; order Crassiclitellata; family Lumbricidae; genus Lumbricus; species Lumbricus rubellus. Next base: position 30,808,061 of record OX243814.1, read on the forward strand.
AGATTAAGAAGATAGGTGACGCAATGAAGCATGTGTTACCGAAGATGCCGTATGATATGATGGAAGTGCCATTATATTTTGAAACAGTTGAAAATGCATTCAATAGCTTCGCTGTGGAAAAGCAATATTGGGTGAAATTGTTGTTGCCATTGATGACCCCGAGAGCGCGAACGGTATTGAATCGATTGTCATTTGAGAATTTAGATAAATACGATGCAGTGAAAGAGCATTTGTTGAAGGAATTCAAGTTAACAGCTCGTGAGTACAGGTCAAGGTTTGCAGATGCCAAGAAGACAGCCGAAGAAACGTATACGATGTTCACGGCTAGGCTGAAGAACCTGTTGAATTATTATGTCCGAAGTAGACGAGTGGACAAAGACTACGAGAAGCTGTTTGATTTGTTAGTGGCGGATAAGCTGAAAGAATGTTTACCACCAGGTCCACTGCAGTTTGTCTTAGCAAAAGAGGGCACAGAATGCTTGGAAGCTAGTAATGTTGCAGATCTCGCAGATATACATGTAAACAATCGGATTGGTGTGATGTTCCAAGACAAACCGAAATTTGAAGCATGGGACAATAGTCCAAAGCAACCCAAGTGGAACAAGGATAGCAAAGACACCGGAAGCCAAGCCAAGAGTAATGATGCAAAGAAAGATGATTATTCTGGAAAGCAGTGGTCGCAAGATAAACAACAGTCAACGTGGGACAGACAAGCCTACAATCGAACTCCGCCGCTGGGACGCCCAACAGAAAGTAATGCATCATACACGCCGTACAACAAGTGGGAGAACAAGGAGCAAAGAAGTTTTATCAAGAAGCGTTGCCACAATTGCAATTCTGATAAACACCTAATAAAACATTGCCAAGCACCAGGAGCGGCAAATCTGAGGAAGAACTTTAGCAGAAGTGCAGAAAATCTTCGAGTAAACCAGATACAAGTGATAAATGCACCTCCTGGTTGGGAAGAACAATGCAACCAAGAAACAGAAGTAAAGTCAGTGATGAAGTGTACGCCGCAGTTCACCATACTGAAAGAAGCGATAAAGACTACTTCCATTGCAGAAAATTGTCGAGAAACAAAAAGTAAAGAGGAGTGTCAACGCATAAAGAAAATATCGTTGCAGCATGTAAATGTGGAGATACGTGGGACTGATGGGCAGCCTGTGCAAGTCGAGGCGTTGATTGACTCGGGGACCGAGATACCAGTAATCAACGAGGAACTGCTGAAAGGAACGACAGTAGAAGAAATCGGCAGAGTTCATTTGCAATGTGTAGCTGGAGAGCCGATTCCAGCTAAGTTGGTGAAAATCGAAGTGCGGATGAGCGGTCGTAACGAAGGAGCAGCTACAGAGGACAGGACAATAAATATCGCGCCATATTTAACTTTAGTGTGTGCCAGCATTTCAGCAGAACTGTGTAAAGAAAATCCAGAAAAGTTCCTGCTACATCCAGAGATAATTGCAGAACTGAAAGAGGTTCCACCAATCAGTATATTGCAAGGAGAGCTACAAGCGAATGTGACTACAAGAGCACAAAGTCGGAGAGCAGAAGTCGAAGACGGAGAAGATGAAACGATAAACGAAAGTTCGCAAGAAGATGACACGGAAAGCGAAGATGAACTCAGCATCCAAGATGACGAAAGAACAACATCTGAGAACAATGAAACTGAAGAAGAGATGGCTGCATGTGAACGAAATGATAGTGAAGATTCCGGAAGCGACGCTGAACTGGAGACAAGTATGAGGGACTTGTTCACAGAGAATTCGAACGATGAAAGACAGCTGGAAGATGCGAAGAAATTCGAGGAGCAGCAGAGAAATGACGAGTCACTGAAATCGTGGTGGAGGATCGCTGAAGACCAAGGATCAGAGTTTAGCGTGGTGAATGGATTGCTGTATAAGAAGCATCAAATGCTGGATCAGCTTGTCTATCAGTTGGTGTTACCGAAAGAGAGAAGAATTCAAGTAATGGAATTAGCTCACGAGTCAGTATTTGGCGGACACTTGGGAGAAGAGAAGACACGAGAGAGAATCAAGTTGTCCTTTGTCTGGCCAAAGATGCGTCGAGACGTGGTGAAATTTTGTAAGTCCTGTGAGAAGTGTCAGCTGAAGGCACGAAGTTTGGTGATGGATCGAGTGCCGATTACACCAATTCCAAGGGAAGATGTGCCATTCCGACGGATGACTATGGACGTGGTAGGCCCAATAGAACCGAAGTCAGCAGCTGGGCATAAGTATTGCTTGTGCATAGTGGATTCATGTACAAGATGGCCGACAATCTTTTTGCTGAAGTCATTGACTGCTAAGGCTGTGTGCGAAGCTTTGATGAAGCTATTCATTGACGTGGGGGTGCCGTCTGTGATCACCAGCGACAGAGGCACAAATTTTACAGCCAGTCTCACAAGAGAATTTTTGAAATTGATGGCATGCTGTCCACGATTCGATTCACCAGGGCATCCTGAGGCAGCTGGATTAGTTGAGAGATGGAATCAGACGTTCAAGAAGATGGTGCATCATGTCATTGTGGAAAATCCAAGACAGTGGCATAAAATCATTCCGTTTACTGTATGGGCATTGAGAGAAGTTCCTAACGCCACGACAGGAGTGGCACCATATCTGCTGGTGTATGGAAAAATGCCAAGAGGACCATTAACTATCTTAAAGGAAAGCTGGACCAAAGAAATAAATCTACCGCCAAACATTGGAGTACAACCAGCAAAGTACCTGAAGAACTTAAGAGCAGACATGGAGAAAGCTTTGATATTTGCTGAGAATTGTGCAGAGGAAAAGCAAAAACAATACGCCAGTCAATACAACAAGAGGGCCAAGGATAAAGAATTCGAACCAGGAGAAAACGTCATCGTCCTGTATCCAACGTCAACCAATAAATTGATCTCACGATGGCATGGTCCATGTACAGTGCTACAAAGAAGATCCAAGTATTCGTATCTGGTGGACATGAATGAAAACGGCCGACGAATCGTCCATGCCAACAAAATGAGGAAGTTCATCGCAAGAACATTATCGTGTGGTCTCATCGTGGAAGAGGACGACGAATTCGGATCAGTGGTAGAGCTACCATTGAAAGAAGACCATGCAGAGACGACACAGAAATCGCTGCAATTGGACTATGAACAGATCGGACATCTTACGAGCGAGCAACAGAAACAGCTACTGGATGTACTGAACTGTTATGCAGACAGAGTTTCGGACAAACCTGGATTATGTACACTGGTAGAACAGGAAGTGGTGCTGAACCCGAAGAATCCTAACATTTGCTAACTAATTGATTGATATTCTTTGGTTTCTACAGACAATTTATTTGTAATTTTGCTGAGATTGCTAAACCATTGACAGATTTAACTAGCAAGCAGACACCTGAGAACATTGTTTGGACTGAGGACCACCAGAAATCTTTTGATTCTCTTAAAGAAATTGTTTTATCGAATGTTATTCTGTACATGTTCGAGGTTGGCAAACCATTTAATTTGTACTGTGATAGCAGTGATTTTGCTGTGGGGGCTGTGCTGTCACAAGTGGACGATGAGGGGATAGAACGTCCCGTTTCATTTATCAGCCAGAAGCTGACAGATACCCAGAGGAGATGGGCGACGATTGAGAAGGAAGCCTATGCAATCATATGGGCTTTAAACAAATTGAAAGAAATCATTATTGGTTCCAAGATTAATGTGTTCACTGATCATAATCCTTTAGTTTATTTGACTGAGTCAATGTCGAAGTCTGCTAAGTTAGTCAGATGGTCTTTATCATTGCAAAATTTTGACATTCTGTTGAACTATAAGAAAGGAAAGTTGAATGTAGTAGCAGACTGCTTATCGAGATTGTAGTATAAGGTATTTTATGATTGCATTTAGTATAAGAATTGTTTGTATTTAGTTTAAGCATTATACGTTCGCTAATTTTTGAGATTAATTAGCTCTCTTCAAAAGAAAGGAAGGAGGTAATGTCAGCTAATTTAATCAGTGCACGCCGATTGTCGTACAGCGACGTAAGTAGGCCAGGTGCAAATTGCCGCGCGGCGTCTGCACAGGTGATTGTCTGGACAGCACGTGACGTCTAGACGAGCGTACGTTAATTGTACAAGAAGGGAGTGGAAGAGAAGAAGGAGAGTTGCGTGTTGAGAGCCGTTGAGATAGGCTGTAAGAGTTGTTGTTGAGTTGCGATAGAGTAGACTGATGAAGATAGTAGTCGTGTAGTTGTTATGATAACGCAAGTGTAGTCATTGTTGTGTTGTTGCTGATCGTTTTACTTTATATCGGATTTTGGAGTATAATAAGAAGAGTTAAACACGTCGTCGTTGTTGGTTAACAAAACAGTGAAAGACTGTAGATTCTTTAACCTAGCCATTTAGCTAATGAAACAGTTATCTAGGGATAGGCCTACGCTACCACGAACTTATACGAAGAAGCTTCCGAAGAGACTGAAGGTCACACGTAGAGAAGAGGGAAAAGACTTGTGACAGACAATATAAAAGAAGATCTAACAGCACAGAATATGGATATGAGAGATGCAGTGGACAAAATCAGGGACAGAGCAAGTTGGAGATAACATATTAAGGCCTCATCGTTGGAAACTGTCATTTTCAAGACATATGGCTGCAGCATTTCTTTGGTATCTTAATAACTTCTGTATTGTATTGCATTGTATTGTATCTGGGCATTTATACAGCATGTTTGGCAGATATGACTAATCAGGGGCGCTCTCAGTGTGAACAACTCGAGGAAACAGAAAAGTTTTAAAGCAAAAGAATGAAGTGGATAAACAACCTTCCAAAGTCTGAACCTAAATTTGTGGGGAAAAGTTATTCCCTGAAGATGGACCAATGACTGCAAAGACATGATACTGAGCAATGGCTGTCCCGGTCCAGGGGATGAAGAGGTAAAATCTAGCCCTAAATCGAAGGACACTGGAAGAGAGAGCAGTGAACAGTTTACAAAAAATATCACATTTGTTATGCTAGCCACATGTTGAGCATGGCAATAAATAGTGGGAAAATGGCAAATTAAAAACAAAATTGATTCAAAATTGAATTATTAAGCTCAAAATCGTCCAAAAATTCAGAAATTATAGTTTAATGTTTGAAACATATTTATATATCACTATGTCAAATTAAATTATTAAAAATTGAAATAAATTGAGTTCGTGTTCCATGTTGGACATTATCGTGCTAGCACGTGTAGTGATATAAGCCTGGTTTTGGTCAGATGGGTCAACTTTACGCTCACATATCACTTGTACAATGTACATGTACCTGCAACTATCTGACACTATAGATTGACACAGTCATAAGAGATAATTCTAGTATGCATGCCCGAACTTATGTGTGTTTTGACAAACTGACAAAATTGATTCAACTCATACCTGTACAAATCTTATCGTCAATCTGTTTACTTGGTATATCTTGACTCACAGCATATGCAGTGAAACTATAGCATTGCCCAGCTTCCCGATTCTCCAAAACAACTGGTGTGCTGGTGTCATTTAGTAAGTATGAAGTTTCATTTGAAGTGACATTGTAATAGTCAATTACACGTCTATTATCTTTAACATATTGAAGTGTGATGCTGTCGGTTGTAGATTCCATGCTATCTAAGAATTGTTCCTGAATTCCAGTTTCTGAGCAAAACAAAATAATAAAACGTAAATACTTTTGACTGGTTCCTGTAAAACTCAGTAGAAAGTATGAGAAAAATAAATCATGGATAAAACCTGATTCACTCTATCTAATGAATCCTGTAGCAATGATAACCTAATATAAACTCACCAAGAATTAATGCATCGTTATGGGATATTTACAAGACTATTTTTAAAGTTATGACTTCTCTTTTTCTTCTGATCAGTACCATGCGAAAAATCATACAGCCAGAAATGAGGTCCAAAATGAGAAAGTACAGATAAGAAATGTCACAGGAGGGTCAAGATTTCTCATGAATATTTGCTGATAACCATTCTGACATTCATTGTTTCTGGTTTATAGAAGTTATAATCACATTCAACACAAGGCAGTAACACAAGCATGGGTACTAGTCATATTTGAGCACTTTGCTGTCCACAAGATAAACCGAAAGTATGCCAAACAATACACAGGGTGGGCCAGAAGTATTTGTTCAACTTTGAAGACCTATAACTTAGGCAGTTTATCAAGTAAGTGTATGCTTAATGCAAATTAAAGGTCGTTATATCAGCTACAACCGGTCAAAACTTTACATTTTTAGCTTTAATAATAATTGCGTAAAACTACTGTACTGAATATGTATCAGTTTACAATGATTTTAATTCGTCTATCTTGCAAAACACAATACTTGGAAAATTAGTCTTTGCAAGTTTGCATTATTGATAGCCATTAAGAAATCCAAGAATGATTTAATCAAATAAATATTCAATGTGTCTTCCACGAGCTCGAGTGACTGCATGAATGCTACAGATCAATTGAGCTACACGAGCGATGTTGTCAGCGGTACGTGCCGAACCAGGACGGCCAGTAACAGGTTTACATTTAGAACTTGCACTCGCGCCAATTTGTCTAATTAATCGGTTGAGAATGTTTTTACTCCAGTTTCTAGCAGGAAATTCATTCGTCATTTGATACGCATTTAAATGTTTTTAAAATCTTATAATTCGAATCAAAGTCCTGTCATCTTGTGTTAACGGCGCCATGATGAAATTATTGTTTACGTCAGAAACAAGGTAGGTGGGGTACACAATAATTATATGGCGCGTAGCGCAAGCTACCGTAATGAAATTTGTCCGACTTATAGCTGATATAACGACCTTTAATCTGATGCATTAAGCATACACCTACGTGCTAAACTGCCTAAGTTATAGGCCTTCAAAAACTTCTGGCCCACCCTATACATACCCAAACAAGCCGTCGGAGCAAAAAAATTAAAGTAGGAATAAAGTAACTGTTGAAATAATAATTCTTACTGTACGATATCCTGAAGACAATTTTTGTCAAACATTTATCAAGTTTATAACGTGGTGCAGAGAACTATGAATACCAGACTGATAGGAGGAAGCTACAAATCAGTGCTCAGAAAAGCAGAATCTGAGGAAGACCACTTACTTGCAGTGGCATTGGTGATCTCAGCATCAGTACTGTTGCCATTATCAGCGATGCTCTGAATTGAAACGGAATATGTACGTCCAGGTACAAGCCCAACAACAGTTATTTCATGACCAGCTGTCTTGTCAACAGTTTTATCAGATGGAGAAAAAGTCAGCTGATATTTAAAGCAGGCATCATTTGGTCTTTGCTTCCACTCACAGCTAATTTGACCTTCTTTTTTACCAGCATTGCATGTAAAGTTCTCAGTTTGCTTTGCATCTGAAACCAAATAGATAAATTAAAACAATGCAAATCATTCAGAGCATTTTCTTCATTTTTCAGTCAATATGCTTCAAATCATGTCATCTATGGACTGTTCCTAATTTCTATGCAATTTCGGTACAGCTAAAATGACATGAAAATTCGGTAACATATCAATTATCCACCACAGCTATGACAGAGCTCCACAGCGTGTGGCTGAAACACTCAAAACTGCAGTAGACAAACTCAAAAACACTGCCATCTCAAGCATCACATCTCAATTCCTTTACAAGAACAGGTGCTAACATTATTGAGTAATGTTCAAGAGGATTTGAATATTTTCATCATAAAACATATTACACACCACACTATGATTTGTTTTAAGTTTGGGTGGTGTCAACTTGAATTTATTTTTGATAAACGAATATTTAGTGATGAAAAGTAGACTCAGGACAACTTGCCATACTGTATCACGATTCATATTTAATCCAAATTAGTAACACCCAGATCATAGCGCTTTTAATGAAAAGCCTTAAATTTAACACAGTACTTCTCCAAGCTTTATCTTTTTTATATCAAGCACAGCACCAATAATTCTTCACCCTGGGCCATATTCATGAGACAGGCACAACTCTTATTCTCGGTTTAAATCTAGCCTATTCCAGAGTAGTGGGTTAGTTCAGTGTGTCTAAGCTGGGAATAAAATAAGACAGCACCCAATCTCAGGTAGGATTAAGTCCTCTATTCCCAGCTTCACGGTGATTAACACAGATGGCAGCCATTGTGATTCATAGGAGTAGACGTCTAGACGTCAATAAAACATTTAAGAGGTTCTGTAGCAACTACTATTAGCAGGAACAGAATTGGAGTTGCAAGAACTAACAGAACGATTACATCAAGCAGGAGAGAAGAGAGGTCTGAGGATAAACATGGATAAAACTAAAGTCATGACACAAGAAGGTAGAACGTGTAATATTGAAATCGGAGGGAAAAAACTGGAACAGGTAGACACCTTTCATTACCTAGGATCGATGATAACTGAAGACGCAGATAGCAGCAAAGATATACGAGAAAAACTAGCAAGAGGACTCAACACAGGGACAGCGTTGAAGACAATATGGAAAAGTCATAATATAAAAATGATTACCAAGATCAGACTTATGAAGGTGTTGGCATGGCCAGTGGCGACTTATGGGTGTGAAAGTTGGACGATAAGAAAAGGAGAAGAAGACAGAATAAATGCTTTTGAAATGAAATGCCTAAGAAAGATCTTGAGAGTACAATGGACGGAAAAAAGAACAAACGAATGGGTACTGGAGAAAACTGGAACAGAAAGAACCTTATTGAACTCGATAAAAAGGAGGAAACTCATTTACTTCGGTCATTTGATGAGAAAACAGGGGGGGCTGTATGGAGAAGGAAATAATACAGGGTACGATGTCGGGATCAAGGGCAAGGGGAAGACCGAGGATGGGATGGATCGCTAATGTCATCACATGGATGGAACTACCACTCGAGCAGATATTGAAGGAGACGGAGGACAGGAAAAAGTGGCGAAGGCATGTCCATGAAGCGACCAACCCTCGAATCGAGGAAGGTTAAAGACAAGACAAGACAAGTAGCAACTCAACTCATTTTCAGACAGCAAACTTTATATGTTTTTTTTACCTTGCCATTGTGAAATGTTAAAATATGACTAAATGCCTAGTGATATTAAATTTGAAGTGCCATGTGAGAGTATGTAGCCTACCATGGGCAACACAGGTACCATTAATTTGTTGCTCATAGTTTGTTCGCATGGTAACTTTACACTTACAGATGGTCAACTGTAAAGTAAACCTACACAATTCTAAGCTGTAGACTGCATCAGAAACCAACAAAATAAAGTTCCTTGCTCGATAATCAAAATTTCCCATGAATATTTGCTGACAACCATTCTGACAATCATTTGCAGTTAGGCATTAAAACATTAAAACCAAAGAACATCTATTGACCCAGTACAAAGCCATATGAACTTACTGATTCCCACATTGATAGTTTGTATGCTGCCAATCCTTCTGGCACCACTCACAGCATACACATCCAGCTTGTACATGCAGCCATATGACAAATCGGAAATTTTACCACTTGTTCCAGATAATGTTTTTAATTTGCACCCCTCCACGGTTCCTCCTCCCTGCTTCCTGTACATAACCTAAAAGAAAAATCACCACTAAACAAGTAAATCCTCTCATGCATGACAGGGTCCTACAGTAATGAAATTCTCATAAACTCTTCGGGAGGGGTAAAACATGAAACTGGGATATGCATCGAAGGTATGATGTAGACAAAAAGTTAGAGGTAAATTCTTAATGGTCAAGTTTCCCCATCCTCCTAATATGAGTGGTGCCTATCGGTATATATGAGTGACTATATAGCACAGTTATTCTTTACTTTATTTCTTTAGGCCAATAACAACATGGTAATATAAGAAATGGCAAAGACTACAGGCTAGTAATTTGTTTGTTCCATGAATGAATGATCACCTGCAAATCAGGCAAGAAGAAGCAATCCAGTTTCTAATTAAGCAATAACTATTTTCATCAATCCGGGTTACTTTTAAGCATGACCTCCTTCACTAATCTAACTTTTATTTTGACAAGAATTCTTTTCATCAATCTAGCTTCTATTTAATCATGAATTCATATCATCAGCCTACATTATATTCAACCAACTATTATCATAAATCTGAATTCTATTTAAGCATGACTTTCTTTTATCAATCCAATTTTTATTTTTCAATCTATCCAGCTACCATTTAATTTTTACTTCTTTTCATCAGTCCAACTTCTATGTAAGCAAGCATTAATTAGTTCTATCAATCCAGCTTCCATTTAATCAGTATTATTTTAATCAGTCCAGCTTTTGTTTAAGCAACAGCCGTCTTCGTCAATAAAGCTTTCTTTCAAGGAGAACTGCTTAAGCAAGAATTAGAACGAGCTATTTATATTCAGACTTAGTCGATGCCTGCTGGCTTTGGTTACACTATACCGAAACCTGCCATTGCCTTCGCGCTATTGTCCGCACGCAACTGATGGTTCACGCTTTTGTCAGCGATTTTGTCGGCGCTTTTCTCCTGTGCGCTAATGATGGAGTACCTATTATTTAAGTACCTCTCAAAATTGCTGCACAAATGATTATCTATCTATCTATCTATCTATCTATCTATCTATCTATCTATCTATCTATCTATCTATCTATCTAATCTAATCTATCTATCTATCTATCTATCTATCTATCTATCTATCTATCTATCTATCTTATCCATTAATCTGAATAAGTGGATTTTAAAGGCAATAAAAAACTTTACTATCAAACAGAAGAAAATTCATTGTTTATTTATTTATTTCTCCATTTCTATAGCGACCCTTCAAGCTCTATACTCAGAGGCGCTCCAGAGTACAGCGAGGACACTGCATCGGAGTTTCACGCAGAAGCGCCCAATCAATTGCGAGTGAAGGGCTTGCTCAAGGTCCCTAAGCGGTGACTTGAGGTGGATTAGAACCTAGGTGAAACCCTTCAACTGTAACATACCCACTACTACACCATGCCCATGTGTCTTCTCCTCCTCGAACCTTCCGGCTTCAAGGCAACGATGCCACCACTACACCACCGCGCCCCTAAATATGCAAGACAATATTGTTCCAAATAGGGCCAATACTGGAGATATCATGACAGGTTCAAGTTAATGCGCATGTAGCAGTGTACAATTAGTTTACTTGCCTGAACATCTGCTTCGTCTGTCCATTTCAAGTCGACTTCAGTATCTGATACAACAGCTTCAACATACACCGATCTTGGAACTAGAATAAGACATCAAAATCACATGAGAATTTTTATATAAGATAAAATGCATCACACCTAAAAGTTGCATGTTCATCATGAAAATGAATAACGATTTACATCCTGCATAATATGAATAAATTTAACTTTTTATACAGAGCGAATAATTGAATCTTTAAACCCAATATCTTTTACACAACCACTTCAAAATCATTAGAGTTTTATTCAGTAAATCATTATAATATGCAAAAATTACACATTTATATGTAATTTCAAATTTAATAAGTCAACAATATATTTTATTGTTACTTTTTGTTGCGTCGCGTTTTTGAATCGTCAAAAAACGGTGGGTGGCCTCACCAAAAGCGATATAACTTTTGCTCCGTTTGAAATATTTTTTTGAAATTTGACCATTGTATGTAAATATGAATTGTTCATACTTGTAACTACTGTCCTCTCTGTGAAGTTATTTGCAAGTTGATTAGTCAATTTCAAGTTGTAGATGACTCCTGGCATGAGATTCTCAAATGTAGCGGTTCCATTTGTTGTAATTCTATCAAAAAGTCCACATTTCAATGCATGACTGGTAAAACAATATCATTTCTATCAAAAGTAACCTGTCAATGCATGTCTGAATGTTTTAAAACCCAAAAATGGGTAAAGGAAGGCAGAGATGTAGACTGACAGAAATGCAAAGGAATTATGCAAGAGATCCAGTAACATGCAGAAAGTTGTACACATATCCAAACATTAAACCCTGACCCAAAAGCAAACAGATTGCAACAAATAGACAAATCCATCTAGGCGCAAGTTCAAACAAACTGACAGATCAATACGTAGATAATGAAACAAGATTGTAATTTGTTTCCCCTCCACATGTGTGTGTGTGCATGCATGCACAATGTACATGTGTTTGTGTTCTGCTCTGATTAATTAACGTAGATACTGCTGATACTTCTGTCCTTAGTAACATTTAGCATCATTTAGGCTAGTAGTATAGAGAGCACCTCAGCTTATTGGAAAGTGCTGCCTTAAGAAATAAACGAATAAGACAACCAACTACAAATTGCATATGCACCTGTAAATGCATAAAATATACAAAGAAGAAACCAGACATATGAAAATGTAAGCATACACATCTGTTGAATTTCCGGATAATGATACCACAAAGTTTTCCACAGGTTTCCATCTCACCGACAGAGAAGAGTTTGTCACAGAAGTCACGATCAGGCTGGGATGATCAGCATTCACTTGAAATGCAACACAGCAGATTTTAATATTCAACATACATCCTGGTCAGAAGAAATAATAGAAGAATGTATTTGTGCAATCCCTGCCACGTAAGCGTAAGAGTAGAACTCAGTTAAAGTAGTCTACCGCATCCTACTTTGGACTGCAAATACCAACTTTAAGAATACCATCAAGAAAGCTCGACATCATCTTTGTCACACGCCTTTTTCGGACACATTTGGAAATTTGATCATGTTTCCGGACCTCTGGATATACTTCACAAGCTTCCCCTCAAGCAGTAGATTTTGTATCTGATCATCATATGGTCTAGCGGTCCTTGTTGGGTCTTGCTCCAGTCTATCTTCAAGACCTCTGCTACATCCAATGTTACCATCAAAATTGCTCCCAACCTAAGAAAAAGGTTTATCCAGCTTTCCCTTGCTGTCATCAAAATTGCTCCCAACCTAAGAAAAAGGCTTATCCAGCTTTCCCTTGCTGTATCTGACTTGGCACTGAAACTTACCAAACAAACAGGTTTCAAGTTCGGGACTTAATTGACAAAGTGCTTGTCATAAGCTGGTTTTCATGAAGCAGCTTCTGAGTGACAGTTTGTTTTATATTATATTACATTCATGGCATATTGGATAAAAATCAATTTGTTTCTGAACTCATTCTGCTATCAGTGGCTAATGTGGTTTGGGTGAGCAGTGGGAACGCCGAATATATGAACAGTTGGAACGCCAAAGAAGTTTTATTAGAATGCATGTGTTTCCAGCGTTCCATGCAGGTGAGCAGTGGGAATGCAAGCAAAGAATTTCGCGATTCCCACCCACTTTAAACCCTGTCTGCTATTCTGGCTAATTAAAATTTTGTAAGCTGACACTTTGCAACCGAGAAAAACTTAGTTGAGTCACTTTGGATGCAATCATGCAACACTGCAAGATCAACACGCTAAATCTCCAATTTCTCCATAAATACCATAATCCCTCAGTGTGAAGGTATAAAGTCCCGGTTTCAACAACAGATACACTACAAACCCAAAGACTTTGAGGGAAAAACAAAACATACTGTGGTAACTCTAATTTGTCTTACAAACTAACACAACAGAAACAAGTTTTAACACAACACTGAGAAGAATACAGCAGCATCAAAGCTACCTACGTGTTGAATAGTTTGCCGTTTTCAACACTTTGCCTTCCCCATCCAGTAAAAGAAATGTGTAGATTGTATTTGATTCCAGCTCATCTATTTCCACCAAGTAATCAGTTACTCTTTTGCTGTAATGAACAACTGTTTCATTTGCTTCCTCCAGTTTGTGCCACTGAATAAGAAAGGACTCATAGCAGGAGGTGATGATGGCATTGGTGGCATTGGTGTCCCAGCGTAGTTCAACATTTGTTGAGCCAATGTAAGAAGCCTGAAAGTCGGGCCATAAGTCTATAACAAACAAATTGCAACGTTATTAATTACACTGTACATAGTAAAGCACTCTGGATGCTTCTGAGTTGGTGTGAGTTGTCACTTGGTAATTGTTAAAGGTGCGAAAAGAGATAATTACTAACAGAAGGGATTTTGGGTTCTTGACAGAGTACACAAAAGAACAACTTTCATAACTAAGCATGACTGATTGATTGATTGATTGATTGACTGACTGTACCATGACTTCTTAGTAAGGGTGCAGAGCACTGACAAGTTTGGAACCACTTCTCTGATGACCTTGAACAGCTGACTGGTGTCACACTAACTGAAGCTGAGCACGGGCAAGGCACAGCTTATGCATTCTGGTATACACCAACAACTTCACAAATGTCCATGTACTGCCGTACCGGTAGTAAGACTGTTCAAGTCAATGGTTTTATAACTTCGATTAGAGATTAGAGTGGTCAGATAAAGCTACACACTGCTCCCAAAATCAACATCAAACAAATATTGTTCGCCATGTATTACACTGAATGCTGTAAAGGAACCACCCAAACCTTCAACCTGACTACTGCAACAGCATCCTGTCTGGAGTTGCACATCACATAATGCTAAGAATAATGACCCAATTTTTGTTGTTAAATCTGAAAATGCTACGGTCCATTCTCAAAACCATATAGTCATTAGTCAGTCAACCAATCAAGAATGTGACATAAAACAACAATTCTCCTTAAAGCTTATCTACCCTAGTGGGAATCAGCAAGTTTACAAAAGTCTGCATGCTGTAAGGGTCAAGAAACTCAAATATCCATCTGATATTTATAACAGTGTTGCGCAACATGTAAAGTTTAATTAAATTCTAGGAGCAACCAATTATACCAGAATCAGGGTAACAATGAACCAATTGAACCATGTTACATGGAATTTAATGTAAATGTAGCCCGGAATAGCAGGGTCCATCCATGGGGACCTAAATGGCGTGGCATTCATTCAAACGGGCGAGAGATGGTGAAGGATCTCACCCTCAGGGTTGAGGCCATAGACAGCCGCTACATAAAAATCCGATTACATTTACATTTTACATTTAATGTGTATTATATAGTAACTTTCAATTGTCATTATTATATGCAGATGTGAAAACACTGAAAGAGAAAATACAGGCAATAACAAGAGGAAGAAGACACCAGTAAAACTATACAGCTATTTTTAGACGCCAACATTCTTAATTGCTTAATAATTAGACCTGCTGGATTCGTCACAGGTGGGTCCACTTGCCTTCTCCATCTCTAAAAGATAATGCAAAAGGATATACGTTACACACAATGCACAGGTACATATACGAAGCATTGTTATCAATGAATCAATCAGACAAAATTTATATCTACTGCCCCTTCAAGGTGTCTACTTAGAGATGCTACTGACCAATACCATGCAGAAAAAGGTAGTCAAGGAAAGAACCAGGGAGATAATGAACTTCCAGATCTTTGTAAGAGCATGTTACCCTTAAAGCATCTGCCAGGCCCCATATTCAATGTATGCCCCATTTAGATATTTCAATACACAAGTACAATCGTACATGCATACATTCATGCATGGCATGTTACATGGGAATATGTGTTAATATGAACTTTCAAATGAAGGTTCTTCTGTAGTTCCTAAACCTGCATCTTCTCAGGTTTCTCTCTCAGAGCGTAATTACGTAGTATGTCATGTGGACACGCATAAAAGGAACTTTAAACCGGACATGCTGTCAAGTATGGCAAGCGTGCATGCCAAATCTGACGTTGCCTAATGCTTATCACTTGTAATTAATACTCATAATGGTAATCAGCATGGTCATTCATTATCACTATCACCATAATCTTTGTCATCATCATCATCCTCATTGTTGTCTGCAACATCATTATCATCATCACTGTCACCATAATCATTGTCAACATCGTCATCATCACTATTGACATCGTAATTATAAGAAACATAGAAACTGTCTCCTAAGAAACCACAATGAAGAATCGACAAGATAACAGCAAGAAACAAATGCTGAAGTGGTTGCACAATAGAAAGGAAGTTGAGCTATAAGGAACAATTAATCTAAGTCCTCACCCTTGGACATCCTGAGCGAGCATTCTTCATCTCAGTGTGCATGCTGAGTCTTCTGCTCGTGCCTCCAAGTTGAACATCCTTGATTGAACCATTAAAACCTTTTGCGGTAATACCTCTGTAAGAGGAGAAATATTAAAAAAACACAATCAATAGAGCACATCATGAGCTGCTAGACTAAAATCAACAAATAGCAGTTATACATAATATTGTTATGGAAATAGTTTGTACAGCCAACAGCCTGTAGTGACAATTACTTTGGGTGTAACTCTCAGTGTTTAGGTTTTCAGATTGACATTTCTATTTCTGAAATAAGCCAACACTACAAAAGAAATATACATGCAATTTCCTATACAGATCTTACAGTCTTTACCATTTGCGTTACTGTGGGCTCCACCATAAGAACCAGACCCTTATTAGAGGTTTAATTTTTTTATCAGGCTAGAGAGTTGATGCACACCAAGGAAAATTGGACTAACTGGACCATCACTGAATGATGTCTGGAGGTTCCTGAAAGATGTCAGGCCGCATTGAGGAGACTTAGCAAAGCTTTGAACAGCTATGTCATTGAACCAACTCTTCTGTGTTCTCAAAAGTCCTTAACGACACAGGGCATATGCTGCAGCAACTGTTAGACTCTAACAGTTAGAGGTATCCCATAAAGCTGACAAGCTTGAAGCTATGCCATGCAAACTCCCATACACAATAGAATACTACGAGCAGCATAAAAACATTCACAAAAAGTATGATTTATTATAATAAGGATGATTCATTAATGACTTCTCAAAACTTTCATGCACACCAATTGTGTGGTTACACTGGTTAGCAGTTGGTTGAATAAACAACATACTTACTTGCTTACATTATAACTTCACATGTACCTAGTTGCAATTCTTGTTCTACCAAATTCAGGCATTAAATTTTTGTCACTAAGCTGCTTTGATATTATAAAGACTGCTATGGGGGCTAAATTTTAGTGTAAATTAATATTTAACGGACAAACTTTTTATCCTCATTGTTTTGGCCTCAATGATGACTTAGATTTGCATTAACAGTATCTAATCATACAAGTTCACCACAAATCTCAGACCCATCATAAGATACAGATCTATCTTTCTGTATATATTTGTGTAACTCACCCAATATTATGTTGCCCTTTGAAGCCCCCAAAGTACACAGCACTCTTGTAGTTGAGGCTCTTGAAGTGTTCAGGATATCCAGCAACAGACTCTGTGTTTAATGGAAGAAAAAAAATTATGTTTAGCCCCTTCAGCCTGTCTGCATAGTAGACATCAAAATGCAAACCATTATTCTGAGCAGAGAGTTTTAATTAAGACTTTCCGCAGTGTGTAACATTTAACTCCTTGAAAGAGAGAGACGTGCCTTCAAGAGGTAAAAAAAATATTACACCAGACTTTGTCTATCCTTTGAAAAAACTTTAAATTTGTTTATGACTGAACACAACTATCCGGTATTTTTGTTTTCTAACAGTTGTTTTATCCAGTCTGCAGCCAAAACGTACAATATATGGATTCTAATTGGGAAACTCTGTTGGAATATGCTTATCGATAACAGATATCAAGTTCTCAGCAAGACGAATTCAATGATCCTTGAAGGTAAACTGTTCGATATGACCGGGAAGTTAATAATGATTCATATATGCTTAGAAAACATAACTTTATACAGGCATTTAGGTTTCCCATCCTCTATTAATGTTTCAAACATGCATCCATGGTGCGAAATCTGAACTTACAAATAATTTACTCCCAAATGCTGCTACAATCCAATTATGCTTTCAACCAACTAAAATTATTAATAGTTACTTTCTCAGACATTGTGTGATTTGTAAACATAACAAAATATGTCAGTAAATAATTTAGCGCCAATATATATTTAATGACATCATGTAGAGCTCTGGCTTTAATTAATTTTCAATCAAACATTTGCTATTGGGTAAACAAATTTCATTTGCAACCCGACAGAGTGGACGGATGCTCACTGGATGAGTCTATTTATTAGCAACAACACTATAAAATCAATGTCAGCATATGTAGCCTAAAAAGGCCAAAATACAAAATTCTAATCACTCATAATTTTTATGAGAAACAAAAACCAATCTATCAGATAAGGAAACTGTGAAATATATTAAGCAAACGTCAATGTGAAATTACAGCCAGCTCAATAATAATAATATAATTTGTTTATTCAAATCTAGATTTATGCCCAAAAGTCAGAAAATTTATCAGATATCAAGTTCTCAGCAAGAAGAATTCAATGATCCTTGAAGGTAAACTGTTCGATACGACAGGGAAGTTAATAATGATTCGTGTTGCTTATAAAACATAACTTTACAGGCATTTTGGTTTCCCATCCTCTATTAATGTTTCAAACATGCATCCATGGTGCGAAATCTGAATTTACAAATAATTTACTCACAAATGCTGCTACAATCCAATTACACTTTCAACCATTTTCCTCATTTGGACTACTCTTATTGACAGAGCTTTTTATTTGACTCAACGCAGTGCTCATGAATAAGCTGGTGCCCATGCTTGACTTTCGAGTGGTGTTTTAGACGTTTAGAGATTGTGGTTATAAATTTATAATTGGATGGATCTAGATTTGACGAGGGCCTATGACAACAGAGGCCATTGCCCTCAACAGAAATTTGTTTGGCATATTACAGCACTTTTATGGTTATGATTACAATTTCATGATGTCATTTGGACATGTATGGCATTGCAGTTTTCAGAACAGCCTTGTGTCATTTTGTTATTTTGCAATTACTGTACATTTATTAAAATTTCTCTTCTTCATAATTATAAAGAACAGTTTTCTTACCAACAATGTCATCGATGACTAGGCTGCATTTCTCCTGACTCCACCAGACCTCCAACACATGCCACTTTCCATCGTCATAGCGCTTCTCAGTTGCCATTTCAACTAGACTAGAGTTAACCTGAAACTGGTATACAACTTTTCCATTCCTGAGTTCCAGAGATTCAAAGTGTCCATCTGGAGTGATGGTAAAATAGACGAGTCCCTCATCGACAGATGTCTTAAAGCTAAACTCAATCTGGCTGAATTGCGTTGGTTCAAATCCTCTGTTCTCCAGAGCCACGTAACCATTTCCTTCAAAGGCAAACTCATTTTCTGAAAGTCCTGGCAAACAATCCGGTTGAGATATCTTCCTCAGATAAACCTAAAAATATTAATACCTCAAAAATGTTACATTAATCTGCAACAAAGAAAACAACTGCATGCTGCAATGAGCACCAGCTCATTCACGAGCGCTGTGTCAAGTCAGAAGGGTTGTCCAAAAGAATACACTATTAGTCCAAGGTGGTCGTAGGCCGGGCACCGAAGAATCAGGGGAACCTAAGAATCATACGATGAAAATTTGAATAACTTTAGTGGCGTTTAGTCGAAAGCTGTTTAGCACCGCCCAGTCTCCAACTCCTCTCCACCATTGGAAGACGCCACTAGTGACTAGGGCCTTGGCTATTTAGTCGAACGTCTCCCAACAAGGGTATATATATAGTCTACTGAACCTCTACTCATTTGGACACGCTGGCCAAATTTTAAAATGATACATGAGACATTAAATATTCAAACGCACCTATACTATTCGAAACTGGCGCCGATAATAGAACAATAGAAATTTTATCGACTCGCATTAATTATAACAAAAATGGCGTAATTGCAGAACAATTACTCCACTAAAATTTCATATCGGCGCACTGCCTATTTCTGATCAGTTGTCACAATAGAAAATTATCGTTTTCACTTTCACAAAAACCTTTTCATCTCAATTATTATGTACTTAATTTGTTAAGCAGACAGCGCCGGAAGTGCAGTGCTCGTATGAATTTTCAATTTTGTGTCAAGCATTGATATGTATTATATTAACTGGATTGATAAGGCTTCGTATAGTGGTCTATGGCCGACGGCGAATCAGTCGCGACTTCCGCTATGGGCAGCGTGTGCTTGTGCCTATGTAAACCTATGTTAAATTCATCAACTTTGAAGGCAATTTTCAAGAAATCTGGTCAGTGGCCGCTAAATACAGTTAAGTTGATTGTTTTGTATGCCACTCAACTCTAAAACCCCAGGCCGATTTTAAACAATTGTGTATCATTGCTGAGAAATTTGTGTTTTAAAGCGAAGTGTTGTGACGCCTATCCTTTGCTATAGTTTGTCTCTAGGAATCCTGGGATTTGGCCCATATGATTCTGGGGTTTGCCCCAGAGAATCGTGGGGTTTGCTCTAATGAATTAATGTCTTTCCCTTAGTGAGCGGTTATCCGAACTTTCATAGGCTATCAGCATTCCAGTAGCTATATAGTACATTTCAGTGGTGTCAAGTATTTTCCCTCGCGTTGTATGTAATACTGCATTCCATTTCATGTTTATAACGACACTGCCATAATTATCAAAATGATTAGTGTCTAGACCTGGGAGTGACTTTGGTCAGCTAATCTGACCCCACTTGGCCCTAAAGTGACTTGAGGTCGACTTCAAGTCGACTTCTTGAAGTCAAATCGACTTGACCCGACTTGGCAGAAAAACAACCGACTTTCGACTTCAAGTCGACTTCTGACATGGCAATAGGCCCATAGCCAATAGTCTAGGTCTTCGTACGGCTACTAATGCAAGATATCAAGCCAATTTTTCCTGGCAAGCATTAATTTCATATAGACCATTAGGCCTAGGCCTACTAATGAGTAATGAGGCCTCGACACTTAATTGATGCATAAAATTGATGCATAAATTGGTTAGAGTTTTATTAAACAAATTTCATCCTGTTTGTGTTTCAGTTTGAATAGTTTTGTCGTGCTTTGGGCCATTCATAGGCCTAGTAGCCTAGACAATGCCAAGGCAAATTAGTAGGCCTATGAATTTTAGCCTGTCCATTGTCTGTAATTATTCAGATTACACTAATTAGACTATTGTTATTTTTAAATATTAATATTAAATAGATTTGTAACACGCGCAAGGTCTAAGATAAAATGGGAGACCACGGACTGGTTGCACTGAATGGCGTGTTATGATAGGCTTATATGATAGGCCTACTAATTATTATTTGTAATTCTGTTTTAATGATTATTCGGCCACTAATGTCATTCCGCAATTTGGCAAAAATATATAGGCTAGCATTGCAGGCGTATAATTATCGTAGCCTAGACCTACTCACTGACAGTAAAGTCTTTCATTGTCCAGTTGGCCCTATTTAATAGGCTATAGCCGCTATAGTATTTCTGTCTGCAGACAAGTTACTGCAGAACTGTGCAGATGCATGGTACCGGTACCAGAGTAGCGCCGAACTATCGATTTATTATAGACTAGGCCTTGTAGATCCAGCTTTCTTTGCGCCGAATTCACTGACGGCCATAGAAGTTCGCTGATTTGCTCATTATCATGTTCATGCTTTCATATTTGTTTATTCTATATGAATAGATCGGCAGACAGTCTGCACCATGGCCTACCGGTAAAATAATCAGTAGGCTAAGTCTCTGTTTAGCAAAGGCCTCATTCATTCTTGTAAACACACTACAAAAGCTGCTAAAATGTTGTTCTAGTAGTAGTATTAGGGGCCTTCTAGCATATTTTCTATTTGAGCTAATAAACAAATTAAATAGGGTTAAAAGCAGTTAAATTCTTTTAGATAAGCTTTGGTTAAACAGCGAGCAATGAGCGTTTTAGATAGCTCATCACCCAGGATTATAATTATATCGACGCATGCCAGCATCCTCATCAGCCTCGATCAAGACATAGCCTACTGCCTACTGCTGTTCTTGAGTCGGTGATGGTGATGATTATACTAAGTAAGCTATCGACTAAGATGCAGACAACAGCCTTCGTCGGTCAATATTTACCTATGCTGCAAATACGTCGCAGATCGTGGCGGAGAGAATGTATCGACCCGCGTGCGGCAGCAGACAGTCGATAATTACTGTAAACAGAACAGCCTCGTGATATCGACCACTGGATCTGCGTCGCAGTAGTCCCTATGGTGATTTGTAAATAAAGGTCTGCAGTACTGCACGGAGTTGCTAGGGTGTTACAAAAGTGTATGCGTTGGGCTACTTTTTAAAGGCGCAATCGGCTGTAGGCTTAATTTTCAACCTTACCACTTTTGCTCCTTTTGAATTGTCTCGCGATTTTGGGCGCCTTTTTTTACATAATCTCGAGACTCAGAAATCGGACATCCCTGTGTTGCAGTCTTGTTGTCATGACAGTAACTAAACAGTTGTCTGTTGCAAATAATTTTGAGACGTCAGCTGGCTTTCAACGTTCTGTGCTTGTGCGTATAGGTCTACATCAGAAATGGCAGCGTTAATTTGTGATATTTCTAAGTCTTCTGAAGATGCTATCCAGTTGGCTATTCATTTAGTGTTTCAAGACAATGATGATGAAAGACGGAATTTTGAAGAGAAATTACGAGCTATAACTGAATTTCTGGATCAACCACCTGAAAGGAGGAGACCACACCATAGACCTAGACCTAACATCGATTCACACGTAAAGATTTTCAACGATGTGATTCTAAAGCAGATTCGGGAAAAACTTGCACAATATGAACACCATTTGTTGAACAATGTTGAGGATTTGGAATGGCATCTCGACACTAGATTCATAGGTTTTGATTTCTCCGATCTTCCTTTAATAAAATCTGCACATGCAAGGATCGTTCAGGAAGAAAAATCGATGTTAGGTCTACAACAGATCGCCGCCTATCACCGAGGTCTGTTATACGTAACTGCTCGGAATTTTATGCCTGAAGGTGCAAATATTAAAAGATTTTACTTTTTACAATTTCATCTTAATTACAATACAGTTCAGCGTTACATTCTGTTCTACATGCTAATCGCAATATATCCTAGGCTAATATTTTGCGATTTAAGTTTTAATCAATTATCGAAACATCACAATCGAATTCTAAAGCATCTTGGGACAGATCTTCAACTAGCTGAGAGACTTAAATCAAACGCTGTCGTTTCTGCACATCACACAAATTTTCACATCATGTCTACTGCAATTCCATCAATCCCAACAACGGTGAACCTCCATCCAATTAATACTGATGCAGACTGTATTCAACAAGATGCTGTTGGTCCACAGCAGATTTTACTGGATGAAAGAGACATTCCACAGTTTCTCTAAAGTTTTAAAACACATTATATTACATTTCTGGCTATGGAAGGAACGATCAATAAATTTTTCTGGCTATGGAAGGAACGATCAATATGCAGTGCAGAATGCTCCTGTGGACTCCGTGGTCGATACACAGCGATCTATAACGCCAGCCGAGCTGACAACCAGCGTGTTTGTTATTCTCCCTTAACAACCGAGACGCATTGCAGTATACTCATCGATCCTGCATTCCTGAGTCCCGGTCTCCGAACTTAGGAATGTCATACAGAAAGAGATTCTACACCTGAGTATTGATTTCGTGTAGAATGGATTGTCAAATACCGCATTCCAGAGTCCCGGTCTCCGAATTTAGGAATGTCACACTGAAAGAGATTCTACACCTGAGTATTGATTTCGTGTAGAATGGATTGTCAAATACCACATTCCTGAACGAGATTTCTTAATTGAGTTGTTTTTATGTAGGCCTATTAGTTTTTCGTGCTATCACAGTGTTACCAAAGCATTGTTATCAACCCATGAATTGAATGAATCATCATAGCCTAACCATTTAACCAAAGACCGATTACCACTTTTCCTAATAATCTTCTCTATTTTAAATGTATCTTGCGTTGTCAGTTGTAACTCAGCTTCATAAAATGTCCCTTGTATTTGTTCTCCATGATAGTCAGATATTTTATAGGTTATAGGGTCTGTGTACTGAATGTGTGTTATAGTAAAAACTTCTTCTGTCCATCTTTTCGTGAAACCTTTCTCGAATGTCTTTTTCTTCTTAGAAATCCTTACTCTATCTCCTACTGAAAATTTAGGTTTAACAGTTTCAGGTACAGCGTCGCCGTATAGATTTAACCAAACAGCTTTTTCGTTTGCTTTGATACTCGCTTTAACAGGAGTCATTTTAATGGAAGAATGTCTTGTGTTGTTGTATAAACTAACCATATTATCTAAAACATCGATATATCTCTGAGTTGAATTCGCTGTAAAATATTTGAACATTTTCTCTTTCACTGTTCTATTAAATCTTTCTACGATACAAGATTTCTCTTCATTCTCAGTTGAGTACAACTGCATACCTAATGATTTTACCTGTTTATTATAGAATTCTGTTCCCTTATCGACCCAAAGTTTTTCACCCCTTCTTTTACTCGTATTAAATATTTTAACGAAAGCATCTGCCACAGATTCTCCTCGCTTATCTTTTAACGGCTGAATAAATGCATACTTGGAAAATATATCAATAACACTTAACAAATATTTCACCCCAGAATTAAATTTAGCATAAGCCTGCATGTCAATCAAGTCTGCTGCCCAAACTTTGTCCACTCCCTGAACATAAACAACTCGCTTCCTGAACTTCCTGACTATAGGTTTATGCAATTCGTCAGCAAGTTGGTCTGTCCATCTCAGAGCTTTTTTTTCAACCCCATTCCAAAATGGGTCTTCGTCGATAATATTGGTTTAACTATAGATCTTTCAATTCGTTCGCGGAACGAAGGATTAGGTATATTATTTAATTCATCTATCATAGCTCTGTCAGCGACGTTTCTCCCTGCTGTATCAGTATGTTTAGCATAAGCTAGGTCGTGACGGTAGGCCGCTTCATCAACCCTATCTACTGGTTTACTCCAGTCTTTTGGCGTCCCGTCACTATTCAAACGCAAATCCAATCGGGTTCCTGGGCCTGTGAAAGAATGTCCTGGAAGATGGATTTCACCAGGATACTTTGCCCATGGAAGCTTAATATTAGAAGTAGCAGAATTGAGAGCTGATACCAAATCACCTCCTTGTACAGTAGTAGACATTTTAGTAAACTGAGTTTTTCTAGCGCCACATTCAACGCATACACTTTTAATCATAGGTCTGCCATTTTTACTGACGACTCGTTGAATATCTTTGGATTCAGTTTTTCGTTTACACTTAACACAATACTCCATTTTAATATAATATAATTAAAATGGAAGTCCAAGACCTATCCTGGAATGAAGATTCATCTAAACGCTTCAACAGTCCTCTCTTACCAAGAAGTATCAGAGGTTTGATCGTAGGTAAGTCTCAATGCGGTAAAACAACTTTACTACTTAATCTATTACTGAGACCTGGTTGGTTAGATTACGATAACTTGCAAATCTTTGGCAAATCGCTTTTTCAACCGGAATATAAGATACTTAAGAAAGCATTCGAAGAGAAATTACCAAAGGAAGCAATTATAAGACTTTTTGATAACCGAGATGAGATAATGAAATTAAATGTATCTCCATCGTCCGTTGTAGAGGAGATGTCTAAAAACATGGATAAGAAATCTGATATAGACTGTAAATTCTTTGAAACTTCGGAAGACGTACCCGATCCACGAGACTTAAGTCGAGATAAGAAGAATCTCATGATTTTTGATGATTTACAATTAGAACGACAAAATAAATGCGAATCGTATTATATAAGAGGTAGGCATAGTAATGTAGACTGCTTTTACCTAGCACAAAATTATTTCAAACTTCCTAGACAAACTATCCGAGAGAATGCCAACTTTATATGTTTGTTCCCCCAAGACCTCAAGAATATTAATCATATATACAGCGATCATATTGGTGTAGATGATATGACTATAGAAGAATTTAGAAAACTATGCAAAACTGCGTGGGATGATCAGCACGGTTTTGTAGTTATAGACCTGACTAGTAAAACAAATAATGGTAAGTACAGATCTGGTTTAGATACTTTTTATATTAAATAAAATCAATAATAAAATGATAACAAAGTTTAAGATTTTATATTCTAGATTTAAAAATAACTATTTAAAATGGAAGGCCTTCTGGAAAAGATTTTTTCTAATACTGAAACGATTGCACATAACACAGAGGCTAAGGAATCATTTTGCATTTTGTTGAACGAAAGGAGCACACGAATTCGAACGAAATTTAATCCACTAATCGAATTGGACAAAACTAAAAAGTATGAAATGGCTTTAGTTAATCTTGAAACTTACTACAGTTTTCCTAATATAGACGAAACAAATAATAAATTCGTATATTCACCAGATAACGGTGTAACATGGGAAGAATTAGACATTCCAACTGGTTGCTATGAAATCGAAGACTTAAATGAATACATACAAAGAATTCTAAAAGAAGAAGGTCATGGACAATGTATAAAGTTGCAACCAAATAACAACACGTTAAAGGCGGTTTTGGAAATTGATGAGAACTATAAAGTTGATTTTACAGTAGAAAATTCAATTAGCACCGTTCTAGGATTTCAGCGTCGTGTATACTCCGAAGGATATAACGAATCAGAGCACATAGTCGATATAAACAGCGTGAATAGTTTACGAGTTACCAGTGATATAATAGGATCATCGTATGCCAACGGAACTACAGAGAACATAATTTATTCTTTCTTTCCATCGGTCGGGCCTGGCTATAAGATAATCGAATCTCCTCATAATCTGGTATATCTACCAATAACGCTATACTCTATTTCATCGATGGAAACAAAACTAATAGACCAAAATGGAAAACTTATTAATTTAAGAGGT
The DNA here is from genome assembly GCA_945859605.1 of Lumbricus rubellus. Lineage (NCBI taxonomy): Eukaryota > Metazoa > Annelida > Clitellata > Crassiclitellata > Lumbricidae > Lumbricus > Lumbricus rubellus. The sequence goes on from OX243814.1 coordinate 30,834,644, forward strand.
GAGGAATTGTCGATACGATTTCACATAAGAGAGGTTTAATTTAAAGTTTATATTTAATATAAAATGAGCGCTTACGCGAAGGTCAAGGTAAATATTTCTGAAGGACAAAAAGAGAAGATTAAGCGAGCTGCTCAAGCAGGAACTGGAGTGAGTATAAGACTTTCTCATGGAGATATAACTGGTGAGCATTTATTAGCTCTAAACCAGAGGCAAATTAACAAGATAACGAAAGCTTATCAGAATGGAACTGGTGTGACAATTAAAATGGGTAAAAAGCAATTAGAAGACAATGCGAGAGTCGAAGGCGGATTTATTGGCGCTATTCTACCGTTCTTAGCAACAGCCGGAAAATTTCTTCTGTCTAGTGTTCTTCCGAGTTTAGCCACAGGAGCCTTAACAGGATTGGGTTCTGCAGCTGGTTCCAAAATTGTCGATAAAATAAGTGGATCTTCGATCTCACATGGATCTGGCGTGCTCTACGTTAAAAAAGGAGGAATATGCTGTAAGATAAGGCCTGCTGGGGAAGGTCTTATTCTATCACCGTGGAAAAAGGGTAGTTCGATAACAGGATCCGGTCTGTTTATGAAAAGAGGAGCAGGATATGTCAGCGGTGAAGGTCTTATACTTGGACCAAATTCCCCATTTAAAAATATTCCTATTCTTGGAATGTTACTTTAAACAATCTCTTATATAAATGTCTGGATACGGTCACCCAATACACAAATTTATCACCAAACGGAAGCCTCGTGTGAGTACGATAATTTGGATGCCTAAAGTGGTCACTCATGCTCCTGCAAGACAACGAGCAGGCGACAGATATGAGATTTTTGCTCAGCAAGCGATAACGATTGAACCAAAGACAAATATTACAGTAGAAGTAGGCCTTGGAGTCCGAATGACCAGAGGAATGTGTCTAGTCTCTCTCAGACAGAAGTTGAAACAACTCAGACTTAGCCTTCAAGATGGTACCGTTGTTGAAGACGCAGAGGATATAATAATTACAATTCAAAACAACTCCGATTCACCAGTTACTATAAACGAAAAAGACTCCATATGTTATGTTAATTACTATGATGCATAACGTGTCGTTTTACGTTATGTTTTACGTTTACGTTTTACGTTACGTTTTAAACATTATACTTATAATAAAAAATGTCACTACTGAAAATTAGCGATCCTGCAAAAAGAGATTTTATTATCGAAGAGTTTTTAAAAACGAAAAAAAATATTAAACAAAACTTTCTCTCAGAGAGAATAGATGATCTTGGACTTCAACGAGAATTAACGAAAATCTACAAACCAATAGTCGACTCTCAATCAGCAATTTCAAAAGAACAAAACGCTTTGCTGTCGACAATAAAAGATAACTCTGCAGCAACATCACTCGCTCTAAAATCACTTCCAGATTCGTTGAAAACTATTCAATTTCCCCAGTATCCGTCTATAGAGGCGTACGATGACGATGACCCAGTAGAAGACATTAGAAGGTTAGAATTAGGAAATATTGCAGTTGAATACCTTAAAAAATATGCTTCCGATAGAAGACTTGTGGATACAACATTCGGATTAAGATCAAGAGATGGAAAATTCTACATCGGTGACAGCGAAGCCTCAATCCAAGGAAATGATATTACAGTTGGAACCACAACTTATCAAGGAACTCCAGGATTATGGGAATTGTTAACGTTAGCTAGTCCAAACAGTTCAATTTATGATAATCGTGATCTCGAAGAATACGCCGAGATTCTAATTAAAACGAATGCCATGAGTCAGCCAAATAAACCAAACAAACCTAAATCGTCTAGAAGTGTAAAATATGCAAAGATAATAAAACCCATATGGGACGATTACATAAAGTTAAGAGGTAAAACAGGAAGCGGAATAATTACCATTCCTTCGGATCCAAATGAATTAGTAAAACAACTCGAGTTACGAATGTATAGCTACAAAGCGGGAAATACAGGTGTAAGAAATGAAATTGTAGGTATGACGGACGAGTTACTAAGACAAGGAGTGATAACCAAAGATGAATATAAAAAGTTAATCATGATCTAATTTAAAAATTGATGATATAGAAATGCTGGTCGTTGCGAAAAGAAGTTATAAAAAAGTACACGTTGTCGGTGGAGCAGGAATATTCGATTCCATTGCAGGATTTCTCAAGAGGCTACTGACATCGAATGCAGCCAAACAAATTGCGAGCACAGCTGTCAAAGAGATTGGAGGTGTTGCTAAGGATAAGGCGATCGACGTTGGAAAACGATTACTCAATAAGATACTCCCACCAACCACCGTTCAGCAGCCTATAACTCAGGAAACTAAAGTCATTCTAGCTAGATTACTCGGATCGACGGGAGGAGCTATTAGAATTCAAGATCTAGTAAAACGCTTAAACGGAGGTGGTTTGAAAATGGCAGTTTAAATTTATTTTGCTTAACTGTATTTTCTTATTTAAAAATATACGTATATAAAATGCAATCCGATATTCTAAGATTCACAGAGCAACCATTGATCGATGAAGGTATCGAGCGATACGAATGGCATGAGTACGAACCTGTAGCGAGAACTAATCTTAACAGTTCTGGGGAAATAAGAATAAATATTGAATTACAAGACTTATACAGTCACCCAGCAGAGTCGTATCTGCAATTCGAAGGAAGACTAATTAAAGCTGATGACACCGCATACGTTAATGCCGATGCAGTCGCTCTTACGAATAATGGGCTTATGTACCTATTCAGTCAAATATCCTATCAGTTATCTAATCAAGAAATCGAAACGCTATTTCATCCGGGTCAAGCTACAACGATGCTCGGTTTACTTACGTATCCAAACGATTTTCAGTTGACTCAAGGCTTAAATCAGCTGTGGTATAAAGACACTGGTGCGACTGCTGTTATTGCTGACAACGTCGGCTTTTCCACTAGACAAATCTTTCTCATTCGTAAGCCAAACACTAAGGGAATGTTCAGTTTTATTGTTCCGTTGAAGCATATTTTCGGATTTTGTGATGATTACGACAAGATTATTTACGGCTTTAAACAGACGCTGACTTTAGTTCGTAAAGCTGATGATGATGCCATATTCCGCGATAACGCTGCAGCTGCTGGAAAAGTTGCTATAAACAAAATTTCATGGTTTATTCCACACGTTATTCCTTCCGATATGGAACGAATGCAGTTGTATAAGACGATTGAATCAAAATTAACGTTGCCAGTTGCGTATAGAGCACGTCAATGCGACACGATAACAGTTCCTCAGTCGACAAGTTTCAGTTGGCGATTAAGTGTTAAAACGTCACCCGAGAAGCCTAGATATATTATCGTAGGATTTCAGACGGGTCGTAGCGGTGATCAGGAAAGTAATCCATCGCTCTTTGATCACTGCGATATCAAGAACATTTATGTGATGATGAATCAAGAAAGATATCCAGCTGTAGATCATAACCTGTCGTTTCCTAATCAACAATTCTCCAGAGCGTACAGAGACGCATCCTCCTTTAGTCAAAAATTCTATGGTATGGATCGGTTGATTACGCAAAGCAATATATCACCTATAAATTATAAAGAATTATATCCGTTGTTCGTGTTCGATGTAAGCAAACAATCTGAGCGTTTGAAATCATCTGTCGTTGATATACAGATTAAGGCTCTTTTCAATGCAGCAGTGCCAGCCGACACCGAAGCTTTCGCCGTTGTAATTTCGGATAGGTTGCTGCAGTTCCAATCGGATGGTCAGAAAATGAGTGTTGTGTATGGAAAATTGAATTAAAGAATACTTATATATTATGAAGCTACCAGAGCTAAGATTGTTGGCCAAGCATAACAATGTTACAGGCACTTCACATCTCAACAAACCTCAAATGATAGCTGTACTGATCGAAAAGAATATTCTTCCGACGGACTACAAGTCTGTGTCATATCGACATGACACGCTGGGTAGTATCAGGAAACAACCGAGAAGAGTAGATATTATAGATCGAGAGACTGGCGTTGTTAGCTCGTATCCATCGATGTATAAAGCCGCTAAGGCGTATGGTCAGAGTGCTGGCATAATAGCTTATCATAACGGAAATGTCTGGAAAGATAGATACGAAATTAAAGTGTATGAGAGATAAAATGATATGAAACTAAAGTGTATGAGAGATAGATAGTGTATTAAAGTGTGCGAGAGTATTAATATTTTTGCGTGGTAAGATAAAATGGATTTAAAGAAAAGTAGTTTAAGAAATATGGACCATGTTGAACACTTGCTTGACTCGTCGGTTCCTGACATTAAGGTTCCTACGCTTACGCCGAGAAAGTACAAACCACTAGTGCCTACGAGAACATACAAAAATAAGGTTAGATCCAAGATTAATGATTTTGCGGATTGGTTACTTAGTTACGTGCCTGAACGAGCAGTTAATGAAAAACTTGAGTCGTTGAAGTCAACTGTTTCCAGGATATTTGATAAAAATAAAATTCTAGAAACGGCGTCAGCTATTAAAGGATTCACCAAGCAATATACAATGGCTGGAATTAATGGAATGGATGCCTCGTCGTTTCTTGATTTAGCCAGACCGCAGGTAGTTAATCTATTGTCCAGTAATCGCCAGACAAAGACTAATTTAGTTCTTACTTGTACTATGGAACGAGTAGATATGAAATCTGGAGAAGTAAATTCTGAGGATTATCCATTCGTTTCTAAGACAGAAGTTATTTTAGAAGCAACCGACGTGAACGAAATATATAGCAGAAAAAAGGATAAAATCATGGAGTCTATTGCTACATTTCAGATGCAAGGAAGTAATTGGAGATTTAAAGCTGTTGTAAAATTAGATATCAATACAGTAAAATATACACCCTTAAGAGGTAGTTCTTACATTCCGCTTCCCAACTTCTTAGCTAATAAAAAGGCTATTATAAATATGAAAAACGACGACGAAGAATGCTTCAAATGGTGTATTACTAGAGCGTTGAACCCTGTAGAAAAAAACCCACAGATAATAACTAAAGCTTTGAAAGAACAATCAAAAAAACTTAATTGGGGTGGTATTGAATTTCCAGTTGCTGCTGATGCTAATGTGGTAGGTAAATTTGAGAGAAATAATAATATTAGTGTTAATGTATTTGGTTACGAAAAATTTGTCTACCCGCTTTATCTGTCTAAGTGTGAAAGCGATATTTGTGTTGATCTACTAGTCATATCTGATGGAGATAGGAAGCACTATTGTTGGATTAAAAACTTTAACAGATTGATGACGTTCCGAACAGAAAAATCCCACCATTCTATGCATTACTGTAAAAGATGTTTGATCGGCTATAGAACTGTAGTTTCGCTTAAGAAACACAGCGAGTACTGCTCACAACATAACGCACAAAAAATAGAAATGCCAGAGCCAGGAACTATGTTAAGTTTTAAAAATTATAACCGATCTATGAGGGTTCCTTTTATAGTCTACGCAGATTTCGAGTCTTTTGTGAAACCGATCGATACATGCCAACCAAATCCAGAGTTGTCGTACACTAATAAATATCAAAAGCATACTCCTAGCTCCTTTTGTTACCACATAAAATGTTTCGACGATAGTGTATATTCTCAAGATCCTGTGACGTTTACGGCTGAAAGTGAAGATGATGATGTTGGTCAAATATTTGTAGATAAACTCGAAGAGAATATAAAACGAATATATAATCAATTCAAATTTCACAAGAAGATGATATTTACCGAAGAGGACAAGAAGTGTTTCGATGGAGCTACTGTATGTCATATCTGCGAAAAAACGCTGGGTGAAGACCGAGTTAGAGATCACTGTCATCTTAGCGGTAAATTTAGAGGGGCTGCTCATAACATTTGTAATTTAGACTATAAAGTCCCCAAGTTTTTCCCTGTCGTGTTTCATAATCTTTCCGGGTACGATTGTCATCTGTTCATTAAGAAACTGAGAGGTGAGAAAATTAACTGCATACCTAATAACGAGGAAAAGTATATATCTTTTAGCAGAGATGTCGTAGTTGATAAGTTTGTAAAAGATGGAAAAGAAATACTAGTACGACGAGAACTGCGTTTTATCGACAGTTTTAAATTTATGGCTTCGAGTCTTGATGCTTTATCGAGGAACCTAAGCAAAGACCAGTGTAAAAATATTGGTAAACGATATACAGGAAAGAAGCTCGATCTTTTGCTACGAAAAGGCATATATCCTTATGACTACGTCGATTCATTTACTACCTTTAATGAAACCGAACTACCACCAAAATCCGCTTTCTATTCTAAGCTAAATGATTCGAATATTAGCGATGAAGACTACGAGCATGCACAAACGGTATGGAAAGAATTTGGATGCAAAACATTCAGAGAATATCACGATTTATACAACGTTTCGGATGTTCTGCTACTTGCCGATGTTTTCGAAAACTTTAGAGATGTGTGTATGAAGAACTATACGCTTGACCCTGCATGGTATTTTACATCTCCTGGCTTAGCCTGGGATGCCGCTTTAAAATTGACAGGCGTGAAATTGGAGTTATTGAGTGATTACGATATGATTCTGATGATTAAGCAAGGGATGAGAGGAGGAGTGAGCACAATATCAAATCGTTACGGGAAAGCGAATAATAAATATATGAGCGATTTCAATAGCAACGAAAATTCTACATTTATCACTTACCTGGATGCGAATAATCTATATGGATGGGCTATGATCAAACCTTTACCTACTCACGGGTTCAAATGGATGAATGAAGCTGATTTAAATAATTGGAGAAGTATTCCATGCATATTGGAAGTTGATTTGGAATACCCTAAAGAGTTACACGACCTGCATAACGATTATCCGTTAGCTCCTGAAAGCATTGAGATTAACAAAGTCAAAAAGTTAATTCCAAACTTAAACCATAAAAAGAAGTATGTGCTGCATTACGATAATCTGAAGCTGTATGAGAGTTTAGGTTTGAAAATAACAAAAGTGCATAGAGGTATACTATTCGAAGAAAGTGATTGGTTGAAAAAGTATATCGATTTAAATACAGCTCTTAGAACGAAAGCTACTAATGACTTTGAGAAAGACTTTTTCAAACTAATGAATAACAGTGTTTTTGGTAAAACTTGTGAGAACATTGAAAATCGTGTTGATGTAAGGTTAGTGTGTCAAGAGAAGGAGGCTATTAAATTAGCAGCTAAACCTAATTACGAGAGTTGTACCATTTTCGATGAAAATCTAATAGCCGTTCACATGAAAAGAACTAAATTATTCTATAATAAACCTATCTATCTTGGCATGTGTATTTTAGACTTGAGTAAAACTTTAATGTATGATTTCAATTATAACTACATCAAGACCAAATACGGAAATAGGGCCAAGCTTTTATTCACCGACACAGATTCTTTGGCATACGAAATTAAAACTGAAGACTTTTACTCAGATATCGCACAAGATATTAAAGCTCGATTCGATACGAGTGAATACTCGAAAGATCATCCATCTGGTATTGAGGTTGGAGTAAATAAAAAAGTTATTGGGATGTTCAAGGACGAGGCAGCGGGTAAACAAATCGAAGAATTTGTCGGTTTGCGAGCAAAGTTGTATTCTTATAAGATGGCTGCTGGAGATGAGCACAAGAAATGTAAAGGTATTAAGAAGAATGTTGTCCAGAAAACTATTACTCACGAAGATTATAAAGACTGCTTATTTACCAAAAAAGAACAACAACGAACGATGAATGTTATTAGATCTTATCATCACGATATTTATACGGAAGAAATTAATAAAGTCGCGCTGTCCGCCGACGACGATAAACGAGTAATAATGGAGGATGGCATTAGTACGTTATCTTATGGTCATTACTCGTTGAAAACTATTTAATAATGTAATGCAGGAAGTAAAATCGAATTACTTTTTAAAACATTTAGATGAAATATAAAATGAGTTCTGCAACTGTGAAAAACATCGATGTCGAAGGCGTAGTTCTTCCAAATCATCCGTTAACGAATTTTGAATTATTGGATGCCGCGAAGAAGCTGAATATTCCGAATTTTAGAGGCGTTTTCGTGCGAGACGAGCTGCCGAATAAACCTAGACGGATTGAATGTGGGATATTGAATCTAGATGATTCTAAAGGAACCGGTCAGCATTGGTGCTCTTTCTTAAAGAGCGGTAATGAGAAAATATATTTCGATAGTTACGGCCTTCCTCCCCCTCTGGAACTGATAAAGTATTTACGCCGTCCAGTGTTATATAACAGCGAGCGAATACAACCCGATAACGAAGTATTTTGTGGTCATTTGTGTCTGTATGTATTGAAGAAAACGATGAACAATGGAATGAATTTTCAAGAAGTTATAAATGGCTTGCATTAAAAATTATTATATATAAAATGCCTGTTGATAAATTTGGTCACACTGATGTTGGTTCATCACAAAGAGTAATCGCTGGAGGAGTTACTCTTAGTCAAATAAATGAGAGTTTTCTTCGATTGGATGGAACAAACCCCGCGACTGGAAATCTAAAAATGGGTGGACACAAAATTAAAGGACTGCCTACAACGAACACTTCGACAGCAGGAATGGATGAAGCCTTAAGTCGAGGTCAAGCCATTGATTTGATAACGAATCACGACGATTCTCCGTCCAACGATAATCATTTGACGAATAAGAAATACGTTGATGAACAAGTTACATTGAAGGTGTCTAAAACTGGTGATACCATGACTGGTGATCTAATCTTAAACGTTGGCTCCGATCGTCTGCGTTCAATGGGTTGTAAGGACTTGAGAGGAGATAATAAAGAATTCACTATTTTCTTAGGTAGTATACGAAATAAACTACAATGTTCGTTAAACAATCCTATTACATTACAATCGATGGATGGATTTCGTTTTAGAATAAACAATGAAATCATGTTAGAGATGGTTAAGTCGACGCAATACAATATTTCATCTCAAATAAATGTGCATACAACCATCTTTATGCATGATGGTTACATTACAGGTCTACACGATCCCAACAGCGCCAGCGATGCAGCTACGAAGCAGTATGTAGATTCTATCTCAATCGGTCCCGCGCTTAGCATTCATTCTTTAACTCGTCAAGCCATAGACGCTAAAACTCACACAAGAGTTTCTTTCGATAGTGTAAGATTCAAAACCAATGCTGGCATAAGTACGAGACTGACTCGTGTCACTCCCGGAAAAGCCGGATACTATTTGGTTTCGACGTATATAGAATTTTGTGACACTAATACCGCTCATGGTAACGTCTTCCTGTATAAAAATGGGGCGAATTACATGCAAATTGCGGGCGGAGGGGGAACGGGAGCTGCGTATAACAATTCAACCGGTAGTGGCATAGTTTTCGTAACCAACACCGATTTTATCGAGATATTCGTTTATTCGCACATCGCACTAAGTATATTAGCTAGAGACTTTTCGGCAGTATTCTTACGACCTTAGCCCTGCTGATCGCATGCCAGACGCTTAATTATATTACTGGCGAGGTATACGAACGCCGATGCCTGCTGCATGCTTCGGTATAATTATAATCCTAGGTGATGGGCTATCTAAAACGCTCATTGCTCGCTGTTTAACCAAAGCTTATCCAAAAGAATTTAACTGCTTTTAACCCTATTTAATTTGTTTATTAGCTCAAATAGAAAATATGCTAGAAGGCCCCTAATACTACTACTTGTTCTTGTCTCCCAATCATTGGTTTGAAGTGACAAATTTCACTTTGTTTTCTCAAGTCGGTTTAAGTCGACTTGGGGTAAAAACAACTTCAAGTGACTTCTCTCTACAAAATTCGACTTGGGGTCAGTTGCGGTGAGCAGAAACGACCCGACCCGACTTGGGATGACCAAGTCGACTGGGGTCGACTTATTGGGGTCGACTCCCAGGTCTATTAGTGTCGCCACGTCATTTAGGTCCCCATGGACGGACCGTGCTAGCCCGAGATTTTTTATTCCCTGAAATAGCCACTTTCGGGAAGCGAACCGAGGCCCGCACGCTCTTTCACAAGAGTCGCGTTCATACGCACTCGGCACGGCCAGCGCTCTTACCGATGTAGGCTAGCTAAGCGAGCCACTCCATATCGGTTGGAGACTCGTAGGCCTATTATATTTAATTGGATCAAGGGCTTACTTGAAGATCAGCGTTGCCACTCCTTGGGTTTTCACAAGATCTTGGGTTTTTCGATCCGAACTTGGGAAAAGAGCTTAATTAAGATCCTTGTGCAATTAAAGTGAATAGCCTAAGACAAATTAATGCGCTCACAAAAAACAGATTCTCATTGAAGATTATGTCAATATAATTATGGCTACTGACTTAAGTAGCCTAATATCACTGCAACTTCTCTTGTCCATGCATTTGTGCTGAGCCGCCTCGACTACTGCGCCTCCATCTTTGCTGGTCTCTCTGAGGTTCGGATTGAGAGGTTGGAGAGGGTTTATCGGGCTGCCGCGCGACTTATTGGGGGGGGGGGGGGCACCAAGTCCGACCGTGTATCCATTCCAAATATATGCGCGCGGTCTTGCACTGGCTTCCTTTCCCGCAGCGCATCTCATTTAGAAATCGGGATTGCATCTTTAGTGTGGCGATGCTTATCAGGCCGGGCAATGGGCACCCTCTTATCTGTGTGAGCTTTCTCCCCCCTTTCCACTTGCATAGGCTGTTTTTGTGCTTGATCTCGGCCGGAAGCGCTTCTGAGTAGGTACCTTAAAGGGGCGCTATATAAATTATGATGGATGGATGGATGGATGGATGGATGGATGGATAGATGGATAGATGGATATATAGATAGATAGATAGATAGATAGATAGATAGATAGATAGATAGATAGATAGATAGATAGATAGATAGATAGATAGATAGATAGATAGATAGATAGATAGATAGATAGATAGATAGATAGATAGATAGATAGATAGATAGATAGATAGATAGATAGATAGATAGATAGATAGATAGATAGATAGATAGATAGATAGATAGATAGATAGATAGATAGATAGATAGATAGATAGATAGATAGATAGATAGATAGATAGATAGATAGATAGATAGATTGATTGATTGATTGATTGATTGATTGATTGTTGATTGACAACTTGAACTTACTCCAACTATTTCGTTTTACCAGCATCTTAATTTTCATTGAATTTTGAGTCACGTATTTTCCCTCACGTTTGATGTATAGGTCTACCGCATTTCATTTCGGTTGGGTTTTTAATTTCGTTAGCCTGCATAATGGCATGATGGGTTTTACGACGAATTATTCCACAGCATAAATGGAGTCTTACAGTATAAGCTTGTAGCCCAACAGAAGACTAATTGTAGTCAGACTCATAATTTATCACCCAGCAGTCGATTTCAGGCGCACCCCATAGCCTAAGAGCATTTTAATAACAACATAATTTTATGGGATCGACAAAATAATGACGATTTTCAGATGCTACATTGTATGTGCGCTGCCAACAAGGAAGTGTGAAATGATGCCCTTTGTAGTGATGGTGCCTGCATGACATATTATGCACCATGACTGTGGCGGCTGTGGCCTACATAATAAATTAATTATCAGTAGTCTTCGAGCGTCTATATGTAACGTTATCTGACTGTTATCAGTTAAGCTAGGCCTACTCATGGTGTATTTGCATTCACAGCTGTCTACACGATGTGCTTACAGAAAACAGAAATTCTTTTTCTAATAATAGGCAAGGTGTACAGAATTGCCGGGGAGGGGTTGGGGTTTTCAACCCACCAGTCTTTCTTAGACACCACAGTAAAGTCTGTTTTCACACCCCAATTCCAAGTGGATCATAGTCCAACCCCCAACAACCCCATTCATTTTTCCACAATTCTCACACTGCCATGCAGTGAGAAAAAAACACGTTAAGAACGTAGGCCTATAATCTTAACTTCTATAGATGCGATTCATGCGAAGAGTGGCAAGAGCACAGTAGTGCATAATATATATTGCTAACATGTAGGTCTATATGCCTAAACTGTTATGGAAATTTGTTGACGAATGTTTACATGGCTACTGAAAGTTGCAACAGCTTTTACATAGTTAGGGCCTAATTAAGCTAGCGATAGCCACTTGGATCCGATGGCATGCTTATTGGCATTGACTATTAATCGCAAAGTTCCTGCTTGATCAGATGAACCTTGGTGCTTCATTAAAATAATGCATTTCAGTTTAATGCAAGGCAATAAAATAGGCTATAAGCTGGCAATCCTGGCATGTTATACTGTAGGGTATGACCTGTCCACAGCTCAGTATCTACGTGTGCAACTTGTAAGAGATACTAGCAAGATAATTGGCTCATTGAAAGAGAATGTAAAAGAAATAGCTGACTGGGTGCCGGTTTGCTCAATGTAGACATAGGATACCGGAATAGGCCTATAGACCTATATTGTAAGAATGAAGCTGACAATCCTGAGAACAATGCAGGCCTACCAATGTAAGATGTAAACTACAAAAAAAAATTATATATATATAATATATAGCCTAATTATAATACGCGATGCACGAAATGAGTGCATGACATGACAATATAATTACCGGTAGGGGGCATGTTATATTAATAATATTATCATATAATTATTGCATTATGCTGTGCAACCTGATAGCAGCAACAGCAGAAGATTTATTACAAGGATATTTGAAAGTTTACAAACGAAACAAGTGCGACATACATAGCGTGCATGTGTCACATGATATTAGCAACAGTAAGTCTATAGTTATTTTGGGGTTTTAGTAACGAAACGCAATAGGCCTATAATGTTACGGACCACACGGGCGGATGCAGGGGGGGCAATCCGGCCATGGCCCCCTTTTAGAAATGCCCATGTATCGTGGGCTTCCATTTGGTTTCAACAAGCTTATAGCTGGTATATTTTCAAGGAATTGGACTTAATGACTAAAATAATAGAAAAAAATAAAAAAGATCATCAACTTTTTGGCGGATGAAATGGCATATTTTTCCCGGAAATTTCGCGAGATGACTAAAAAAGTCATCAACTTTTTGGGGGAATGAAATGGTATATTTTCCCCGAAAATTCCTTTTTTGGCGGATACGAAAGAAAAAATTTCTTTCCCCCCCCCCGTCCAAAGTTTCTGTATCCGCCCCTGACGGACCACCTACATAGACTATATATATAATATATATGTATATATGTATATATGTATATATATATAGGGCATATATAAGGGAGAAAGCATATATGCTACAATAAAGGTCCGCCATGATCGGACGAGGCCACATTCGGTCTATAACTCTACATAGATAAAAAATTATAGCTTATCTAAAAATGCTCTGGTCTGGTCCTCAGAACCAGAAATTATTGTTCTATCTAGACCTATTTAACAACTAAGAAACCTCCCTTCGCTATTTCCCTATCACATAGGCCTACAGATCTACTTGCAAGACACCTCCCATCCAATTATAGGCGCTATAGATGATATAGATCTATTATACTCACTTCCATCTGCAATCCTTCACCCTTGCTTGGCCGTAGGCCTATAATACATGCTGCAGTATAGGACATCATAGAAAACCCCTATATAGAGAGTTTACGCGCCTTTCGTTGCCCACAAAGTTCCCTGTGCATGGCACCTAAGAATTTAATTAGAATTAAGAGAAGAAAATCAAAGTAGGCCTAGAAATACAGAATTCAAGCCTATGCATGTATACATCTTGGTTACACATAGGCCTAATGAAGTTAGTCAGCTTTGAGACAATGCGATAGGCCCTATATACATGTGCCTTATTCACGCTTGACTTTCATAAAGTTCGAAAAGTCTTACCGGGTTGAAGCTGCAGAGCATCAGCAGCGGAAGTAAGGCACCACAGAATCTATGCATAATTATTAGGTCTTCGTTTTCTCTAGATATTTTATAGCCTACGAAGTTATAGGCCTATCGAAAAACCGTAGAATCCAGATATAACTTCCAATTGAGTAGACTATATTCTAATATTTTGAACATTAGAATTGTAACTAATAAACCGACTTAGAAACGTAACCGGAAAAGCTTGGGTTAGGCTACACTGCGTTTATCGATAGGCCCAAATTTAAACAGGAAACTCTGCATTAAGCCTATATATGAATATGCAGATTTAGCAAGTATGGCCTATGCAATTAGCTAACTGCTATACATGTGGGTGCATAATTATGGGCATGCAGGTCTATGTAGAGATATATATATGTATATATTAGATATATATTATATGTAGATATATAAATATATATAATTTTTAAAGTTATCGCGCATTGGCCTAGGCCGTTAGGCTAATTTAGCCTAAGTACCACAAGCCTGCCGTTCATCATTATGTATATAACGTATGTTGTATGGAGAAGGCCTTAGGCATAATTCTATAGAATAGCCTATAATTATTATATACAAAGCTAATTAGATCCGTGTTGCTATAAATAGGCCTAGACTTATTATATTATGACCTATTGGAAAATATTGCAGTGATCCTATGCGCATTTGATTTTAATGTGGTTTGCAGCAAAGTAGGCCTATAGGAGGATCCATATGTCGCAGCGATTAAAGTGTAACAAAATAAGTGCCTGGACGCTCCTTACCTTTCCAGTAGGGCCTAAGCCTATATATATATATATATATATATATATATATATGCGGGCGAAATAACTTCAAATAAGTGGCAGGACGGCGTTGAGATTTGAAAATAAGTGCATGGACGCCGTCCATGACCGTCCACCCACACTTTAAGCCCTGATATGTCGCTAATGTATAGGCTAATTATAGTTTAAACTTATAGGCCTATGTAGGGCTATAAAAGGCCTAGGTCCTATAGTATATGTCGCTAATATAGAGTTTAAACTTGAATATTGGCGCATTATAGCCGCGCGTATATATACGAGGCCTAGCTATGTGGCGGACCTACCCGTCTCGTCACAAGCGGCACAAGCCCCCTCGCCGCCGGCGCATCGACCGACGCACGAGGGGTCGCGAGCTGGGCCTCTCGACTCGGGCGCAACTCCCTTGCTTCAAATTGATCGGAGCCGCCCGAGTCGCTCTCTCGCCGGTGTCTACTATCGGTGTAACGGGCCGCCAAGGCGCCGTCGCTCCCTTCACTATCCGGCCAAGACGGCTCTGAAACGGTCGCTCGTGAGAGAGTATAGAGCTCGGAGGCGTTGGAGTCCGACTCTGCCCCGTCCGCGGCCACCGGGTGGGTAGCAACCTGAGCGCCAGGATGGCCGCCTGTGCTCAAATCAGGGTTCGCTCCTCTCCGGGCAGACGACCCTCGCTTGGAGCTCCCCTTCACGGCCACGGGCTTCTTCGTTCGCTTGCCCGACCGTCCAGACCTCCGTCTTATCATATTACACGCCACAGCTCGTGTACTGGTGCCACCGACGGGCATCACTGAAGATTGTCTTTTCTCGCCCGGCCAAAACGCCCGAAACCACGGCCATTCGAGGGGTCCGAGCCCCAAGCCGCGCCAAAACGACATTATCAACTTCGAAACCAGGGAATGGAAAACACGGACAATATACTAGGTCGCTGCGTCGATTCGCAAACGGCAACCTA
This sequence comes from Lumbricus rubellus, assembly GCA_945859605.1. Taxonomy (NCBI): domain Eukaryota; kingdom Metazoa; phylum Annelida; class Clitellata; order Crassiclitellata; family Lumbricidae; genus Lumbricus; species Lumbricus rubellus. The sequence continues at coordinate 30,850,173 of OX243814.1, forward strand.
ACCAGCTGGTACCAGGATCAATTTTACAACGCCCAGTGCGACCAGGCGGCTGTGTCGATCGATCGGCGGCCGGAGATCCGGACGACCGCCGTCAATTTGTTTCGCTGAGGTAACTGAGACGCCGAGTCGGTCTTCAAAGAAAAGACGGACCGCTCGCTCTCCTCGCGTTCCCCGTCTCTTTCGCCCGTAGGCAACTGCACTGAGTGCGGCCTCGCGCCGACTCCGAGAATGACCAGAGACCGTTTGCCCGTAGGCGGTTCACTTCACGCGGCCGAACCGTCGGCTCCGAGGGTGTCCAGAAATTCCCTCCTTCAACTCCTTTCTTCACGCCCGTAACCAACCCGCTTCACGCGGTCGAACTGTCGCCACCGAGAGGGGCCTTCAAATTCGCTCTCCCTCTTCGTTCACTGACTCGCTTGCCCGTAGGCGTTGACCGTATGCGGCTTCGCGCCGACTTCGAACTTTGCCCGGAAAACACTCTGACGCGCGCTCGACGTCGCTCAGAACAGCATCGGTCGACCCCAGGCGCTTAAAAGGCCGGGGACCTAGCAATGCAATTGAGCTAACGCCTAGGGCACTTAGGGTAACGTATTAGAGGCTGGTAACTGACTTACAGGGACCGTTAACTACCCCGACTGATCGGTTGGCTGCGACCGATACGTTCGTTGCCGGCCTTTCCGAGGCGCACCGGCAACGAACCTTACAGGGCCTGTGACAATATTTCCCCTCTCTCTCTCCCTGCTCGTTAAGGGGAGGAAAGATGCGGCACGGAACAGGTAACACGGGAGTGAAATCCGCTTGTTGATATGACACTCCGTTCAAAAGTTATCGATAAATTAAGACCCACGGCGCGTAACCTCGGGGCACTCTTCCCGGGTCGATACCGATCAGGCCAAGGCCTCCAGCGGCGCACCTACTGACAATGTCGTTTCACGATGGATTTCCTGGGCAGAACGCGCCCGTCAAATGCACGAACAGGTTACAAGGCAATCAGGCCGCAGGCGACAAGCCGTGCGCGGCGATGGATCAGATTTGCGCTCGCGGCGCGTAAACACGGGAAAAGACCGGGTGGCCTCCCTTCTAACGTAAATATCTCGAAAACCGTTCTACGGGCACTCACCGGTGCCGTGAGATGGATCAAGCAGCGGTCCTCGCTGCGTAGTTTGACACTAGCCGCTCGACGATCGGACGAAAACCGACCGAGATATCGTCAATCAAAGTTAACACACACAACCAACACTGACAATTTCAACGGTCACTGCACCGACCTCTCGCCGCGAGCAGGAAGGCAGAATTATCTGGGTGACCTGAGAGGGAAACCAACTGAATGTAACGGACTAGGCCAACGCGCGCCTATCCCTTGTTTGACGATGCGCGGCGCCCGTTCGGAAGGACGAGCGCCTCAAGATGCACTGAATACCGGTGTCGGCCGCTTGGTCTCGGCCGACGATGAAACACTGACTCTAGCTGACACTGAACGAACTTTCAACACCGTGCAGAAAACTCACCACGCGCGTCGTGCGCCGGAGTGGACTCAACCCTTAACTCTCGAACACGCCGGTATGGCTAGCGATCACTCGACGCGGCCCTGCTACTCGGCCGAACGACAGACCAAAGTGTAAAGGAAAGATAATGTAATAGTTAAAGAATCGTTTTGTTATGCATGTATATCTATAAGGAGGCTCGGCGGCCGACAGAGTATGGCCGACCGCCTACACGACGGGGTCACTCTGTATTACGTATCTTATGTTTTACTCCGTACTCCCCTGCAGACTCGAGGCGCTGCAGCGTCGCCTTCACAGACCTGTGCTAGCGCGCGCGCTCGGGGGCGGGTGCCGAAGCCGTCCGACCGAGGCGCGAGTGCGATTCGTTTGCGTTGACTGAGGAACTGCGAGTCAATGATACACCCTGTTCCCGAGGAAAGAAACAGTTACTCCACAAGGGCAAAGACGGCGCTCCGAGAACGAGCGCTTCCCCAGACCCGGCGCGGAGGCGTCGCCACCGAAGCTTTCAACGAGGCAGGTAGCACCCTCTTTCTAAAGCCACGGATGAAAATAATCAGTTGACTGTCGACAGTGAAGTCAACAGCTGATCGATCGATTCGAAGCGGTCAATTGTCGATGGAAAAGAGAATACTCGACAAGGCCGCCCCGAACGCGGGCGCCAATGCCTTCCTCGGACCACAGGCGCCGAGGCGTCGCCAACGAAGACCCGATCGGTCGTGAACCGCGCCAGACGGTTTTTTACCTCCTGACTCTACCAGTCGAAACTATCCACCCTCTGCTGGAGGGGATTCAGAATCCAGATGACAACGAGCGTGCTCTGAAAGCGAGCGATTGGAAACACGGTATCAATTCACGTACGAGCCCTACCCGCGGCGTCCGTGGCCGTGCGGTGCCGAAGCGCAGCGACCGGGCCGTCCAACGGGTGAATGATGAGTTAGCGCGGATATATGAACGTATATTAAGATTTCAACGGCCGAAGCCGGTCACCAAGTAACTGTCACACAACGTAGCTGATCGAGCAGGGAGGGAGCCCAAACCCTTACCCTACCGAACCTTTCGCATGCACCACGGAACGGGTCTTCCGACGGTCGGGGACCGCGGATAATCGAACCGGTATCAATTTGCCCTCGAACTCGTAACCGAAACAGCTATGACGCAGAAGAGCCGGGTTAGCAGCTATCTATACGCCACTGGATACGTTTGGCCGGTAAACGACGTCGAATACCAAGGTATTGAGTGGTCGTCAGCGCGCCGTATATATCGTGATAAATGCAGAATCATACACAGAGTGTTGTCTTGCTACACGTATCCGACACTTAAGCAGAGCAGCGTGTGGCAGGCTTTATTCCACGGATGTTTTAACGATTTTTATAGATGTAGCTCTCTATATCCAGTCATTTGCCAATGCACGTAAATTCGACCGTAATTCGAATAAAATTCATATCTTTCGATCGGATACAGTTATCGCTTAGCTCTCAACGGCAATTCGACAGCCAGATAATTTATCTTTCGAATGGTGTATTCAGAAATTCGATACCATTATCCGCGCAAATTTTATATGCGCCCAAAGTCAAAAGTAGCTGCTTGCACACTATACTTTGGCTATAAAACACGAATCGGTCTTCCGTAGGTGAAACTTTTCAACGTGAATTTTGACCGCTTAACGCCTCACGGCAAACTTGTAGCGAAACGATTTACTAGTCGATCCGCATATACCGCGCATTTCTATCGGCCATAGCTCCGGCGCTATAAGGAATCCCGCGACCCTACTTTGGCCGCCCATGTATTGTCAGTTACCAGCTTATGTTTCATATTCGAAAATTCGTCTTGTGGCATTTCCGCCACAGCTATATAGGGATACAGTGACCACAAGGTTGTGCTCGGCCTGTTAGTATTGGCAACTCAATATTACATTAATAAGGTATAATTATTATACGGGATCCTATCAGTATAATGTAGACTATACATATAAGGGGATGAAGTCAAAGAGTGCTATATAGGCCTAGTGCACGAGGTACATCATCAGTAACTCCATGCAGTAACTCAATGACGTGACAAAAGAGAGTTCCAGAGTCTATTTATATAATAGTGCCAACGACGGGACAGAAGGCGTGGCCCGATAGACATCTTACATTTTACTATAGCCTAATATGATGTTCAGATCTATATGTGCTCATGCAGCACCGTTGTGGGAAGATCTAATTAACAGGACTGACAACTTGGACTTAATTTAAAATGCTTTACTACCTGGTATAAACTTAATTATAGGCCAGCCGTTCTACACTATTCAATCGTAGGTCTATAGGCTATACTGTCTGTCACGTTAAATGTCATGCCTTGTAAATACTAAAATTTCACATGTAGGCCTATTCATTGCAGCTTCACGTTAGGCTTATTCCTTGGCACGCGATTACGTTTTAGGCTTTTAGCTGATACCGGGTAGCTAGTTTGACCAATTATTAAGACCGCCAAGCAACTATTACCACGGCTATGATCCGGGTACGAGGTTTTATAATTGAGATGACCCAAATCGTGTAATATAGAACACACCATATAGACCATCTATAGGGCCTAAGCCTATATTAGCATATTTCTATGGATACCGCCTAGACCTATAAGTCATGAGTTGATATTTAGCAATTATTGTAGGCCTATATTAGGCTTGCTGGTTGATGATGTTCACTTCCTCGTTATGAATTGCTGTTGGTGTGTTTTCCATGAGGTTTACTTTGTGCAAATGTAGCAACTCTTATCAGTGACCCCAGCTACAGTCCGAATGATATGATTGATATCCAATGTAAACAGTCAAACCCAATGATAGACTGGTTCCAGACGACTTCCGGTCGTGATTTTTCACTTATATACAAATATCGAGATTATCATGTTCCATCTTGTATACACGTCGCATGATTATTATTACTATTCAGTCTTTGGGTTTAGACCATAGGCGCAACCAACCTATGGGACCCACGGGACGCGTCCCCTCCAACTTTTGAGTGGTCCCCTAACTTTATTATTATGGCCCCCCAACTTTTAGGACGCGATTTATTATGGTCCCCCCAACTTTCAGGACGTGATTGCACCTATGGTTTAGACACTTTAGTCATCGGTGAGTTGTTGGGGAGGATCTCCTCGACATGTCCTAATTAAAATGCCTCACTTTATAACGGTTCCTCCATCATCATTAGGCTACCAATCACCCACGACCACGACGTTCTCGCCTCCTCTTTCACCCAACGGGTTTTCCGCTCGAAACTAGTCTCACATCCTCATTCCTCAAGAACTCTTACTATAGTCCATTAGCCCTACTCCACCATCCAATTATGATAACTCTCGACCATAACTCGGCCTACTATATAGGCGACTCCACTTTAACACCTACTCTGCCCCGCTGGAAACTGAACTTGGAGTCTTGGAGCTTCTTCGGACTAGTGGATGTAGTGTCTGACTGTGACGTACACTATAGTGGACTACCCTTTGACTCGACGGAGTGCTCGTGAATAAGCTCGGGCCCTGCACGTACTTGAATATCGAATAGGCCTATGTTAGAAGATTGGAGATTACGATCATAATACTATTACGAACGCGCCAACGCCCTATAATTATAGGCCTAGGCTCGTGCGCACATTATACTCATTCTATCCTAGACTAATTTTTAGTTCACATAATTATTGAAGTCGTGATTCGAAAACTGCTAGAACGATCGCTATAGTTTAAAAAAACGTGTAGGCCTATAGGCCTACTACAGGCAGTAACAGGCTACAGTTTACGGGCGTGGCTTAAAATTAACCGAGGGTTAGTTAAATTCATATCCACAGCCTCCTATTATAGGCTGAGTATTCAGTGAGTAGCCTAGCTAAAATTATGATTGGGCCTAATAATTATGATGCGTTTAAAATTGTATATCCCTATCCATGGCATAGTGGTCATACATGTAGTCTTTTTCTTTTTAAATCATTCGCTAGGTGACGTTGATAATGTAAACAGAATTATAGGTCATTGGTTCTTCCTAAACTACAATGCCCTGTTTTGCCTGATTTGTAGACCTGTAATTATTTGCTTTTCTGCATTGCCTTCTATTCCCGCATTTTATTGTTGGTCTCCTTCTGTATGAGCCCAGCCAAGATAGACCTAATTAGCATACAATAGCCTGGATAGGCCTACGATGGGAGTCACGTCATCGTCATCATCTTTATCATCATCATCATCATCATTTTTACTACTATTTTTATGATTGTGTTATTATCAAACCTGTTAGACCTATTATTAGGCCTATTATTACTAGGCCTATTACTGTCACCGCTATTATTATTGTCATCAATTTATTATAATTGCTATTGTTGTTATTATTATTACTACTCTCTTTACTATTAGGCTACTGCATAAGGTCTATTATAAACACATATCAGAAGTATAAACTAAGGGCTGCTCACTGCTCACTCAGAGCCGCCAATCCCGCTATGCATGGTTCTGACTATCAATATGTCACAAATTCCACTTAATAGGCTAGTAGGCCCCAATAAGCTCCCAACTTGAAGCCAAATTAGTTATTGGTTCAACAGTTACTGTTGTTGTTGTTGTTGTTATTGTGACGAAAATCGGCCGTCTGTATATGGTCTATAATTTATTATCTGGTCAAACGGACCGGTCATAGGGCTCCTCGCTCTCTTGCACTGGAAGGCTACTATAATAGCCTAGCTAGGACAACTTCACTTAGTCTAGCTTTCCTTTCGTACAGGCTGTCCGGCGTGTCCGCATGTGTTCGGCTTCCGTTGTAGACTACATTAGAGGACTTGAAGAGAAACAACCAGTTAAGCCTACTGCCGCCTACACGTATGTCCACAACTCAGCCGATGTTTGCACCCGACCCCTAGCCTAGGTGATGGGGGAGGGGATGGCGAGCCATTGGCGACGCTAATGATGTTTCTTATCACACAGTGTCGTTAAATTGAGACTTCTACGTTGGGTGTATACGTCACCCCCCACAAGATTCAGTTCTTGAACAGCGTCATCAGCGAAGCAGACGACTCCTAAAACGATCCATGTGACGACATCTGCAGCTGCTGAACTCCGCTTCGTCTGTCTGTCTTTGTGTGTGTGTGTGTGTGTGTGTGTGTGTGTGTGTGTGTGTGTGTGTGTGTGTGTGTGTGTGTGTGTGTGTGTGTGCGCGTGCGTGCGTGTGTGTGTCTGTCCTATATATATATACAGGGTGGCTCAAAAAAAAATACCCCAACGGATAAAATGCAATATCTTCGCAACCCATTGACATTTTTCTACAAAAATTTCCCAATTTGTAGGGGAATGAATTTCCAACAATCCCTGCAAGTTTCACTTTCACATTTTCAAATTTGCAAAAGTTACAGCTGTTTAAACTTTCAAATCCGTTTTTTCGAATTTCCACGGAAAAATTAACGTCATTTGTTGATTTCCATGTCAAATAATATCACCTTTCACTGCCACCTCAGGAATCCGTTTTACAGTTTATCGTAAAGTATGATGGGATCATGGGAGTGTTATGATATCTCTGTAACGGACTAGGGCTGGGCGAAGTTCACCAGGATCCGAGAACCAGCCGTAGTCGTCCGGGTATCGTAGAATTGTCCGCTGGATAAGGCCTTGGCGGTAGACCAAGGACTAGCCGACTAGGCTTGAGCGTACTAGTTCAGGAGCAACCGTGGTCGCTGCAGAACCAGCCGAGGATCGTAGTCGAAGTCGAAGGCAGGACAGACCGTCAGTTCTGTCCCTGCAGCACCAACCGTAGATCGTAGTCGAAGTCGAAGGCAGGACGGACCGTCAGTTCCGGTCCCTGCAGCGCCAACCGTGGATCGTAGTCGAAGTCGAAGGCAGGACAGACCGTCAGTTCCGGTCCCTGCAGCGCCAACCGTGGATCGTAGTCGAAGTCGAAGGCAGGACGGACCGTCAGTTCCGGTCCCTGCAGCACCAACCGTAGATCGTAGTCGAAGTCGAAGGCAGGACGGACCGTCAGTTCCGGTCCCTGCAGCGCCAACCGTGGATCGTAGTCGAAGTCGAAGGCAGGACAGACCGTCAGTTCCGGTCCCTGCAGCGCCAACCGTGGATCGTAGTCGAAGTCGAAGGCAGGACGGACCGTCAGTTCCGTCCCTGCAGCACCAACCGTGGATCGTAGTCGAAGTCGAAGGCAGGACGGACCGTCAGTTCTGTCCCTGCAGCACCAACCGTAGATCGTAGTCGAAGTCGAAGGCAGGACGGACCGTCAGTTCCGTCCCTGCAGCGCCAACCGTGGATCGTAGTCGAAGTCGAAGGCAGGACAGACCGTCAGTTCTGTCCCTGCAGCACCAACCGTAGATCGTAGTCGAAGTCGAAGGCAGGACGGACCGTCAGTTCCGTCCCTGCAGCGCCAACCGTGGATCGTAGTCGAAGTCGAAGGCAGGACAGACCGTCAGTTCTGTCTCGAAATACCTCGGCTTACTCGTTTTCCTCTATCTCTATCTCGAAATAAGTTGTCTCACACCACGACAGCAACAACAACAACCCAAGAGCCTCAAGCACACCACGACCCGAGCAGCGACCCTTCTTATATCCTCCAGCGTAGGCTAAGGTCGTTAAGCCACGCCTCCTGGGGTCGGGGTCGTAGGCTAAGGTCGTTAGGCCACGCCTCCCGGGGTCGGGGTCGTAGGCTAAGGTCGTCAGGCCACGCCTCCTGGGGTCGGGGTCGTTAGGCCACGCCTCCGAGGTCGGGGTCGTTAGGCCACGCCTCCTGGGGTCGCTAGGCTAAGGTCGTTAGGCCACGCCTCCTGGGGTCGGGGTCGTAGGCTAAGGTCGTTAGGCCACGCCTCCGAGGTCGGGGTCGTTAGGCCACGCCTCCTGGGGTCGGGGTCGTTAAGCCACGCCTCCGAGGTCGGGGTCGTTTATCTTAATATAACAGGGAGTGTACATTTCCTGCTTTAATACGAGCTCGAATTCTTTTTGTGAAACTCGGTATGGGCTTGTTGATCGACTCCTCCGGTAACTGATCCCACATTATAGCAGCAAGACTTTCTTCAGCCAGCCAATGTTCCCCAAGTTGGGATGAAATGTCTAGCAGAGCTCCACATATGTGATAATCAAGAGGATTAAGGTATATTGAGTTTGTTGGTCAATCATGTTTGGGAAAAAATTCTGCAGTTGATGACAATAAGGTAGCGTCATCATAACTAACCTTGCCGTGTGAGCAAGCAGGAAGAGTCAGGCAGGCAGACACAGGCTACACAATTATTTCAGCAGGTCGTTTCGGGGTCATGGGAGATATTCAGCAGGTCGAAGAAATCAAATTTGAAGAAGAAAATTAAGAAGACCAAAGAATGTCACTGATGTCAGCAGGTCAATAGTAAAATAGGTGAGTTTAATTACCTGTAGCGACCTAGCTATTGTAGCGCCGCCACTGAGGCCCTGAGGGGGAAGCCGATGGGACCAAAAGAAGAAGAGGTGGTTGGGGGGGGGGGGGTATGCCCATTAATAAATGTTTATCGGCCAATACCTGTGGCAATACCAATTCATGTTCATACATCACTAATTGTTCATATATCATCGATATATCTGAAGAGTAAACGTTTCATTTAGAGACCTGCAAATAATATAATGTGGCCAATTCGAGAGCCGATCAAGAGGGCACATCGGTGAAACCTCTCTCCAGCTGACAATGCACAGCAGGGCAATTAAAGATCGCCGAACAGGTTGAACAAGCGAATTCATATGGTCACCCCGGAAGCGGTTAGGTCTAAACGCACATATAGGCATAGGTCTTCTGTCTTCCCCAAAACCCTCTTCGTATATAGCTGTACATAATCCATTATAGGCCTTCATGTAAACTACTTCTAATTAATTACCAGTGATAACCTACATGCATTTAATGACGACGATTCGCAAAGGTAGGCTAGGTTACTGTACGTGACCTAATGTCTGACATTAAAGCTAACCAGCAAGTTCGAATCTATTGGTGACTATATAGGCCTAGGGCGTGTTTACGATTGTAACCACAATAATTTAGATCTTATTTTGTTGTTATTGGGCCCACTCGATCAACGTATAGACCAACACGAGCTTGGCTAATATCAATTTAGGGCTAATTCTTCAGAAATGCATCAAGCTGACAAAGTATACTCCAGACACAGTGCAGTGAATGCTTTGCTTTTGTTGTCCGCTACAATCGAGTGTTCTCACAAACTCTTCAGGCGTCACTAACCTGTTGTGAAGAATGATATTCGGCCTATGATCGCACGCATACAGTACGGCCAATACAATAAATTGCTATAGGGACAACAATATGGACGGACTCACGTAAATGATCTTACGAATAAGTCACTACCGTAGGCCTATAGGCCTAGTAGATACGTTGAAAGACTTTCTACGAAATGATCGTCAGAAGGCAATTGGTATTGTTTTCAGTTTTGTATGCTCAAACAGTTGCCTACAACAGATGGGCAAAGGGATAAACGGCCGTTCGACTGGGTCGAGGACCTGAGAGGACATTGTGTAGCTGCTATAGAATTAATATCGATAGGCCAACTGCAAACACGTGCAATATGCAATAACGATCTCACACAGGCCTGGCGTTGCAGACTCGCAAATATTCTGACGGACACACAGTGTTTGCGTCACCGAGTATCTAGGGGGCATTGTTAGGCCTATACATGTACGTGAGCCACAGTGTTTAATCTAGGCATCTCCAGAGAGGAAGTTCCCAACCCTCAAGAATTGCATTTCCCCAGACAAATTCCCCAGCAGGATTTGACAGCTGCTGGTTTAGATCTGAACCTCTATCCATAATGTTGCAAGAATACAATGATCGATTACAATTTGCAATAGGCCTAAACTAATTATGAACCACGATATTATTATTATTATTTTATGCTTAAAAATTTCATCGAAAAAAGAAACATAAGACCCCTCCCTCTGCCAGCTCTATAGGCCTACGCATCAGCGGTTGCCGCCCGCAATTTTACCCCTCCCCGTAAACCTGGATCTGAGATCTCTCTCCACCCAAGCAGAGAGACTAGATCAACCACTGCATGAGCCGTACCCAATATCATACCACTCGTTCCAATGGTGAAGGAGTCTTGAGCCGCAGCATTAAGATCTCGGAGCTATAGGGTATGAACCTTGGTATGAACTATGAATGGAACCCTTTATGTGGCGCAATTGACGCGTGAAAAGGCTCAGCGACCTGAACAAGCAAGCCCGTTTCTCAGACACAATAGTCTCGCCAACAGGTTCAGTCTGTGTGGTCACATCACCTATCGGAGGAGTAAGCTTAGGCCTATAAATCAGCTTAGGATCGTCACGTTTTACACACTGACAGACAGACAGACAGACAGACAGACAGACAGACAGACAGACAGACAGACAGACACTTCCACAGACAGTGAATTATATATATATTTCTTTAATTTATTTATGAGCTGTTTAAATCATGGACACGTGCGTTAATTCCTTAAGCCTCCATAATTCATCGATTGGCGATGTAAATCCTGTGCCACTTTAACTCACTTATAATTCTTTCAACCTTGTACCAGCTGTTTCGCGGAAAGGTAGCCCCACCCCATATAGGGCGTACTTGTAAGTCTGCACTACTAATATTTACACACTAACTGTAAGCCTATAATTGGTATCCTTTTTTATATTATGTGGCATTCGTATATTTTATTCAATAGAACTTATGTATGTGTTCATACATGCTTGTATGCAATGCATGGCCCTATAAAAGTATGGATATACGTCTGTGCATATAGGCCTAGATGTATTCGCGTAGCCTATACGTATGTATTATTATGTATGACGGGTATGTATACATTTCCCTGTATCAGATTGTATCTGCCATTAGCCGGTGTATGTATTTACCGTAGGATATTATATGTAGGCTATATAGGCCTATATATCAATATATGGGCATATAATTATGGGTATATAATACATGATATATATATATACATGCATATAATACATGTTATACTTATACACACATGCATACATGTATGTCCATATATTATATCGCGCCGCTTGAGAAACCTATCAAGGGCAATATAATAATGTAACGCGCAGGTCTTGTTGCACAGTGCACAAGTTTGCACACGTTCTGTAGTCTACAGCAACCGTGTGTATGGCCTTGAGTATATGCCTACTCAACCATGCTCTTTTTCCAATGAATTTATGGGGCGAGGTCTTTTTGCCACCGCTACCCTTTGGACTGTTCGTGTGCCCTGCAGTCTTCCAAGTCCCCGCATATGGACCGTAAGGCCTGTGTACGATTGTACGTGCTATAGCCTAAGATTCACATGCATGGCTGGGGTAAATCTTAACCAGTAGGCCTAACCAACGAACACGGTATTAACATTAACATGGCCTGGGGCATATAAGCTTATCCATGAACCAGTGGGCCTATAGCTAAGCAGCTATAGGCCAAGTATAGATAACTTCGCTATATCACTTGGATTGATTTCAATAATAAGAAGGCACTACAAAAGTGTTATGTTTGATCTCTACGCCTATATGACTGCAATCCAGTTGTTAATCTGCAGGGCAGTGCAGTCCTATAATAGGTCATTAACCTGTAGGTCTATAACCGCCTATTATGTAAACTGCGTGTACATTGTATAAGTCTATTATTGTTTTCTATTTACTGCACATAGTTTGTTTGGCTTGGGTTGGATCCTTGCTAGACCAAAGCAACGCCCTCAGAGACAGGTCGTGAATTCAATTCTGTCTCTAGGCTGAAGAAACACCACTGAAAATATAGCTACTGGAATTCTGATAGGCTATGAAAGTTCAGATTATCGCTCACTAAGGGAAAGACAATGATTCATTAGAGCAAATCCCAGAATTCTCTGGGGAAAATCCCAGAATCCTCTGGGTCAAATCCCAGGATTCCTAGAGGCAAACCATAGCAAAGGATAGGCGTCACGACACTTCGCTTTAAAACCCAAATTTTTCAGCAATGATACACAATTGTTTAAAACCAGCCTGGGGTTTTTGAGTTGAATGACATACAAAACAGTCAACTTAACTGCATTTAGAGGCCACTGACCAGATTTCTTGAAAATTGCCCTCAAAGTTGATGAATTTAACATGGGTTTACATAGGAACAAGCGCACGCTGCCCATAGCGGAAGTCGCGACTGATTCGCCGTCGGCCATAGACCACTATACGAAGCCTTATCAATCCAGTTAATATAATGCATATCAATGAAAAACACTATAGTTCATGGTCGGAAATACCGTTGTCAGTAGGCCTATAGGCTATTGGCCTAACTCATAGGGTGGAAAGATTTTGACCTAACTCAATATCAAGCGAGCATTGCATCATTTTCGTAGGTCTTTAGGCCTATAGACCATTACGTAGTCTAGGCCTATATAAAACTTTTAAGCTACTGGTTAAACATAATGTTTAGGCCTCCACAATATGCTATGCTGAATATGCATAAGCTATACTTAATGGACTGTGCACGCTACATGTGTAGGAGTAATTATACTTTTGAGGAGTACCATCAATATGTACAACAGCTGTACGCATGCATGCCTCTACGTTACGCACGTGCATGTATTCACAAAAATCTATACCAGTATTATAGTATACAAGCTTCAATGGGCGTGAACGAACCACGCCCAACCGACGATGCATGGATCGTGTGTGGGGGGGGGGGTGGCCTACCATGCAGGACGAACCCAGGTCTCGTATTATTATTGATGTGTAGGTCTACAACCAACTTTGTAGCTAACGCACGTCTGCCATTTTACTGTCTAGGCGTAGGCCTATAGATAGATTTAGTATTTTAGTGCAACAGGTCGGTCAGACATAATTATTATATTCTCAAATAGCCTGTGTCGCTCACAATTCAGTTATAGGCCTATGTAGAACGTACATGTAGTGTATGCCTATGGATAGGCATAAATTAGAGCCTTTACAAATTTTACTTAGCCTAACTTAGGCCCACTGCAAGGCATGTGCATATAATTATTATTGATAGGACTACCCTTGCTGCCACTGAAGTAAAATAATTATAATTATACACATGATAACTATGAATAATATATATATATATATATATATATATATATATATATATATATATATTAGACATAGATTCTTCCAACAGTGAGTGGAAAGATTGTGTGTGTGTGTGTGTGTGTGTGTGTGTTTGCGTGTGTGCATAGTATCACGTGGTTTCGTCTCGATGCCTAACACATTCGATCGCTCGACCGCAGTTAAGAATGTCCTTTTCGGAAACGGGGGTATAGGGCCCTAGGCCGTATGTGTCAAAGATGGATAAAGGTGGACAAGACTCGGTCACGGTCTATACATCGATGTGTGACTGAGCTTTTCACGCCTGACTGGCCATAAAACCAACGCAATTACACGGCCTGCTGTCTCCAGAGCATCAATCAAAGATATAGTCCCTGATGTTCGGAAACACTGTATCGACATTTTAACATTCTTGTTTTTGAATTTATGTCGCTGGGCGTGCATATGGAAGCCATGGCAGTCTTTGTTGCTCTATTGTTCAATCAATAACGTCATTATTAAACATTAAACTTTTTTCGACTGCATCTCTCTATAGGCCTAGGCCTATAGTCACTTTATCCACCATTGACTATTAAGCTATCTGTGTATAGTTGTATACCAAGGTGTATAATACCTATAATTGCAAACTCGACGATTTTCAAGGTCTTATAATTCAGACCATGTTTTATAGGCCTACTAGTCTGCTCCATGGTGAGAATTGCCGGGGGTTATGAGATTCACCCCGGATCTTTCTTAGGGCCTCGAGCATAATAAAGTCTTTAGGCCTATTGCACATCGCCCCAAATCTAGGCCTACATAAATCAGCGTCTGCATGCCCAGTTATTTTTCTACTCGTAGCTATAGGCCTACTAGTCTGCTAGCTGAGTCTGCTCAATAGACCTAACGCGTAGTTTTTCACCATTAAGAGACGGGTGTTGAAGGGGACAATTTTGCTCACATTTAATTTCGCTCACATTTGCCTATTAAGTGCAAATAATGTGCCACACATCAATTGCTTCTGATCGAGTTGCATAATAGCCTAAACCTGCAGCATATAAGCGCCGCGCTTGGTCGGTGGTTGGGTCATCAACTCATCATCCTGAAAATTATGAGGCCTATAGGCTTTTAGGCCATAATAATAATTAGGTCTGTAGCCTACGCACTTTCTACAAGCAGATCTGAAGACTGTCTGAAATTGTTCTTTTACGTCGGGGCTGAAGTGGGAGGGCCTCCGAGAAGTTGGGTCATCCACTGAAACCGACTTGGCCAACCGGATTATGACCTGGCATCTCAACGAATTACCCATAAGTCTGGCTACTGCGGAATTCATTTTTATATAGCGCCCATGTAGTTATAATAATTATCATTATAGGTTGATCTTTAATGTGACGCGGATCTTGTGGGTGCTGTGAAATTTTCGAAAATGCACATTGCATCAGGCCTTAGGCCTACACGACAGATTCAGCCTGTAGGCCTACGGCTGGGCCTACAGGCCCTAGTGCATGTATTCTGAATGAATTAATAATTTGTGACTAGCCTACAGTCATATAAATTTCGACTTAACTCATTGAAGTTGATTCTAAATCCTGCGTTTGATTTGTTTGTGAATAACCTTGGTTTCAGTGATACGGTGATTTACATTTGCAATCCATGCTTTGTAATTTATGTGAAGAAATAGGGGCGGCAAATCAATAACCTATTGTAAATTACGTTTTGTCAAGTGATCACTGATCAGGCCTAACATTGAAATCGAGAAACGTGTTTTCTGCAACGAGGTTTCTGTGTATGAGACGTGCGGATGAAGACAATTATTGGCCAGTGCGTGCTTCGGCCCGAGGATGAATACACGGTGAGAGGGTCATGTGGTTAAATGGCCGCAACTGATGGAAATAAATGTGATGTGCTTCTAATTTAGAGTTGAAATCGCACGGATACTGGCCTTAAATCACGTCTCCAACAGACAGTTAGAACAAAATCCTCTCAAAGATGGATTCTTTGTTTCCGATGAACACACAGTCAGACGAATTCATGAACTGTCTGGATTTTGGAGACGCAAATGTGACAGACGAGGTAAGGATCTCTGCGAAAGCACTTAATAAGAAAAAGACATGTGCCATATGTTCATAGTTCATGCGCTTTAGTGTCGACAGGCAGAACTTCGGTCATTATTGCCTACTTTACTCTATGATTTAGATTAAAAGTAAATTTTTTAAGAACACGAGTCTATGACGAGCCAAAGAAATATATTAGTTACCGTAGTGCTGTGATTAAAATCGAAGGCCAGATTAAAATCAATGACAGAATATAGACTAAGCCTGCATTTCCGTAAAGCATAATCCACTGTACAAAATGAACTAAATGGCAGACTACTTTGGAAAGGGTGTACTTTTAAACCATCTGGCTATTAAGAGGTGGTTTTATAATAGCAACATACTGCTCTAATTTCGAAAAATTGTTTTATCTATCCATCATCATGAGTATTGCAAGTAGAAATCCACAACAAAAGGTTAAAAAGTTATGGTAGGATTTTGTAGTGCTCAATTATCAAATATCATGACTTATTCACAGCCTGAAAGCACACTTTACTAACTCGGTTCAGACCAAATAATAATGAAATAACAGAAATTATGCTGGTGCTATGTATACTGCCACAAAAATGTCAGAGTAAGCTTCCTGTATCAGATCACTTTGTTTTTACAAAGATATACTCAATCATATCAATAGCAGATCACCAGCACTAGATAAAAAATCAACCGTTTACACCAAGTTTAGAATGAAGCTCTGGCTTATTTGAGCATAACTGGAACAGGTTTCTGTAAATTGGCATTTGTCAAATTCTGTCTGTGTAATGGTTTCTTACTTGAAATAATCATTTATTATCTTTTATTATAAATTGTTTCTGAATGCAGGATGATAATTATGCCAGTATTAGTGTTATAATTATTCTGTTTGATCAAATTTGAATAGCAGCAATGTTTAATCGTATTTGACTGAAAGGATTTTGACCATTTACACTTTGCACCACTTAGAGCATCGGTTCTCAACCGGGGGTCCGCGGACCCCTGGGGGTCCGCAGCGATCTGCTTGGGGGTCCGCGAGCAAGTCCTGATAATTATATATTTCTTAGTTAAAAATAGAAGTAGATAATTGTTTGTCAATTTTTCAATATTTCCCCTTTTCAATGGGCCTAATCTTATTAGTTATATAAAATTGTACTACAGGAGTGCAGAGGCATAAGCTACAGGCTCTAATATTGTAACACACATGTCCTATTATTATAGACCTATAGGATAATAGAGTCACACAGTCGCGATAATGCGCCAAAGACGCCAAATTTTATTGGGGGTCCGTGACCGGGACCCAAAATTAAAAAGGGGTCCGTGAGTCTGAAAAGGTTGAGAACCGCTGACTTAGAGCAATGTTATTCAGGTCATTGTGAAAAGCTCGAGTTTTGCAAATTTTTAAATGTGCTCAAGGCTGAAAATTTTGTCCTTGGGACCTCACAATTTATTTTGGGCTCCTTTTAATAGTCCGGCAGTCGCCATGGCGATATTGTGAATTCTGATAGTATGACGGCCGTTGGTTACCTATGCTAGATCACACTATTCATATGTCATGTTGCTAAGTTCGTAATAATAAACTCGTGCTCTTTGGCATATGGGTCAGTCTATGGTAAAGACCAGTATGTCTGCCGTATGAATTTTTACATAATTGATGGTTTCATCACATGCCTTGTGATGTAACTAACGAAACAAACGTAGTACGTTTTCATGTGCATAGCAAAATTTCCTAACGTGAACATTCAGCTGCTCATCCTGCGACTTTTGGGCTACTTTTTGTCCTTAACTTGCATCAAAGCATTTCCAAAATCTGGCAACTGTGTACTAGAGTGCATTGCCTCGGGATTGCTTTGAGTTTATGCGCTTAACCAACTTAGGCGTTTCTGAATAATGAGACGTTCACACGTACTGTGTAAAATTGGGTGCATAGTGCATACACTGATATATTTGAGAACAGATGGACTGATGGAGCCTACAATAGACCCTACATACAGTCCTTACTAAAATGCCTTCGGTAGTCATTCTGTTAAAGTAAATCTAAGTGTTAAATTGGAAGTGCAAGTACCATATACACTGTACATGTGGTTCACATCAATGTTTTACTCATTCATTCATTGATTTTTAGCATTTGTATATAATTCTTTTAAGGAACTTACCCAACAGCCCTGCCAGGCCAGCTTTGACTAAAGATAAAAGACTTTAGCGGCTTGTGAAGCCCTGTTGGGTGGACCACACATAAAGAACAAAGGCAATAGGTGATTTCAGAGCTGAACAGTCACAGCACTGTCTAGCCTGAGGAACTTGGAGCTGACCCCTCATTGCGGAGTGAAACACTTGATGTTCTGCATCATTGGGCACTTGGCTGCAAGTTTGATGGAGCAGAGCTGAGAATGCCATAAAAAACCATAGCAGCCATGCAGGATGAAATACCTCTCACAGGCTTACAGACGTTTAACACATGATATTTGCCTTTATTATTAATTAAAACTAACGTACCACAGTATGATTACAATGGATGATTACAAGTTATTGAAGAAGTTGAATTTAATTGTATGGCATTCATGCATGGCGCTCATCACATCTTCTCGTTTTACCAACGCCACCAAGTGAATGATAGTTGATCTTTTGGAGGGTAACAGGATTTGATGATTATCTATGTATGTGCACTTGTTATAGCGCCCCTTCAAGCTCTTTCTCTACTCAGAGGTGCTCCCGATGCAGAGCGGACACTGCATCGGAGTTTCACACCGAAGTGCTGAGCAATTGTACGTGAAGGACTTGCCCAAGGTCCTTACGCGGGGAGGTGGATTCGAACCTCGGACCTTCCGGCTCCAAGGCAACGACGCCACCACTAGACCACCGCGCCCCACGATCTATGCTGATCTTCATGCCAGAGTTTTGCCATTCACCGATAATTCTTCGTTTAGATAATGTTTTACGACTTAAATGAGTGTCAAGCAAGCTACAGGAACAGTGTGCACTGTGCAGTACTGTGCACACTCTGGAATGTTGAATGACTACAATTTGCATTACCACCACACCGACATTTTCTGTCCATGGACGAACTGCTAGGCAGCCAGACTGTTGTAATCTGCATTTAGTCTATGCAATTAAGTGGTTTGAAAAAGGAGCTGGGTCTGAGTTCGGGTGTAAGGCAACAAGCGCTGAAGCCGACACCTTTTGTCCGAAAAATGTGTGACTTTTCATTTTTTTCTAATATGAACTTTTTGGTCTGTGCTCTTTGATATCTGATGACCTTTGTTTTGTATTAATTTATTTTCCACACTATTATCATTGCATTTTAATTAAGCAGTCGTGTGAAGGAAATTGCTTTATGTGACTAAATGTTGGTAATTGGTATCGAGTTTATGAAATAATACACGAAAATGTGATGAATGCATCTTAAATACACGACCGGACAAAGGCAGGTCGTGAAAATCAATGCATGGTCGCAGACCTAGACAGACCCGGCTCACTTTCAGCCCTGGATATACCTGGGGAGATCCATAACAGACCTGTATTCAGCTATGCACATTAGCAAATAATTAGTCACATGTATGATATGCACATACCTGAAATTTTGTCTTGCATAGAACTATATTTCTTTAAAATAGGACCAACCAAGATCTATGTTCAGTGGCAAATTGTGCATTTATCTATTATGCATAGTTATAATGGCGTCAACTGCGTATAAGTTTCAGAATTTAGTATGATGTCTATTCTTTAATTTATTTAGCATTGATCAGCATTTATTTTCAACTGTTGTTTATCTTGCTTTTTAAGTTTGAAGTAATTCTCCAAGCATTTTCTTTGAACTGGAGAATGTATTATGGGATCACCTTACATTACCTTAAGCACCTTACATTACTTTAGGCTCTTCATGTCATGCAGTGTACTTGATTGACTCATCATCTAATTCTTATGTAAATTTAAAAATAATATATTACATTCCCTATATAATTTCAAACACGTGTATAGATTAAGGCTAATTTGGTACTGGTATTATCTAGAATAGCAGTTTATAATATATTACCGAAATCTAGTCTTTTGTTGAATTGTAGTCTTTTTTTGATGAGTATTGAGTAGTAGCATTGTTTTCATTAATTGTTTCTGGAAACAAATGTTCATACGTCCATCTTGCGACTTTTATTTTCTTATTTTGCCACTTGTTTGATGCAGATGTGGTTGCCAGAGGACCTACTCACTTATCAGCCTTTGTTGAACGACTGCATGCTATCCGGTGAAAAGAAAGTTCCTGTTGTGTTGAGCGCAAAAGATGTCATGCTATCTGCATGCGGGCAAACTGCACACGAACAGTTTCTGGCCTTCATTAAGGATCAAGGTGAGATCGCGAACAGACTGTTAAAGACGTTTTCTGTAACCGATTTTGAACTACATTATGTAGTCGGCCTACTCAAGTATTCTCTAATCAAAAAAGAGATATGTTGACTAACTGACAAACTCCGTGAAGTTTGGCCGCTCTTCAGGTAGTTAAGCCGTATTACTATCCTGCACCTTTCTTTATCGTTGATCACGTTTGTTGCATCATTGTTTGCTTTATTTTTCAGAGTTTGTCATTAATTAGCATAATAGGATTGATAAGACATTTCCAACAACATATTAAGCTACAGAAGTGACAATTAGCTCAATTATATCTATATATATATAAATATATATATATACTAACTATATAATATATATGTATATATATATATATTTGTATGTGTATATATGATTATTATCTCATTGATATACACTATGAGAGGAACTTTAAAAGTCTTCAAATACAACACAGTAAGTGTAATAATTTTTAATATTTAGCAGTTGTAAAATAAAGTGCTAATAATGTTGGTAATAATATTAATTTGTTAGCACAAATCTACACAACATTTGTTATTAACCAAATCAATGTTATTAAGCAAATCTATAGGGACAGAAATGGGGTGTATTTTCAAGTTAAAGATGTTTCTTTAAAAGTTAAGCAGGCAGGGTCAGTTACTTTTTTTTACCAAACTTTAAAGTTATGCATACATGTGTGTATCAATTGTAGGAGTCGGACCTGTTGTAAAAGTATTTCACATTAACCCTTTACCCGTTCATTTTCCTGTTAAGCCCGTGTTTTTAGTGGATATTCTCGGGGCAAACGGGTAAAGGGTTAATAATTTGTTTGGAGTGATTTTAAATCGATCTTCCATAAAATTGTCTTCGCTTATAGAGTTTGATCAAGACATTTATCCGCTCGTGGATCCGAACGTTGCGATGACACTCGACAAGGAGAGGGAAACGTTAACAGCGGACGAACCGGCGATCACCGAGATCGTGATGACAGAGGCGGCGTTTCCATGCGGAACAGAAACGGAAGAGTGTATGGTCGAAGACAGCACACCCGTCTGCGCAGTACCAACAATACCGACCAGCACGCAGAACACGCATTATGTTCTGACGTACCGACCTGCGAAAAATTCTATCTTGAAGACACACTCGACGACCCCCGCTTTGCAGACGACGATTGACTCTTCGTCGGAGAAGTTGAAGCAGACGATGCCGAACGTACAGAAGGTGCAGATACGACTGATGCCGCAGAATGTGACTAGCAGAACTCATGGACCTATTAGATCTCCTCAAGGTGATTATCAGGGCTTTTTTAACTCTTTCCCGCCGAACCGGGTCACCCGTGACCCCATTAACAGGATAGGTATCAAAACAATTCCGGCTGGAATGGGTTAACGTGCAGTTGAACACAAAATCTGCAGTTCTAAATGGATTTGTGCAGTTGTAGAAGCACTTCTGTACGGGTAAAACTAGCGAAAAATGGTCATTGTCCTACGATTGGAGTAATTTACCGTGGAGGATGGGAAGGAAAAGAAGGGGTTGTGCAGTTCTAAAAATTCCTTAAAACAGCCCTGGTGACTATCACACTTATGAGTTATATCTGATTAATACCTGCCAAAAGTTAGGTCTAATCTATATATATAAAAATGAAACTTTCCAATAGTTTGTGTAAAGTGTTCTCGAAACATACCGCACAGATTGTTTTGAAAATTTTTTCTCCGAATAAACGCAATATTTTCCACAAAAAGTGAACTTTGCATTCCGCTCCACCGCCATTTGCAAATTTAAAACCGCACGTTGCCAGATTCACAAACGCCTTGACAGTGACTGCGACCATGCAAACGAAACATGAATGAGGTTGCGTCCCGTGACGTCATAAGCGATTCGCATAATTATTTTGCGGCCTTCTTGGTTGAGGGAGGAAAGGAGCGGAGGGGGCGGGACGGAGGGGGAGGGGAGGGGGAGCGGGACGGAGGGGAGGAAGAGGGGAAGAGGAGGGGAGAGGGAAGGGGGAGGGGGAGGGAGGGGGAGGGGGAAGGGAGAGGGGGAAGGGGAGGGGCAGAGGGAGGGGGAGGGACAGGGGGAGGGGGAGGGAAGGGGGAGGGGAGGGGAAGGGAGGGAGGTGGAAGGGAGGGGGAGGGAGACGGGGAAGGGGAGGGGGAGGGGAGAGTCTTTTCTGCCACAGCAACGCGTGGCCGGGTACAGCTAGTCTCGTATAAAAATATAATATGTTGTGCTATAAGTATCTCATTTTCATAGGGTCAATCACTAGATATGAAGTCTCTTCCTTGAAAACAGATTCGATTATAACTTGTTCTTCAGTCAAGAGTACTCAAGACAGTAATAAGCCTCTCAATATTTTTTGCCGACGATGCTGAACTATCTCATGTTTTTGCTGGCTTAAACAGTGCCAGAGACTCTACTAGGTGTCTGGTTGCATCTGTTATTTTTGTCAAAGTGAACTGAGCTTCTTTCTTGCTGCATTCAATATACAAAATGTAGATCCCAAATTTTATAAAATATTGTAGATCCCAGATTTCATTCCATTATTTCTGTCAGCTTTGCTGTCAGTACCAGTTTGTATCTTCTGATTTTTGAGCATGGCAAATTATGAATGGCTCATACATATATAGCAGCATTACATGTATACGCAGAATAGTGTGTGCTTCTATTTTAGAGAGTAATGGCATGAAAAATCTTCCACTGTCACCTCCAAACAGCGACAGCGACGGCAGCTTGAGTCCCTTGCGATCAGACCGGCCTAGTATCACGCAGACTCATTTGTCACAAAATGTGACACCACAAAAGCCAAAGATTACTACGTCACTGCTGTCGAGCTCTGTGAGTTGTTATTCATACAATTGCTATTCAGGAAACTGTTTCTTTGGGATTGTGCGCTCGTGTGCTACCTTTCTCATGATTCATTCACCCTGCTCATTCACCCTGCTAAGCATTGTTCCTATTCAATGAATTCATGTTGTGAGTTCGGAAAGTTAGAATCAGGGAACCAGAATGATTTAGAGCAAGTCACATGTACTATGACATAGTATAGGGTAGGACAAAGGCTAAATTTAACTATAGAAATTGCTGCTTGACATTCATTCATTCGTTCATTCAGTCATTCAGTCATTACAGGGATTTATATAGCACCCCTTCAAGGTTGCTATTCAGGATTGCTTCTGACTCAACCTTGACCAAAGAAGAGAGTTTTAAGATTGCGATATAATGTGTCTGGAGACCTTGACACTTGGCAGTAGGCGCATGGATTGAGGTAACCCATTCCAGACCACAGAACCTGTTTTATGTCTCAACAAGGTTAAACGCTTGGATGCGGGTGACTTGAGACATTGTTGTTTCACATGTCTTGTTAGCTTTACTAAGAGACTGAACATTTTGCTGTTCATGTCTTTGCTGTGGTGCAGTTATGTTCAGCTTTATGAACTGCTGTGTTTTACGTCAGATGCCGTCATCCGGTCTGATAATCTTATCTGAAGAGGAGGAACGCACCCTCATCTCCGAAGGTTATCCGGTCCCTACAAAATGGCCGCTCACCAAACAGGAAGAAAAAATCCTAAAAAAGATTCAGCGTAAAATTAAAAATAAGGTGCGTGGATGTGAACTTTGCACAAGTCTGCAAGTGGTGGAATTATTCTTTCATATGATTAGAAATTCATTGACTGATCTATAGCCAATTGTAAGTTGCTGTGTAATAAACCATTCTGTGTCAGATTCATGATGTAGTCGTTACTTGTGATGCCGCATATGAAAAAAGACCACAATGCAGGATTTGAACAAAGTTACCCATAAAAATATAAAGTTTTCGCTGAAATTTGTTATAGGACACCTATGCTTAATTGCTTATCAATCCAGTACAATAGTGCACGAAAATAAATGGCTGCAATAATTTTTTTCCAAATAATCACATATAAAAGGATCCACAAGGTGATATCAATCTAAAAATAAATACTTTCAAAGCAGGGGTTATTCATACCACCACAAACAGCAATAATTCTTAAAATAATGATGCACGATGCTATGCAATTGGAGTATTAGGTTGCTTCTAATTTGCACAGTGAGAGCACATGCGTAAAGTGTAAGTGATTTGAAACTTAACTGTAAATGAGTTTTTACCAAAATTCTTCCAGGTAAAGAATGTTGTGCATTGTACCAAAATAAATAACAACATATTCGCATTGTATAACATTAATCAGACATAATTTTTGTCTGAATTTTTGCTTGTAATAGTATTACGAACAAATTATCTGAATCTGCAATTCAGTTCCTTTTGATATACGGCACCACACTAATTGTTTCTTCTCTAGATCTATAACTTCTCCTTTCATCCTTTGATAATTATACAGTGTAGACATTTCAGCCATGTTGTAATTATGTTATCCATGTGTGTGAACAACATTGTGATTGAATTATGGCACTGTCGCTATTACTTGACGCTCCTTCATCATTATTTATAATATATATATATAAGAATTTTATATATATATATAATATATATATATATTGCTCTTGAAGCTGCTTCATCATTACATATATATAAAAAATATATATATATAATATGTATATATATTGCTCTATTCGTTGACACACTTCAGCTGCGTCTCATTGTCCTCTTTGCTCTCTGACTCACTATATGACCTCTCTTGTTCCCCAGGTGAATATGGCCATGGCCCATTGACTACTTTTGCCTACTTTTTCACTGTGGAATTACCTTCCTCCCACTCTTTGACCCTAACTGGTAGCCTCTCTGCATCCATTCATTGCCTCATATCCTTTGTTTTCCCTCGAGGCTCATTGCAATGGGAGCGCCTCTGATTAGTTTACACTGTTAAGAGGCACTTTTAAAATGCTCAAATACAATATAATACAATATGTAGTTAAGTTAGGAATTTATTAATCTTCCACGAGCATTTCTGATGTCGTTGTAATCCACTTTGCTTGCATTTGATCATTATGAATTTCTTTTTTATGTAGGTGTCTGCGCAAGAAAGCAGAAGAAAAAAGAAGGACTACATCGACAACCTAGAAAAAAGGTTACTTGTCAAGCTCCAAATAATTTTTATGTAACTAGTATTTTGCGTTTGGGGGTTACTTGCCAAGTGTTTAGACTTTTGTGTTTAATTGATACATTACTTCAAATGACCTTATCATTTGCACTTAGGGACGATTCATAAATGACGTCACACACCTAGGGGAAGGGGTCACACATTTGTGACGATAAGTGACGGCCCCTTACTAGATACCATATGAATTTTGGAGTGACAACGGGAAGGGGTAAAAAATTGTCCTAAATTGCAAATGTCAGTTATGGACGGCACCTAAACAGCAGTTTTCTTAAACCTATTTTTTGCAGTTTTTAGTTTGTTCAATTTGAGGGACACTTGTTGCATAAGAAAGTAGAAAAAAAATAGGAAAATGAGTGATGGTCTGAATAGTGGCTTAGGCTTACTACTGTTGGGAGCGTTTAAAAGGTACATAAATTTGGAAAAAAGCTTCAATTTCATTTTTACAAATGTCTGCAAATGCTTGAGATAGTTTCTTATTTGGTCATCTGAATTATATACAGGCTTGAAGCGAGTAATCAAGAAAACACAAGTCTAAAGAAGAAAGTCGAGAAACTGGAGCATGGCAACAGGTGAGTGTTGTTGCGACTCAAGCATTTGTGTTGCATTGGATACAGACGTACATTTAGTTGGTAACAGATGTCGGATGAATTCTCTGTATGTAGGAGGAGAATGACTCGTGGTGGATCAATGTTTTAGATTTGCGTTGAAGGAAATTTGCAGTGTAGTTAACGATTTTTAAAGTTTTCCGATAATTATTTATATGCCACTGTCTGCTTGCAAGTTAATTTTTTACTCAGCGGCAAATGAAATAGGTTGTAAACCACTCATTTTGCTGTCAGCCTTCTCAGTTTGTCCTTGCAGGATTTTGTACGGGTTATTGCACACTTTTCTGGTACTTGGTTCGTAGGCAAAGAAAACTCAGGCGAAAAT
This sequence comes from Lumbricus rubellus, assembly GCA_945859605.1. Taxonomy (NCBI): domain Eukaryota; kingdom Metazoa; phylum Annelida; class Clitellata; order Crassiclitellata; family Lumbricidae; genus Lumbricus; species Lumbricus rubellus. The sequence continues at coordinate 30,876,093 of OX243814.1, forward strand.
TAAATCAATTGAGTAGAACGGTGTTTAACTGCTGATAGAATTTAGGTGCTGTCTTTGATATTGTCATGGTCAGCAATATTTTTTGTCATCCCAGGATATCAAAGTCATGTCTTGTCTTCAACCGAGGAAGGTTGAACACAAGATAAGACTTTAACCCTTTAATGCCGAGATGGTAGTAAATGGTATGGGAAATCTTATGCTTTCCAGCATTAAAGGGTTAATACCTTGGGATGTGGTATTAAATGACAGGTGAAATGCTTCTGTTGAATGTGTCACAGTCTTCCAGTAAAGAATTCCGTTGAAGTTGATTGTGACTGCTGAGAAATTGACAGAATAAAGGGATGCATCGAACTGTATTTATGTTCGTGTGTGTGTGTGTCAGGGTTCTCATGTCACAGATTGAGCAGCTAAAGAGAGCCATGCAGTCCGTATCAGCACAGACTTCAACCTATGTCATGGTCAGCAATATTTTTAGTATCCTTAATAAATTTAGCAGAACTTGTCTTGAGCTGACGGTCATTTTCACAGTTTTGTTAAAGGTTTGCAGATCGCAGAAAGTTCATTTCAGTTGTGTACAGTGTACACAGTGGTTAATGCTGGAAAAGGTTGTGAATGCCTGTTGTTGTCGAGTGCAAGAAACGTTATACCAGCTAAAGGAACTTGATTCTTTGACTGCCATCTGTTACTGAGTTTTGAAGAATTTGTAACATCATTTTTGCAGAAGCGTTTGTCAATGGAGTTTGACTGAAACACCTGTTTCCATTTTGTGAGAACTTAAGGCACGTTTGCTCTGTTTTGAACATGACTTTAGCACTCTTCAACTGTCCAGTTATAGTATTGTAAAAATTAATTAATATTTATGTGCTGCCAATTTGACAATGTACTTTTCTACATGGGTGAAGATTTGATGTTTGATTTTTTGTAGGTGTTTGTTTTATTCTTTGCCGTTTTCCTCGGTGCATGGAGTCCTCTGACGTCTCTCCGTTTCTCTCCTGTTTCCTCTTCAGTAGAGATTGTGAATCAACAACAAGTTGGAAAGTCTTTTCCATCAGGACCGTTACCATCTGGCCAACAGGTGGCTCTTGAGACCAGTGACTACAAGACTCCAAACAGTGAGTATTCACTACGTCTGAAAACCTTCTTTGATGTGATTTTTGAACATTGTAAGACACTGAGCTAGTTGCTAATTTTTTGCACAACTGTGTTGACGCTTTGCATACTAGAGGTTGAAAGTTTAGACATGCATAGCTTTCTGCACAGTCCTTAGCTGTAAGATTGTGACATTTATAGCTGTGCTTGCTGAAGCAGAGCGTTAGAGAACCAGCATTCATCTCAAATAAGTATAGTAGCTGTTAATTAAAATGATTATAGATGAGTTGATATTTCTTTGTTGGTTGGTGGGAAAGGCCAGCAGTGCTGTAAGTTGCATTCACACTAATGATTTATAGATCTTGTCATGTGATATTTATGAACACCGCAACTGATGTCAGGCAATATAATTATAATTTTCAAGAACATTTTCCACCAGCTTCAATAAAGGCTAAGAAAAAGTTTACTAAAGGTTTTGGCCAGCTCATAAATACATGTAGATCAAATTTGTAGTGTCTGATAGATTTCATGGTTTTACAACACTCATTTTTGGTTCAGATATTGGCTGTTGCAATGCTCATGTTTCCTGTGCATAGAGTATTAAGCTGACAAACCCATGCTGTAAACAAAGCAGGCATAATATGTGTTTCTAAGCAGAAATAGCAGACACGCTGCATTAGAGAAATGTAAAAGTGCACCTGCGGTAGGATGACAATACAAAGACATGACGTATGTTTACCTGTTGATACCTGACTTGATTGATGTCAGTCATGTCATGCTGTAAGTTGCAGGTGTGAAGTGTTCACCTAAATGGCAGACTGCATCTTTGCCCTGAGTGTCTGTCCAAAACATAATCATGTGCAGAGTTTAACCGCTACCAACGAATGTCGGCAACCGTGGGAGATTTGTGTATCATCGTGATTGCACAATGTTTGTTGAGAGGTGCATCTGTGTATGTATTCAAAAACAATGGTCTACATATCAAGCCAGCAATGACAAAGACAGACATGTCTGAACTATGTATACGTGGGTTCAAACGTGAGACAATAATACTCACTGAGGAAACAGAGCTCTAGTAGCATAATTTATTTATATTAAATTTGAAATAGTCACACGTATTTATTTGAAACACCGAAAATGTAGAAAGACGATTTATGATGATGAGACATACAATGCATGCCACAATATCACATTTCAATAGGAATGCAATTTTTGTTGACATTATCATGAGTAGAACTGATGTTGATGTCATTATGAACAAAATTGATACTGACATTATGATGAATGCAATATTGATGTTGGCATTATCATGAGTAGAACTGATGTTGATGTCATTATGAACAAAATTGATACTGACATTATCATGAATGCAATTGATGTTGTCATTATCATGAATAGAATTGATGTTGACATTGATGTTGATGTCATCATGAATAAATCTGATGCTGACATTAACGTGAATGCAACTGATGTTGTCATAATGAACGTACAACAAATGTTGACGCCATGATATTATTATTATTATGATATGATGGCTTGACGTCTGCTTTTATTTTCTAGTGAAATCGCGAACACTGATGTCCGTTGCCGAAGACCCTGAAGATGGAAATGATGCGTCACCATCGGCAACCTGCTTCGGCGGAATGCTGAGCTGGCTTCTGCACTCAGGGTCGTCGAAAGCAAAGCACTACGAGCAGTCCGACAGCCTTCCCATCGCCCCCATGCGTGTGGAGCAGGTGAAAAGTGAGAGTTCCGTTGGAAGGTCATTGGAAAACGAGACAACGCAGTGGAAGGCGAATGGTGGGCAGCAGATACCGGCCGGCGTTGACATGATCTACACGTCGGATTTCATCACAGTTCCCGCTTCGGAAAGTTAACTGTAGAGAATTAATTGTTTAGTAGCACTGGTTATAATCTGTACAGAAGAAGGTATAATATTTCAATTTCACGAGTGCCTTGTGAACAGAAGTGTGGAGGAAAAGGCACTTCACAAGATGTGTGATGCACTTAGTCATTCGAATGCAGCGCTCAATGATTCGATCGAGAAAAGGAAAAACAATTCATGGGTATCAGGTTCTGCGACGCGCTGCTGCCAAGGGTGAGATTTACACGATTATGCAGTGCATCAAGATTTTCCATGATTTACTCCAATGCGGTCGAGTGCTGTAGTGTTTGACAAGTAAGTTTGCTGGTTAAAGGCAACGTCATGACTGCGAATAATTACCTGGACCTTATTAGGTGATTACGTCCTGCCTGATTATGCACAACTTAGCGATTATTCGTGAACTGACAATCAATCACTCGGTTAACTATTGAATTATTTGAAATTTTCTGGGAGAACGAGAAATTGTGAGATCCCCTTAGTGAATAGCGAAGAAACAGATGAATTGGTAGGCAGGTAAAGGCAGCAAAAACAGAAACACATGGAGATGGTGAGAGACAGAAAAAGAGAGAAAACAGTATTAGAAAAAACAACAATTTTTTTAAAATAGTGATAGGTAGATGATGATGCTTAGAGGGCGATGGAGACAAAGTGGAAGAACTGGCACAAAGGCGCCAGGAGGAGACGGAGACACTAGGAGGAGACAATACGAACATTATTTACTGTTGTTTGAGAAGGGAAAACTGATGGTAGTGTGAATGCAGTTGTGCACTTGTGTTCAGCTTAACCATTTAAAGATGGATGAGCTGCATCAGTTTCCCTTACAGTACATCCCTGTTGTCAGAGGGTTAACGGATGTGTCTTAACACCACCAAAATTGCTTTGCCAATCATCATCGACTTGTGTCAAATGAGAATGATTGTCAAAAGGATTCTATGTAGATGTTATGTCGAAAAGTCTGTTACAGTTATACTTTGGGTTTAGAACGGTTTAACATAACATTAATCTGATTAATTAACAGTTTATTTCATATTCTTGTTGAGTTGGCGATGTGTTTAGACAAGAACTCTGGAAAGATGATTAAATTAGACTTACCGTTGAATGATTGTTTTGGAAATCATTGACTACCTCTGTTGTGTGATAATAATTATTAATGGCAGACGATGATGGCATAAACAATTTTCCGAAGTGTATTAGGTTTGACGAGTCCATTTGCATCGTTAACCCTTTGAACCCTGAGCTCCCGTAACTCTGGATAACTAAAGCAGTCGGCCGGGTTCAAAGGTTAGCATCCCATGTTGAACCCTATGCAATGTGCAAGGCAATGATCTTCTGTGAGTTTAAGGACCTGAGCACTTGTTTGAACCTTATAGTGGCTGTGCTCCAGTTTGCTGCATGTCAATTCTGATGATGGTTTCATAGTTTTCAACAACCGCAGACCAGGAGAATGTGTGAAAGATAAACAAAGACTAAAATATTATGACTGGAAGTAGAATTAGTTAAAGAATTGTCTCCACACCGACTGTTTTTATGGTCAGTGTTTTTAATTATAGCTGAGTTGAGACACAAGTGTAGCAGAAATAATTTTAACAAATTCTGCCATGGCAGGGATTTCAAACCCAGCCTCTTGATTGTCAGTTGAGCAGAATATCCACGAGATTATCATGCACCTGTAACTGAATTGAAATGATTCGAGGTCTGTATGGGTCTTGGTATGTTTTCAAAAGTTTTTGGGTGGTATGGGCAAGTGGAAAAGCAATGACGAGTCTTCTGCTGTTGTGCAGTTATGTAATTGTCAGTTGTTTGACTTTTTGTGACTTCTTATCACTGGAAATGCCAAATACAGGGCTGCATAAGATATTCTGTAGTCACTGCATATCACCCTCATTTGCATATCAGTAATTAATGGATCCTACGTGCTCACCAATGAAATGACAAATGACAGGAGATTTTTGCTCCTTTTCTGTAAATTATTAAAGTCCGAATTATCTTATTTGCCTGAATTGTACTCAAATTCAAGTTTAATGATTGTTCTAATGAACATGAGAGACTGTTAAATTGAATATGCTTGAGTCAGCCATTATAGCCTTCGATGAAACGCAGCGTATATATTCACTGCAGATGTTGTTTTAGTGTCGTCATTCTGAATTGTAAATTGACAAATCTGCATTCATATAATTTATTAGAATTAAATATATATGCAGAAACAGAAATTGTATAAAAAGTTATTTGAGTGTTATTATCTGCACACCGTCTCCATATGTACCATATGCAGTGTGCAAATGTTGAATCTATTAAATAATACTAATTTAATTTGCAAAGGGTAAGATTAATTCCTTTTGCAATGGTCTTTAATACGTGATTCTTAGTTACAATTAGGTTAGAATCAATTTGGTGATGGTGAAGTGTCTAACATGGCACAGAGTTTGCCAAAGGTTACTTGGGCAGGCGATGTGTTGGGATTTATTTGTGCATGTTTTGTCTAACACTTGATGTGCAATGCTGTATGTTAACCCTTTATTGCCGGAGGGTATAGGATTTCCCATACCATTTACTACCATCTCGGCATTAAAGGGTTAAAGTGGCTAAATGATGTTGTGAATTTTAAGGGCCTTCCTCTGCAGCACATTGTACGATAAATAAATGCATGTGATGTTTGTAGTTTATTCTGTGCCGTTCATTTAAGTATTAGGCGAGATGGGCACATAGGGAAGAACTGTTGTTGTGATTTGTAAATAAAATGTTGTACAGAAATGATTTTTTTCATGTGCGAAATGCAAGCTTCCATTGTGGTACTTGTTCTTTCTTCGAATTTTTTTGCTTTTGTCATGATGCATATACAGTACACGGAAATTAAAATTAATTGTATGAATTTGTCATTGTAATTAGTTGTTTAGGTGTACTGTACATATATATACATACATGCGTATGTATGGACATGTATGTGCAAATATAATACAGCATGTGTATGTGAAATACTTGCTTATACTCCCAACTGTTTGTTGGGTACAGTTATTCACATACATGTATCTAATATTGTTTTGTTTGGAAGATAAGTAAATATAAACATTTAGCACATCTATTATTTATACAGACACCTGCATGGGCGTTAACGCAGCCACAGTGCAGGATTTATTTATATGTAATATATATATATATATAATATGTATATATATATATATAAATTGTGATATGTATATCATAATGTATAAAATAAATTTAACACATGTTCTGCACGGCTGCCGTGAATTGTTGAATAATTTAAATTAACTGTTGGTTTTGAGTCGCTTTAAGTTCTTTTTGGCAACATTCGAAATGTTGCGTTCGATAGCGAAGTATGAACTTTAGGAGGTTGTTACGTTTCTGTGCATGTTTATTCGTGACATTTCGCAGGACTTCTTAGTGCTGCACGTTTGGCAAAGATTCTGGTGTTTGGTGACTTTTCCTTTTCTGATGGCAGGATGTTTTTTTGCTCTGTTCACTTAACGTACTTACTTACTTAGCGTATTTACTCACGGACATTTATGCTCGTTTAACTATCGTTACGGCCGTTGCTATCTCGTATACTTTGTGGTGACATGATGCTTTTATTAGTTTATTTTTTAAAATATATTTAAAGAGGTGTAGATAACTGTCGAATATTTAATTCTATTAAATAGATTAGAGCAAAAAAGCCTGTTTACAGCTATTTCCTCTCTAGATGAAGTAATTGAATCTGCCCTTTTTGCCTTGCAGCTTGTCAATTCAAAGCCCCACTTTTGACTGATGTGTTTGTTCACTTAAACCTACCTGTAGGCCTACATCAAGCTATATATACTTTCAGCTCTCTGCCATTTTGTATGTATTTTTTATTAATCATTTCGTGAGTGACAGATTTTGGAGTAAAATCGCTATTGATTCTGTCTTGTCACCGGCTTGTCACGCATTTTCCCTTTCACACAGCCAAGTACTTGCTGGACTAAATCTTCCCATTACTCATCACCTCTTGTTTTTCACCAATATGCATCTATATATGTATGTGTTCCTGTCCTGGCTTTCATACAGCAAACTTTAAGGACATCTCGAGTCTCAAGGGTTCAGTAGGCCTACACAGTACACATGGCTGTTAAAGAGATTTAATTATGTGCATCTTCGTAAATGTTCGCTTACAATAGATGAATAGAATGACCCACCGGTAAACAACACAGAAGCTGTAGGCAAGACAATGCATACAAGAAGAAGCTGTAGATTGGTAAAATATTTGCTGAGGGAGAAGAAGGCGATGTAGGTCCGTGTCTTATCTAGTCCAGTGCTGCATTGGGGGGGAGGGGGGGATCTAGGTTTTTTGAGTGGACCTTTTTCTTTAAGTATAGGCTACCAATCGCGGTGGTAAACTCACGATATCATCCATCCAACAATTAAATGACCTTTTTAGAATATCATCTGATTCTATCCTCTATTTCTTAATTCTATGCCAATTCTACTCTTTCCTTCACATGTAAAAAGCGCCTTTTCAATTTTTCTGGAAGGGGATGTCTTTCCTAGGTAAACTTCCCCTCCCCAGAGACGTCTAGATTAAACACTATAGATTTACAATGATAATTATAACATGAGTTCAGCATTGTTAGGCCTATTACATGGCCTCGTGATGATCGAATGTTGGATTATAAGGGCGGCGGGGAGCCAGCACCGTATCTTAAGAACCTCATCTTAAGACGGATCATAATTAAAGAGCATCCCCTTCGGCCGTCTTCATGTTCCGCAGTTTCTCCGACGCTTTTGCAGCTGAAGGCACAGGCAATGCAGCAGAAGGCATTTCGCCCCAAGAAGGAGGCATTTTGCCCCAAGACGAAGAAGGCACTTCACCCCAAGAAGGAGGCATTTCGTCACAAGGCGAAGAAGGTATTTCGCCCATAGACGCAGGAGGCATAGGCCTAGGCACCGGCTGCGTACGCCCAAGTCGAAGGGGTGTCATGCCAAGTAACTTCGATGAAGACACCTTCATATTCTGGTAGCATCCCTTTGCAAAGCTGTCATCAAACATCTGCCTTCTCTGTTTGCGCACCTTGAAATGCAAAGAAAGCAATCTCTCAATTAATTTGCAAAAGAATGAAGGTCTACGTAGGATAGGCCTACTCGCACATAGGCGAAGACCTGGGCTGAGGATTGGGGGGACTGACGGGTGGCTGAAGGAAAGACGCGAGATTTTAGGACGGACGAAAATTTTCCGCGCCCCTTTTGTCAAGAAAATTTTCTACTTCCGTCGCCAAAAAAGTTGATGACCTTTTTTTAGTCATTTGGTCCAAAAAGTCCAAAAGTCAAGAAAAAAATTCTATTTTCACCCTTAAAATTTTTTTCGCACGCCGTGAACGTCTTGACGCTCAACTTTGGGGGCGCAATACATGGGCCGTCCCCCCAACACCTTTTTGGGTCTCCACCCATGTACTCGCACATAATTATAGACCTACCGATCAGCGCTCACACATGACTGCGGTTCAAAAAATTATGCAGGGCTGATTTACGATATAAAGCTTCCCCTCATAGGCGTAGGGGACATTTCAGGAGTGGGGGAGCAAAAGTTTCAATTTTCCCCGAAAAATCTGAAGACTTTTTTCCGTCCGGCCGAAAATTCCCGTAACTTTTTACTTTTCCGCCCGAAAAAATCTGACGACTTTTTAAAAAAAAATTTTTTTTAGTCGTCCGGTCGAAATTGCCCGAAAATTCCCGTTCCTTTTCCGCCCAAAAAATCTGACGACCTTTTTTTTTTTAGTCGCCCGGTCGAAATTGCCCGAAACTTACCGTTACTTTTCCGCCCGAAAAATCTGACGACCCTTTTTTTAGTCGTCCGGTTCAAATTGCCCGAAAATTCCCGTTACTTTTCCACTGGAGCAAGCAGACCCAGGAAATAGTAAAAGAAACCAAAGAATAGCATTTTTCACGAGATTTCAAGTCAACGACTAAAAAAGGTTGTCATCCGTTTTTGTCTGGAAAAATAGTAATTTCATTCACTCAGATTTTTTCTCGGGCAGTAGTAAAATCTTGACCCCCCCACTGCTGAAATCTCCCCTACGTCTATGATGTTATATAGGGCTTATAAATACCAGTAGGCCCAAATTAAATAAATTAAAAATAATAGGGCTTAGAGCCTTAGAAGCAAAGGTGCACAACTCTCTTAGCATTGTAGTCAGTTATGTGCACCTTTGCTTCTAATACTTAGCCTAATATGAAATTGGCTAAGTTGAATACTGAAAATACGTTGAGCAGGGCTAAACACGTATGAGAAATTAGTAACCTCGTCATATCCCATATTCTTTAAGGCTTTCTCAGCGTCCATCACTGTTGAGTTCTGCGACCTTGCTTCGGCCTACAAAAATCCCAGAAGGCCTGTTGGCTACAGTTAGCCTACTGTAAGCTATACTAAGTTTACATTCCAGTCAATCATTTGAAAAATACGTAGGCCTACGCAAGACCGCAACACTGGGCCTGAAAGATATTATGGTCAATTGAATTGGTCATTGCAAATTATATACCTATAGCCTAGCATAATAGCCTACAGGCATACTGTCCAGGCGACCAAAGCAGCAAAATTAATGACATCTATTAAACCATAAATTATATAGGCCTAGGTTCGTAATGCACGTGCTGAGGGGGCGACAAAAAACCATCTAAAAATTTGGTGGATGATTATAATAATTCTGGATGCAATTCCTCTGGCACACGTTAGAAATTGAATCCGCCTTTCATCAATGACCAGGTAAACATAATACAGCCAACTCTCGTTTTGTCTAGTATATTCTGTGCATTAATTGGTTTCAGCCTTCATGTCATAATATTAGGGAATTTAGGGACAGCAACGAAAAACGGTGTCTGGATCAAACCGTGTGAGAACTGTGACATAGACCTAATAAACACGAACCCCTTAGGCTTACTATGCAGTCAGTGCTTGACCAACAAACCCATGGCGCCTGTTCATGTATGGGAGAAAAGAGTTTTGACTGACCTTTTGAGCGAGCATGACACTCCCTTTCACTGGTTTTGCTGCCCTTTCGTACATATCCAATCCTTGTTTGAAATGTTCGGAATCTCTTAAATACCAATACAATCCGTCTATTGCTTTAGCAAAGTGAAAGTTGCCACTAACGAGTAGGCCTATATTTTAAAAAAAATAAGCTTTGATTATTCCGGTTGTCAAGTTCATAATTATAGGCCTAACCTCAAGGGCGAAATGGTTGGCAGCAAGATCCCACATGATGTCGTAAGTAGGCTAATCAGTATGGCTCACAGCAGTGCGAGAATTGTGGATAAATAACTGAGGGAACTATAGTCTATGATCCATATGGAATTGGGGTGTGAAAACAGACTTTACTAGGCCTATATGAGGTTCTAAGAAAGACTGGGTGTTAAAACCCTCAACTCAGGGCTGTTTTTAAGGAATTTTTAGAACTGCACAACCCCTTCTTTTCCTTCCCATCCTCCATGGTAAATTACTTCCAATCGGAGGACAATGACCATTTTTTGCGAGTTTTAACTGTAGGCTACATAAGTGCTTCAACAAGAGCACAAATCCATTTAAAACCATTGCACATTTTGTGTTCAGCTCCACGCACGTTAAAAAAAGTCCTGCTGTAAGCTTAGGCCTATAGGCCTACCACATTACGCTAAACTGCACCTCAGGGTGAGAATTGCCGGGGGGTTGGGGGGTTCAGCCCCAGTCTTTTTTAGAGTCCCATGTTAAAGTATGTTTTTCATACCCCAATTTCAAGTTTATCATAGGCCAACCCCAACCCCAGTAATTTTTCCACAATTCTCACACTGCTGCACCTCATCAGTCATCATATCGTAACGTCGAAGTACATGGGCGATGATTGGCCTATCATTAAGCCCAAATAAACCTACTTTGCTTTTCTGTTAAACATGTTGCTGTAGGCGAAATCCGTCAATCGCGATTCCATGTACTGGGCGTTGATCGCCTTGTCGGCTGCATCTCGTACGGCATGGGTTCCAAGGACGGGAATATTCATACCTGAGAAAAAAAAACAGATCTTCCAATTACACCTTTACAAAATGCCTTGCGTTATCCTTTTCAGTTCCAAGTGTACACGATATAGAATGTTCATCCATGCAAGGTTATTTGAGTTTGATTTCCAGACTAGGCCTACTATTAAGGCAATTAGGCTACATGTTATCCCCTTATCTCAATATATATATATGCCGGTAGATGGTTCTGGCAGCTGTCGTCATTAATTAAACTGTTTATGTGATTTCTTACACATTACGTCCTAATCCTGTAGACCGAGTTGAGCTCCTGTTGAGCAGTGGCGGCGCCAGAGGGGGGCTAGGGGCTAAGCCCCCTAAATGGCGCTCAACACCCCCCCCCTCCCAAAGAAAAACGCGGAAAATGTCTAAAACAAAACCGCAAAAAGTTGACTAAAAAAGGAATGTTGGCGACCGAAAAATGGAAAATTTCTGGACGGGCTTCAACCCCTCCCAAAAAAACTGAAATCCTGACGCTGCCACTGTTGTTGAGACTTGAATCTGCATGGTTTATAATTTCATTTCCAACAAAAAATGTGATTTACTTGGACCTAATACTAATGTAATCGTATTAGGTCCACTTCAAAAATTTATTTAAAAAAAGATAAGTGACTTCCTACAGGTGCTTGCGGACTGCAGTGAGGGACATTTAGATTAAATCAATCAATCAATCATCATCGTCATCGTTGTCGTCATCATCATCATCATCGTCATCATCATCCATGGGCTGAAAGCTTGTAGGTGAAATCAATCATAGGCAGTAATATCAAAATAAATTAAATTATGGATTAGAAGAACGGAAGCTGCAGTTCAAATGATACATTTTATAAGCATAGAAACGGCCAAACAATTAATAGATTAGAAAGGCAGCTACAGTCTAAATGATATCGTTAGCATAGAAACGAGACTTAACTGCTTTCGGCCTTTTCCCTGTCCTTCGTGATTGGTTTCGTTTCAGTGAAAACACGAACGGCCTTCGACCCATTTGAATCCGTGTAACGAATTTGTACCTGGAACGGCAACTGAAAGGGTCTGTCAGCAAATACTGACGTATCCTTGGGTACAGAACTCGATTCATGAATCACTGGCGCATTGCTTGGTGCATGATCCACTTGTAGATTTGCTGGTTTCGGAATTACTGGTTCCTTAGCTGGTTCCTGACCCATTGGTTGATTGGCTTGTTTCTGAGCCACGGGATTCTTAGCTGGTTCCTGACCTGCTGGTTGATTGGCTGGTTCCTTAGCTGGTTCCTGGCCGGCTGGTTGATTCACTGGTTCCTGAGCCACTGGTTTCTGAACCGCTGGTTCCTTAGCTGGTTCCTGACCCGCTGGTTGATTGGCTAGTTCCTGAGCCATTGTTACGCTTGCTGGTTCTTTACCAGCGGGTGCAGCAGTTGGTTCTGTTGATACTTTACCATGCTTCTGATCAAAGTCATCAGTTGCAGCAGTGGTAGTCTCGGTTTCAACAGCAACAGCCACTGCATCGCCATCATCATCTGGCTCATCCCTCTTATCGTCGCCTCCTTTCTTGTCATCTGTGCATACATAATAATAATATATGCAGAGCACAACAGTTAATCATCGGTAAAAGCAATACTTTATGGTTTATACTTTATACGATGTCGTCCAGCTCATTGACACACGCACGTCCAGTCGTCCACACACATTCACGCACACAATTAAAGGCGCAACAGACATAACGGTCTAACGGTCGTTAAGAACCTACCCGCGCACGAATGCGGATAATGTTCAAAGGGTAGGCCTACGTTATAGATCTACCTAAAGTCCTAAACAGACGCCCGCCCCAAAGCTCAATTGGTAGCCTACCGGTAGCCTACGAAATCAGTTTCAGATCATTTTGTGCCTCACTGGATCTATACTCTAGGCCTATAGTCATAGGCGTACGAGGCGGGGGTGCAGGGGGCAATTGCCCCCCCCCCCAAATTCGGGCAAGTTTGGTGGTTTTTCGGGCAAAACAGACCCAAACGACAAAAAAAAGGTTGTCAAGTTTCGGGCAAGTCTGGTTTTTCGGGCAAAAATAGTCGCGGACGACAAGAAAAAAAAGGTCGTCAAGTTTCGGGCAAGTCTGGTTTTTCGGGCAAAAATAGTCGCGGACGACTAAAAAAAAAAAGGTCGTCAACTTTTTGGCCGGACGGAAAAAATTTTCGGGCAGAAGTTCAATCTTTGCCCCCCCCTCCCCACTTCTGAAACCTCCCGTACGCCTATAGTCTATAGTTGGAGACTTGGAGACGACGCCGCGACGGTATCAAAGATTCAAAGTACCCACCCTGGACCTATTTAGAATAGTTACCCTTTTAGATCAACAGAGCTGGAACCGATTTTGACAACGTCCAGCCTATCGATTTTTTTCTGACTAAGCGACCGGTGGCTGTGTGGGGCGGTCACCGGCGGTGTCAAGGTGTGTTGTACCGCCTACAGAAATGAGGTGGGGGCCGGAGTTGGGCCGCGATGGGGAGGCGGGGTGAGATGAACGGAGTGGGAGGGGGTCGTGGCGGGGGCGAGAAACCGAAATTTTCCGGGCATCGCCGGGCAGGCTACCCCAGCTAGAAACCTATAGGCCTAGTGGCGCATACATTTTTCCGTTAAGAACTTATCTGATTTTGCACCCGTTAGTGGTTTGCTAACTCGATCGATAATAGGCCTAAACGAATAATTATTGTCTATAAGCTTAGGGGCTACATAGAATTCGTAGATAATCAATCATATGACTTGCTCAAGCCTCAAGGCCAAAATTTCTTATAGGCTAGTTTAATCTAGCCTATTTATCTAAATCTAATTGAACCCGATCGCAATGAAGACTAGGCTACCTTTGCAGCCATCAATCGGCTTTGGTTTTTTCTTCGGACGAACACCGTATTCAAACGAAACTTCGGTTCCTCTAGTGACGTTTCCAATGTCTCTCAGCGCATGGCTAGGTCTGTCTGGTTCCCCGCGAACGTATCTATAATAGCAAGCGAACAGGTTGCACTCCAAATTTTACATTTAGGCCCTAATTCAACTAGTGTATCGCCACCCATCTGGCAGACCTTCCTCCCTTTGTCCAGGCTTAGAACCGGCACAGGGACGTTGTTGGTTCCCTGTGGCGGAGGATGGATGGCATTGGATGCAGTTTAACGTCGTGCCCAGGACCTTTCAAGTGAGTGCAACGTAACATATCTCTACCCATCCTGATAGCATTCCGTTGCACACAATATACAGTAAACCATTTAAGTTAAATTTCCTAGGATGCATTTTCTGCATTGGGATAGCCCCAATGCACTGAATGCAGGCCATGTGCGCATGTTCCAATGCACTACTTTTGAGATAATAAAATTTGTACTCAATGAATGATCCTCAAATTTCACCATAATCGTGCTTTCCTGTACTGCCCTAAACAATTTATTGGTGGGTTACGCTAAATATGCACTAGACATTTAATGCAATAGTTGAGACTGAATGAGTAAAAATGTAATTTTTTTGCCCGAAAATGCATATTTCCATGCAATGTCTCTGCAAACCATTTTTTTATTGCAGGATAAGACGTATGATCATTCGCCACATGAAAATACGTTCCCTGGGTAGGGCCACACGAGAGTATAATTATAGGCCTATAATTATAACCACGACTTCGATACCACTATGCTCTTTTTGTCGTACCGCTACTAAGCAGCGAAGAGCTTATTCCGTGGTGGCTCCAGCTATCTGGAATGGCTTCCCTACGGCTCTCCGTTCTCTTCCTCGTGACTCTGCTGGCTCTTTCTACCGTCTTCTCAAGACCTTTCTTTTTGACCAGGCCTGGGTTGGGAGCGCCTCTGAGTAGAGATCTCGAAGAGGCGCTATATAAATTTATGTGATTGATTGATTGATTGATTGATTGATTGATTGATTGATTGGTGCTGTCCCAATGCAGGACCTGTCCCAAACCTGGACAATATCCTCTATATTTTTATTTCTGCATTTGCTATAGCGCTCTTCAAGCTCGCTACTCAGAGGCGCTCCCGACTACAGCGCGGACCCTGCATCGGAGTTTCACGCCGAAGCTCGCGAGCAATAATTGCAAGCGGACTTGCTCAAGGTCTCTTCGCGGTGGCTTGAGGTGGATTCGAACCTGGAACCATCCGGTTCGAAGACACCAAACTCACCACTAGGCTACACTACCGCCCCCCCCCCCCAAAGTGCCATCTAGACACAGCCTATAGGCTACTGCTGACTTTACTAAATTGAACAACACGTGTAATGCAAGGCCTGAATATAGATTTGGCAACATTCTGGTAATATTTATGTCTAAAAATGACGGAATGTAAAGAAATTCTAAAAAGCACTACAGTTAGTTCATTGTATGAAAACTAATGACTGTTTCATTGCAAGTGCAAATCAGCTGCTATTTTACGTGATTTTACCATCCCTGTTAGCTAACAGTAGGCTACTGCAAAGAATTCTACTGAGATTCGGAAACGCAATGCATGAACAATGAGCGTATATAGACCTAATCCCACTTACAAGTTCCTGTGCACAAAGAATCTAGCTGCAGCGTGAGTTGCTACTATTGTATCCTCAAGAATGTTTCCAAACTCCTCTGTGGCTGTCTGTGGATCCACAACGTTCACCTGTTCACCAACAGAAGAGTGGAAAAGTAGGCCTAACAGCATAACGGAAAGTAAACTTTAAAAGGTTCACTATAATAGCTTACATACCAATGTTGTAATTGAAGATAGCCTATGCGTGTATTGCAGGCTGTCTGTGCCGCCATAGTGTAAGTGTAACTTAAAATTGATGTTAATTAAGATTGTTGCATAGGCTAACTTGTAGGCCTACATGTATATACAGCGCTGTGCGTTTGCAAGTGTTTCAGTAAAGAACAAAATTCAATATTATAATAATAATTTATTAGGCTATAGGCCTATTATTACACGGGTTGGCTATACAGCTTGTGTACTCCCCTCACAAATATTTGTGTGTTAAAAAGGCTTACGGAAAATGACCTGCAGACTGGCATGAACAGCTGTAGCGTGTAGCGCCTACTCACCTCTATTTTTTATATCGAATTAGCCCCTCCCTACCTGGCCACCGGTGAGTTCAGCAACGCGTCCTAACTCC